>JAOWBW010001058.1:153757-465654 GCA_026119855.1 Campanula takesimana
ACACATATCTAAAATTCCATGTGACGGACTTTTAAATTCACATGATTTTTCGAATCATGTGATATATGTGAATCTTGTAAATTTATTGAGACACCACTTACTAATAGTAGTGAAAGGAAATACTCTTTGGATTAATACATATTGATGTATGTGTAGATACCCGGGAAGGGCCCACCGCTTGGCTAGATCGGCGGATTATCCTAGGATGTCTATTGTGTTTTAGAGTCGCCACCTATGTTTTAGAGGAACATAAGAAAAAACCTAATGTGTAGCCTAAGTTTGATTATGAAAACAGAGATTCTTGTTGTGAGGTTCGGAGGTTAGGTTATGAGATGGGAAGTACTTAAACACCCATCTCGCCCAACTAAAGTTGGTCTTGCTTGATCAAAATCTACATGAATGATAAAATGTTCTTCTTATTCTTTGATAATAAAAGGGGGGGTTTTGAAAGGTGTTTTGGAATGTAGGTGGATAACTCTTGACTAGCTTCAATGAAGTAAGTAGCCTTTGGTGTCATGTCCCAAATGTTTGGGTGATTGCACTTTGATTAAAATAAAAGAAGAAGGAGAGATGAAGTAGAAAAGACGAGATGAAAAGTAGTCTTTACCTATACTTCCAAGAACTTTAAAGAGTGACTCTTGAGAAATGTCTTGTAAGGTATTTGTGTATAGTTTTGTTAGTGATCAAATCCTTCCTTCCATTCAAAATGAATTAGAGGTGGTTGTTTATATAGGTGAAGAAGGTGAGTTTTTTGTGACAAACCAAGTCACAAAGGTCAGTTTCCTGGGCAAATCCTGTTTAAAAGGAGCAAGGAAGGGATTCTTGACAGAAATCAGTAACTGACGCCCAGGTGCGCGCGCCTCCTGCCTTGGTGGTGGGATACGCGCGCCTCAGGCCCCAAAGGATGGAAACGGGCAACTTTGAAATGGAAAAAATGACAGAATGGACTAGAAAGTCAGCACTGTTTTTTCAGTTTGGTCCCTGGACTTAACGAAGTCAGTCAGAACTTAACGTAAGTAATAGACTAACGAGAACACTTAAAATAGGGAGAAACACAAAATCAAATATGCAACTGGGTGAGCGGTCCAAGGCGGGGTGTCTACAAAGCCCCTCGGTGACGTGGATATCAAAGCAAAACGCGTCGACGAAAGAACAAAACATCCGCCGAGGACATCACCAAGAAAAGAGCAAAGACTCGATGAAAACAAGAATCTTGAAATTACAAGAGATAGAAGTGCGCTCCTTGTGTGAGCGACTTTTTGAAATCAGCCCACCGTGGCCAATGTTTAGAGTCCGTATAGGGGACTAGCGGGATCCGAGAATTCGTCTGCTGATGTAGAGTCCGTGTAGGGACTAGCAGGATCCAAGAATCCGTCTACTGATTAGAGTCCGTATAGGGGACTAGCGGGATTCGAGAATCCGTCTGCTGATTTTAGAGTCCGTATAGGGGACTAGCGGGATCCAAGAATCCGTCTGCTGATTGAGAGTCCGTATAGGGGACTAGCGGGATCCGAGAATCCTTCTGCCGATTTAGAGTCCGTATAGGGGACTAGCGGGATCCAAGAATCCGTCTGCTGATGAGAGTCTGTATAGGTGTAGATACCCCGGGGAACCACGGCTTGGCTAGAGCACGTGAATTACCTAGGATGTCTACTTGATTTTAAGAGTCGCCACCCACGTTTTAGAGGAACGCGAGAAAACCTAAGAAAATAGCTTTTTTGTACGAAACCAGAGATTCGGGAGAGAAGGGTTCGGGGGTTAGGTGACGGAGTGGGAAGTACTTAAACACCCACTCCGCCCCGCTTACGCGGGTCTTGCTAGTTTTGGTGTTCTAATGCTAAATGTCCGTCAATTTAATAATAAGAGAAATGTGCTAACAATTATAATGAAAAGAAAGGGGAAATTTATAGAGGAAAAATAAAGGAGAATTGTTTATTATTGATTTATGCTAAAGATTACATGTCGAATTATTGCTAGATAATTACATGAAGAAATGAGAATGTAAATTAAAGTGGAATTAAAATGTTGGGATGTAACCTTGACCAAACTTTAATAGTGAAGTGGCCTTTTGGTTGTATCCCTTTTTATGGAGATTGCATACTAGTAAGACATAAATAAAAGAGAAAGAGAAAAGTTGTACCTTTAGAAAAGAGAATTTGAAACCTTGACTTGAAAGTGGTGTTGTTGTAGAGAAATGGTTGTGTAGAACTTTGTGTAGAGTTTTGTTGTTAAAACTCTTGTTGGGAGAATTTGTGTAGAGTTTGTGTAAAGAGAAAGTGTTCAAGGTCTAAAAATGAGGTCCTTTTCCAAGGTAGGAGATGATGGTTTTTATAGGTAAAATTAGGAGGGAAAGGTTGGAGGGAAATTGGTCAAGCCTTGTGAGATGGAATTGACCAATCACAAATAAGATAAATAAGATAATAATAAATAATAAAGGAAAATCAAATAATAATAAAAAGAATATTTTGTTTTTATGAAGAATGGCTAGAATAAAGGATTTGGGAGTTATGAAATAAGGGGGAATGAATGTGGATGTAAAAGGAGGTGTTTGTGATCAAGAAGAGATTTTCTAAATAAGAAAAGGGAGGGAAAAATGGTGCTATCCGTTACTGCCAAAGGGGGAAGCGCGCGGGTCCGGCCTATTGGAACAAACGCGCGCGCGACCCATTGATGGTGCCGGAAGCGCCCACGGGTTAAAATGACAGAATGACAGAAATGACTCTAAAAGTTAACTCTGTTATGCAGTTTAGTCCAAAACTAACGGAATCAGTTAGGAACTTAACGGAAATAACAGAAATTAACAAAATCAAGTTAAATAAAAATACTATGTATGCAATCGGGTGAGAGGTCCAAAGTGGGGTGTCTACAGAGCCCCTCGGCGATGTGGATTGTAAAGCAAAACGCGTCGACGAAAGAAAGACAACCGAGGACATCGACAAAAGAAAACAAAGACTCGATAAAACATGAATTTGAAATTACAAAGGATAGGAGTGCGCTCCCTGTGTGAGCGGCTTAATTGCTATAGAAAGGATAATGCTGGATCCGTTTGCTGAAGCGGGATCCGTTTGCTGAAAGCGGGATCCGTTTGCTGAATGCGGGATCCGTTTGCTGATGCGGGATCCGTTTGCTGAATGCAGGATCCGTTTGCTGATGCAGGATCCGTTTGCTGAATGCGGGATCCGTTTGCTGATACGGGATCCGTTTGCTGATGCGGGATCCGTTTGCTGAATGCCGGATCCGTTTGCTGAAGCGGATCCGTTTGCTGAATGCGGGATCCGTTTGCTGATGCGGGATCCGTTTACTGAAGCGGGATCCGTTTGCTGGTGCGGGATCCGTTTGCTAAATGCGGGATCCGTTTGCTGAATGCGGGATCCGTTTGCTGAATGCGGGATCCGTTTGCTGATGCGGGATCCGTTTGCTGAATGCAGGATCCGTTTGCTGATGCAGGATCCGTTTGCTGAATGCGGGATCCGTTTGCTGATGCGGGATCCGTTTGCTGATGCGGGATCCGTTTGCTGAATGCGGGATCCGTTTGCTGAAGCGGGATCCGTTTGCTGAATGCGGGATCCGTTTGCTGATGCGGGATCCGTTTGCTGGTGCGGGATCCGTTTGCTGATTGCGGGATCCGTTTGCTGATTGCGGGATCCGTTTGCTGATGCGGGATCCGTTTGCAAAGGCAGGATCCTTTTGCTGAAGCGGGATCCGTATGCTGATTGCGGGATCCGTTTGCTGATTGCGGGATCTGTTTGCTTGTTCGGGATCCGTTTGCTGATGCGGGATCCGTTTGCTGGTGCGGGATCCGTTTGCTGAAGCGGGATTCGTTTGCTAATTGCGGGATCACCGTGGACCAAATTGCTGTCTAGAGCTGCAGTTGCTGTTGACTTTATCGTTGGGATGCGGGCATGGTTGACTGTGGACCATTTTCAGCTGGGGATGAAGTGCCTTGAGTAGCGGATGCTGTTGACTTCGTGGTGGTACCTGTTATGTGTGTGCTTGGCAGGTATATGTGTTTGTGCACATGTGTGAAATGGCAGTTATGAGAGAAATTGTGCTCGTGGTGCAATGTGATTTTGAAGCACTTTTGCATGAGGGAGAAGTAAAGTGATTTTGTATGTGAAGTGATTTTTGAAAGCAGAGATTTGCTTGAGAGAGATGAATGATGTCCATACCTTCACTTACCATTGCCGTTGGATGGATTCGTGATGTTGTGGTAGATGTTTTAGCGGAGGTGTCGCTGCCTTTGATGACGAATTCGTTCTTGATGGAGTGTCGGTGGGACAGTATTCCGGATGATGGGTTGGTCGTGCCAAAAGGCTGCCTACGTATCCCTTGAAAGGAATCAGACCAGCGTAGTTCAAGGATGATGGAGAATGCTGGAGGAGAAGCTAGGAGCAAAGCAAAGTAAAGCACATACTTTTGCACATAGAAGGAGAAAAAGAAAAAGAAAAATCCTTTTTTTTTTTTTCTTTTTTTTTTTAGATTAGAAGGGAAAGACTATGCACACATGTGAGAAAAAGATTTTTTTTTTTTTTAGTTCGTGGGTGAACCATTTTAACCATTGTGTGTTTGTAAAGACAACCCAAGATCAAGTCATGTTCAATCGAAGTCTGGATACGTAACTCTGTCTCTAGAGTTGGCATTGCCCGCCATAACTCAGCCGGGTGAGTCTAGCATATTGAATCTTTTTCCTTTTCTCTAAGACTTCCTTCAGAATCTCGCTGTGAGTTCTAACAAGAATATTCAAATTCATTCATATCATCGGAGCCTTCATTTAAAACCAAGAGGCCTTTTGACTGGAAGTGTTGAGAGACCCTTGAAGCTTGATCTATTTCATGGAGCCATAAGACTACTCCCAAATTGTATTGCTCGGGTACCGCTGCCCAAAAGCTTGTTAATTACGAAGCCCCAATGTTGCCCTTTGCTTGTATCACTGTAATGCTGTAGCCCAAAGATTGTAGATTGCGAAGCCCCTTGAGACCTTTCGGTATAAAGCTTCAAATGTTGCTGGGGACATTGAAGTGAATTGCTTCTCGCCGAGGGAGCCTTTAAGACTTGACCGTAGCCCCTAGAGTGCCATTATTGATTGCGAGAAAGGTCCATCCTTGATTGGGGGAACGAGTACGGGCACACATGACAATAGGGATTTTGGACATCCCTTTTGAGAGACTTTGAGGATAGTCTCACACATCTTTCTCGAGCATAGCCCCTAGGGCTTATTGATTGTCAAATGAAGTAAAAGAAGCCCTTGTTCTTGAGTCACATAGCCCCTAGGGCGTCACCATTTGTTGAGCAAAGCAAGAGTGACTCATCCTCGTGCGAGGGAACAAACATGAGAGGACATGGCAAGAGATACTCCATTTCTCGGGAGCCTTTTGGCGTACTTTAAAAGCACATACTTACAGAAGCTTTGAAAACTGAGACACATGTTGTTGCTATTTGCTGCCCAAGCCAATTGACTAGCTAGGGATTATTTGTGCAACCTTGTGCCCTTTTATGATGGGCTCGTTCTCATACGGATCTTGGTTACCACGGGCCTTCTTTTCATGAACCCAAAAATGCACACTGCTGGAGAATGATGCCAATAACCCAAGACAACCTTTGATGGTGCCATCTCTTGTCGAGCCTTTTGCAATCCCAAAGTTGACTCGGTGGGGAATTGACTTGCTGAGGAGATCAAATGTAAAACTCGTGTAGTTGTCTTCTTTAGAAGCCGGGATCTCCATTTCTCTTTCCCCTCTCTCTCTCACTCTCTCATTTCATTTTTTTTTATGACGCACCCTGTTTTTTGCCTACACCGACCTTTCAGGTTTTCAGTCTAGCGGGCATCTCTTTTGCGACTTCATTTTTTTTTTTACTCGTTTAATGAGGAAGTGTGCATTGACTATGGCTGAGGAGATAAGACATATGATTTTGCGGTGAAGACCTCTTGTCACTAAAGATGAGTGACATTGACTCGACTAGGGAAGTGGTCCCTAGTATTGACATGTATTATTATTGAATGACTCACGAAGGCAAGTAAGTCATTAAGAGAGAAGAGAAGGAAGACCCCAATTTGATTGCAAGAAATTGGGAGTATGCAGAAAGAATAGAAGCCCTAGACTTGACAGGGAATGGAAATTAATTCCAAATCTAGGAAAGTTTGTTCAATCTAGAGGTGATTAATTCATTGGCAAATGAATCGTACAAAGATGTCTTGACAAGTTCGAGATGAAGGCCAATCACCATAACGCGCTAGGGCTAAACATATATTCTTTCTTGCATGAGACCGGACCCGCAGGTTGCCTACGTTCCTCCATTGTAGAGGCTCAGGTCACCGTAGTTCTTGTGGATTCTCCATTCGTCGTGAAGAATTGTTGCTTCGTCGTGATTGTTGTCGATGTTGCTTCGTTTGGTGGAATGATGTTGTTGTTGTGAACTTCTTTGAATGAAGGGGGTTTTTTTTTTTTTTTTTTTTTTTTTGCTCTAACTTTTGCCTAGGTTGATTTGAGGATTTCAACCTAGCGAGCATTTTTTTTTTTTTTATATCCCCTTTTGAAAACTTTGCTTCATGATCCTCCACCTTTCTTTGTCTTGATTTCGTCGTTGTTGATGTCTTCGTTGTTGATGCCGTCGTTGATGTTTAGCCCCTAGGCGTTCAAGCGATGGCCTTCATTCCAAAACTTGTTTAGACATTTTTTCATCATTTTGCCAAGAATTAATTGAACAACTTGGAAGAGTGTATGAGGACAAGAACGACTTTTATTTGATGACTCAATGGACTCGAACATTTAACATAGGACGAGAGAAAACATTGATGCACACTAGAGAGGACTTTGACTCTTTTTTTTTATTTTTTTATTCCTATTACTAGGTAGAGAAAGAGAAACGGAGATTGTTGCTGTAGTCCCCATTGTCGTTGTAGCCTTCCTTGCGGCATGATCTCTTGTTGAGACCCTATTTCAAATTATATTATACATTGGATGTGTAAGAAGGTTATATAATTTAGTGGGAGTATTTTTGGAAAATACATTATTTATCTCTTTAATGAGATTGGTACTTGTAAAATTTTGGAAATTTTGCATAAGCTGTAGATGACAACTAACTTCGTTGCGATCAATCCTTTAGAAGGATGAGCTTCATAGAGAATGGTACAAACTTCATGGATTGGATCATGAGCCTAAGAATTGTTCTATGGCAAGAAGATGGGTTGTACATTCTTGATGGGCCTATTCCTAAAGAACCTAATGCCGGAATAGACAATCACAAGAATCATGAGTATGATTCTAGGAATGTGAGTTGTCTTATGCTCACGATTATGTGCTCTTAAACTCCAACAAAGTTTGGAACTTGTGGAAGCCTATTAAATAGGTGTGGAGTTGAGTTAGATGTTTCAAAGAGAAATCTAAGCAAGAGGGGTATAAAACCATTATTGCATTCACTTCTTGCAAAAGGAGTAAAGGGTAATAAGTGGAACCTCACATGCTTAAGATAATGGCTACAAAGAGCATCTTGAGAAACATGGGAGTCCAATTGGATTGGAGCTAGCCATGGATCTTATTCTTAATTCATTGACTAAGAGTTATAATCACTTTGTGATGGACTATAACATGTTTAGAATGAATAAGAATTTCTTCGAATTGCATTAACATGCTAAAAACTGCGAAGATGAAGATATTGGAGAATGGTTCTCCAGAGCTCATGGTTCATAAGGAAAAGGGCCAAGTGCCAAAAGAAAGGTAAGACAATAGTTGTCAAACCTAAAAGAAATAATTATGGTTAAAATAATAACTCTAATTGATGCAATTTGGTAAAATGGCAATTGGATTGACCATTTAGAATTGTAGTCAAAATTCTGGATGATCAATAAAAGGAATGGTAGTGGGACTACCACTTGGGAATTTTATGTTATAAATTATTCTTTCTAAATTTAATTATTGGGTATTGGATACCAGAATAATTAGTAAAATGAAAGACTACTTATAGTAAAGTTCTATCTACAAACGGTAATGATGTAATGGTTGCAACATTGTTCGTAGAACACTTGTAAAGTGACTTTACTGATGAAGTAGAAAGACATTATTTTGTTAAAAGATAATGAAGGATATTAATTTCTTGTTTGGAATAAGAAAAGTGCTTTATTTATTATGATTTACTTCATTGTGTTATCATATAAATAAATCTTATATCCTAAATCTTGAAGAACAAAGTAATAAAGGCTATAACATAAATAATTAAAAATTCTTTATGCATTATTGTTTTGATCAAATAAATAAAAGATGCATATCTAGAATTCCATGGGACGGAGTTTTAAGTCATATGATTTGGAATCACATGATTTATGCAAATCTTATTTACTTGGACCAAGACATCTTTTTACTATGATTGGTAAAAGGCTAATATCTTAATTGACCTACTACATTTCGATGTGTATGGTGCATTAAGAAGCAATGCTAAAAGAAATTTTTATTATACTTGGTAAAACTATTCAAAGATTCTGATTGGATCATGATGACGAATAATTGAACCAAGAATTTGACAGTCATCATTAAAGTTGTGAAATGGTTTCACAAATTAACTTCACTAAGAACATCATTTTAAATGATGTGTCTGCATGGAAGTATAAGAACCTTATTGGATATGGTTAATTGGATGACTAAGTCAAATAGATCTTCCGTTATTTGTTTTGGGGTTATGTATTTGAAACCGCTATGATTATACTAATCTGAATTCCATCAAGAGAGGTTAAATAATGAAAGAAAACTCGGTTTGTCTTTCATAAAGATTTAAGACGGTGAGACCTTTTGAAAAGGAGCTTTCTGGGACACACTCACATTTAAATCTAATAAATATACTTTCATAGGATATCCTAAGGAAACTTGAGGATATAATTTTACTCATAAGAAACAAATGGTTTGTTGATTATGATGATACTTTTCTAGATAAATGGTTTATCTCTAAAAGAATCAGTGGGAGTAAAATGTATCTCGAATGGTTCGAGACCTAGAAAATATATATTTTAACCTAAGATGGAAGTTGAACAAGTTTTCACAAGGAGTCGTGAAAAGTCCGTTCAAAAGATATACAAGAACTTGCGTATGTGATAGGACACAATCTATTGCAAGAAATATTGGATATTTCGAAATAGAAAGTGTTGAGGTAAAGTTCATTTGGAATGAAGTATTTACCACCTATCAAAGATGCACTATCAACTCCATATTTAGATTAATGGCTTGGAGTCATAAAATCTAAAAGGCAATTCATGTATAATAATCAAGTTTGGAACTTGATCATTCTAACCTAAGGTGTAAAAACCAAAGGAGGTGAATGACTTTTCTTGGAGAAAAACTTACATGGGTAGCAAGAAACTTATTAGAATTTTCATAGTCACATGTTCATATTTGGAATATGAAATTTGACAAAATAATGTCAAAACAAGCGTTCCTCAACGGGAAATCACTTAAGGATGTATTGGATACAACCTAAAGGTTTTGATAGTCAAGAAAAATCTAAAAAGGTATGAAAGTTGCGAAGATTCATTGGATGAATTGAAGCAAGCTTTTTGGAGTTGGGATCTCCGTTTTGATAAGTCATGGAGCTTGGCTTGATCAAGAACGAAGATGAATCTTGTATATACAAGAAGGTTACTGGGAGCATGGTGCTATTCCTTATCTGATATGTGGATGACATATTGGTCATTGGAAACAACATTCCCACACTTTAATCTGTAAAGATTTGGTTAAGAAAGTGTTTCGCAATGAAGAATATGGATGAAGCTGCATATGTCATTGGCATTAAGATCTACAGAGATAGATCAAGGAAGCAAATTGGTTTAAAGCCAAAGTACATACATTGACAAAGTCATAAGAAGATTCCGCAAGGAAAATTCTGAGAGAGGACATTTGTCAGTGTTACATGGAGTTTCTCTAAGCAAGACTCAATGTCCTATAGGGAGGGAGTAGGGAAATGTTTTAAAAGAGTTACACTTAGGCCCCCTCCACTACACTACACAAATACCACACTCCCTACTAACATTTAAGACCCAACACTTCTACACTAGCCCAAAAGACCCAAATAAAATGCTAGTCATAAATATTATAACACATAAAATGCACACATAATTATTTAAATAAATAATATTTTAAATAATTAAATAAGCAAATAATTAAATAAAAATCATTTAATTACTAATAAAATAGAGCCTATATTTCGGGTCGTGACATTCACTCCCCCTTAAAGAAAATTCGACCCGAATTTTAACGAGACTCACCTTACACAAAAAGCCACGGAAATTTCCTCTCGATCTCATCTCGGAGCTCCCACGTCGACTCCTCGATGTTATGATTCCTCCAAAGAACTCGAACCAAAGAAATAATTTTGCTCCTCAACTCTTGGACCTTGGAATCTAAAATCCGAACCGGTCGTTCCTCATAAGTCATATCGGGCTCAATATCCTCCGGTATCCTCGGTAACACGTGAGACGGATCATGAACATACTTCCGAAGCATAGAAACGTGGAACACGTTGTGCAACCGGTCCAAAGATGGCGGTAACGCAAGTCGGTACGCTAGAAGTCCAACCTTTCCCAAAATCTCAAACGGACCAATAAACCTCGGAGCCAATTTGCCTTTCTTCCCAAACCTACGAATACCCACCTTCGGAGATACTTTCAAGAACACCAAATCACCGGTCTGAAAGCTAAGATCTCGCCTTCGGTTATCTGCATAGCTCTTATGTCGACTCTGGGCTGTCTTCAATCTATCCCGGATAACTCTGACTTTCTCAACTGAATCCCGAAGCAAATCAATACCCAAAACTTTCGCTTCACCGACCTCATCCCAACAAATAGGCGATCTACATTTTCTTCCATACAAGGCCTCAAACGGCGCCATCTCGATACTAGCCTGATAACTGTTGTTGTAGGAGAATTCCACTATCGGTAGGTGCGAATCCCAAGAATCAGAAAAGTCTATCGCACAAGCTCGCAACATATCCTCAAGAATCTGAATAGTCCTCTCGGATTGACCGTCGGTCTGAGGATGAAAAGCTGTACTGAATCGCAAATCTGTACCCAAAGCTTCCTGAAACGCCTTCCAGAATCTAGAAGTAAATCTCGGGTCTCGATCGGACACAATGCTAACCGGAACCCCATACAATCTCACAATCTCATCGATATAAAGGGTCGCTAGCTTTTCCATCGAATATCTGATGTCAATAGGCAAGAAATGGGCACTCTTGGTCAATCTATCCACTATTACCCAAACACTGTCATACTTCCTACGGGTACGAGGCAGTCCCGTAACGAAATCCATAGTCACATGCTCCCATTTCCACTCGGGAATCTCTAACGGCTGAAGTAGTCCTGCGGGTCTCTGATGCTCGGCTTTGACCTGCTGACACGTTAAACACTTCGAAACATACTCGGCTATTTCCCTTTTCATATTAATCCACCAAAACTGTTGCTTCAAATCCTGATACATCTTCGCACTACCCGGATGAATAGTATACCTCGATTTGTGACCCTCATCAAGAACTCTCTGTTTAATTCCATCAACATCCGGAACACACAAACGACCACGGAAAGTCAAAACTCCACTCGAACTCAATGAAAAATCCTCGAAGTTCTTTTCCTTCAATTTACCCATTATCTTCACCAACTCGGGATCTTCTTTCTGAGCTTCCTTTATCCTCTGAATTAGGGTCGGAGATACCCTAATATTCGCAAAAATAGCCCCATGTCTCGATTCACGAGGAGACCAATCGCGAACATCCTCAAGCATTTTCCACTCACGGACCATCATCGAAGCCACATAAGACTTTCTACTAATCGCATCGGCTACCACATTCGCCTTCCCCGGATGATAAGAAATCGTACAATCATAATCCTTCAACAATTCCATCCATCGGCGCTGTCTATTATTCAACTCTTTCTGGGAGAAAAGGTACTTCAAACTCTTGTGATCGGTAAAAATCTCAAACTTCGCCCCATAAAGATAGTGCTTCCATATCATGAGTCGGGTAATTCTGCTCACTAGGGGTCAACTTCCTCGAAGCATAAGCAATCACTTTCCCATTCTGCATCAACACACAACCCAAACCCTCTTTCGAAGCATCACTGTAAATCACTAGACCATCGCTCCCATTAGGCAAAGTCAAGATCGGTGCAGTAGTCAACCTCTTCTTCAATTCCTCGAAACTCTTGTCACATTTCTCGGTCCACACAAACGGAACATTCTTCCGAGTCAACTGCGTCATCGGAGTAGCAATCCTCGAAAACCCTTCAATAAATCTTCGGTAATACCCGGCTAAACCAAGAAAGCTTCTAATCTCTGTCACTGATTCGGGTCTCTTCCAATCCACTATTGCCTCTATCTTAGACGGATCCATAGAAATCCCATCTTTCGAAATAACATGACCCAGAAATGACACCTTCTCGAGCCAAAATTCGCATTTACTAAACTTTGCAAATAATTTCTCCCTCGCAAGAACGGATAAAACTGTCCTCAAGTGCTGCTCGTGCTCCTCTCGAGATTTCGAATAAACAAGAATGTCGTCGATGAAGACTACCACGAACGAATCAAGATAGGGATGGAAAATCCGGTTCATCAAATCCATAAACACGGCCGGTGCGTTCGTCAACCCAAACGGCATAACCAAGAACTCATAATGACCATAACGAGTGCGAAAAGCAGTCTTCGGAATATCCTCCGATCGAACCTTCAACTGATGGTACCCACTTCTCAAATCAAGTTTAGAGAAAACCACGGACCCTTGTAGCTGATCAAATAAATCATCAATATGCGGTAGAGGATACTTATTCTTCACCGTAACCTGATTCAACTTTCGGTAATCGATGCACAATCTCAACGAACCATCTTTCTTCCGCACAAACAAAACCGGCGCTCCCCACGGGGA
The DNA here is from genome assembly GCA_026119855.1 of Campanula takesimana. Lineage (NCBI taxonomy): Eukaryota > Viridiplantae > Streptophyta > Magnoliopsida > Asterales > Campanulaceae > Campanula > Campanula takesimana. The sequence goes on from JAOWBW010001058.1 coordinate 166,649, forward strand.
TACACTAGGGCGGATAAACCCTCGATCAAGCAACTCTTGCAATTGAACCTTTAATTCCTTCAACTCAGCGGGAGCTAACCTATAAGGCGCTTTCGAAATCGGAGCCGTACCCGGCAAAAGATCTATACAAAACTCAATCTCACGATCGGGAGGCATATCATACTCGGTAGAGAAAACATCGGGAAATTCCCGAACTACCCGAACACTATCAAAACTAGGGGATTCTTTCCTAGTATCAAGAACACTAGCCAAATACCCCTCATAACCACTATGCAATAATTTTCTCGCTTTCATAAAAGAAATTAAGCGAACCTTTCTACTCAGAGGACTAGCCTCAAACACAAATTTAGGCACATCGGGAATAGAAAAAGTAACAGTTTTCTTACGGCAATCAACGGACGCATGAAACTTGCTCAACCAATCCATACCCAAAATGACATCAAAGTCTTGGATAGGAAGAACCACCAAATCCGCACAAAGGACTCGACCACAAATAACCACATCACAAGCACGAAGGACTCGATCAGAAATCAAGCATTCTCCTATAGGGGTCGACACCTCTAGCACGTACGGTAAAGACTCGAATGCAGCATTTAACACAGAAGCAAATTTCACAGAAATGTATGAATGAGATGATCCTGGATCTACTAACGCTCGCGCGCTCACATTAAACACAGAAACAATACCTCCAATAACGGATGGATCATCGGTAGCTTGTTGTTGATTCATGGCATAAACCTTCCCTTGGACCTTGGGCTTCCCGGCGGCATCCCTTTTCTGACCCTGATTAATACCAACTCCTGACCCGGATGCTTGACCTCGGTACCTCGTGCACTCTCTCGCAAAGTGCCCCATTTCACCATAATTGGTACACTTGCCTTGCTTTTTCCAACACCTATCCTCCGCATGGCCTACCTTCTGACAAAAGGTACAAGGCTTCCTCATTAGGCTCCCTTGGTTCCCGGAAGTGGTACCCGGGTTCCTTGGGGCCGGTTGCCCTCGGAACTGAGATTGTCCCCCAAAGTTACCTCGATTATCAATCCTTGGTTGTGACTTGCTCTGTGCTCCTTGCTTACTCGGGTTGGCCACCTCGGTCTTCTTTTTATGCTCCCCAATATCCTGCTCTATAAGATAGGCTCGGTCCACCGCATCTTGAAATGTCACAATCCGTTGAGCAATCAGTTGAGTACGGATGGAGGTCTTCAATCCCCGAATGAATCTCATAGCCTTTTGCTCCTCGGTCCTCACTAAATAGTCACAATACCGGGCTAATTCTATGAACTTAGCCGAGTATTGTGCTATAGACAACACACCTTGCTCTAGGTTCAGTAGCTCGATCTCCTTTCGGTTTTGATCAACAACCGGAATGAAATGCTCCTTGAATTTGCGCACAAATAACTCCCACGCATACACCGTGTGAGTATCATCCCAACTAGCTTTGACACCCTTCCACCAATGCTCGGCGGCTCCCACAAGCTTGTAAGCCGCGAACCGGACCTTGTCCTCATCCGAACACCCAAATACATCATAAATCTTCTCCATAGACTCAATCCACAACTCAGCTTTCCGAACATCGGGTTCCCCATTGAATTCAATCGGTTTCAACTTCAGAAATTGCTCCAATCCATAACGGGGTGGTGCTTGCTCTACCCTCGGACCTTGATCATGTATGGCCTTCATGGCCGCCTCGAACATGCCTTGAAACATGGCACGTGCTTCTTCCCTTGTATCATTCTGATTCTGTGCCCCACTAGTACCTCCTCTGTTTCTTCTTCCAGACATTGAGAACAATTACCTGCATAAAACATCAACCGTTAATCACTCCGCACACTACTACCCACCTAGGTCATACTAATCCACCTAGACTTATACATAGAGCTAATGCCATAGCTCTGATACCAACTGTCGCGACCCCGGACCCCGCGGGCCCCGGGACCGCGAGCTGGACGTCGACTCTAAAACCAAAACTATAAAATACTGAAGTTAAAAATTTCATTTGATACTAAAAGGGTAATGATCCAAAGTTTTACAAAACCAAGTTTGTTGAAAACTAATTACAACTATCATAAACTTCCACAAGTTTATGCCCAACAAAATACAAATGTACAAAAACCCTATGACGTCAATGTTTGGTACAAATATCCCCAAAAGGTTACACATTGATATAATGTAAACCAACCTATACAACTTTCCCCAAAAGAACGGATCCACACTCGACGTCCTCTTTCTCGTGATCAGTGAGAATAATCCTTAGCACCTGGGGGGGGGGGTTAAGGAAAAACAAAGATAAAAGAAAAGGGGGTGAGATAAATCTCAATAAGTTACTAATGCAACTACATGACATGCTATGATGCAAGAAGCAATAAGCAATGGTAAATATCACATAGCACATAGCAATTATCACATAACAGATAGCAGCGGAAATAAACACATAACAAAGGATATAGCCAAGGTTTTCCAAACCGGAACATCCAAATAAAGGATCGCTGCGCAGCTTCAATAATCAACCAATCATCATCTTCATAATAGCATGAAAGCCGAAGAGAAAACCCCCGGTACCGGAACCAATAATCATAACAGTGCCACAAGGGACAAGGACCATGACACAAAGTCATGCCCGCTAGCCAGATACATTCACAAAGGAACGCTGACTTATCCTTTCCAAGGCCAATCTGGAGAAGGGGTAAAGAAGGGGGCAAAACAATGGTCAACATTATAATGGACTTGGCTTTGCCATTATAATCTTTCCCATCGCCCAAACACACACAAAATACCAGCTGGGATTTCACGTAAAGGCTAAGTAATAAAATACTAGCACGATAAACAACAAAGGATTCCAAAGTAGGGAATCATGCCAATTAATCACCAAGAAGATGAAATGAACAAACAATGCACAATAAAGGTGCTTCAAAATTCCAATTCACCATTAATGAATTTCAAACACAAACTTGATCACAAAGGACCCAATTCTATCACTAAAGTGTACTACAATGTTCACTAAGGTCAACTAGAAGGACACCCAAGGCTTAGACCAAAACGCATTCTTCAATCACATAAAATTAACAAATGTAACTTTTCAGAGGACTGTGCGGCCGCCCAAAGTAGGATGTGCGGTCGCCCAAAAAGTCATAAAACAAGAACAAAAGCTTTCAGAAAGATGCACGGTCGCCCAGGCAATTTTGTGCGGCCGCCCAACCTTCCGGATTACCAGAAATCGGGAAGAACAACATGGGTTCTTCCATTTTTATACCCAAAACACATTTCCACCCAAAATCAAACATTCCCACTGGTGTACTAATGTACCAAAACAACTCATAAGTCTAAAAAGACTCAAACAACAACATTTAACAACCAAAATCAAGGATCAAACCCCAACATTCATAAATCACCATTTTTGACCAAAAACCCAAATAAATTCCAAATAAATTGGAAACTCATCCAAACTTCCAATATAACAACAAAAGCATTATATGAACACGATATGAACCTTTTAGCATTAAAATGGGGGAAAAGTAACTTACTTGCAAATTCTCAAAGTTGATGGATTTCAAATCTTTTTGATTCTACGCGATCCTATCGACGATCTAAACAATGTTCACGTTTTAAGAAATGAATAATAATGATGGGAAGATGGAGAAAATGAAGAGAGAAGAAGGAGAAGAAAACTTACCCCAAAAGCTAGAGAGAGAGAGGGAGAGTTGGCTGGGAGAGGAAGATGAGAGTGAGGGAGAAGGTGAGGGAGGTGAGGGGAATAGGGAGGGAGTAGGGAAATGTTTTAAAAGAGTTACAGTTAGGCCCCCTCCACTCCACTACACAAATACCACACTCCCTACTAACAATTAAGACCCAACACTTCTACACTAGCCCAAAAGGCCCAAATAAAATGCTAGGCATAAATATTATAACACATAAAATGCACACATAATTATTTAAATAAATAATATTTTAAATAATTAAATAAGCAAATAATTAAATAAAAATCATTTAATTACTAATAAAATAGAGCCTATATTTCGGGTCGTGAAAGCAACCGAACCAGTAACAAAACCAGACCAGACTTGCTGATCTGGAATGAGCTTTGGGTAGTTGGTTTGAGTGTGGATCTTGGGGTTTGATTTTCCTATTTGTTTTAGTCTTGTGATTCCTAGATTGGTTCAAGTTTTGGATGGCTAATCTGCATTCATCGAGATTGTGTTTCCCAAAATTGATCGCAATCAAAGTTTCAAAGATAAAACGAAGTTAGAATTATGAAGAATTCATAATTGCTAAAATTGAGAAACAAAGTTCTTGATTCAAAGTTTGGAGATCCATGTGGAATTGTGAATGCAATTGGCCTACGTTCATCGAGACCATCTATTGCTTAGTTTCGGCCACATGGACTACTTTCTTGGTCTCTTGAACTAGTGCGGGATTGTGGTTGCCTAACGACTTAGTTCGACCGCACTTCTTGTTGTCTTGATTTGGAAATAACGACCAAAGTTGAAAAGGTCTCATCCTCATAATTATAGAGAAACTAATGACACATAAATATTGTGCTTAAATTAATGGAGATTAATTTAGTGGCTAAACTTGATGCGTAACATGTTTATCTCATGTGCTCATAAATATGTTGTATGCTATATGGTGATGAACCTTCAAGAAAGTTTTAAGTCCTTTTTGCCACGCCATGATTAAAACACTTGTAAGTACACGGGTACTTTCATGTGGGCTCGCCAAAGCGAGGTGCATTGATTTTATCTTTGTATGAGCAAGATGAGTGAATAAGAGTTTCCTATGCGTTTAAAATAGTTGGACTTAATTAGGCGTCAAAACAGTTTTGGGCCTAGGCAAAGATGAGATTAAACATGCTTTTGAAATTGGATCACTAAGAATTATATTGGATATGATTGACAAGAAATTGTCTACCTAATTAATTTTATTTTGAGCGGTCCGCCAAAGCGGACTCAAGATTAAATTAAAGTTGGATCTTAGCCCAATTTAAGAGAATCTCAAAAAGGAATCTAAGAGTCATATGGGATATGATTGACAGGGTTGTCTACCTAATTAATTTAGTTTTGAGCGGTCCGCCTCCGTGGACTCAAAATTAAATTAAAGTTGGATCTTACCCCATTTAAATTATATTATACATTGGATGTGTAAGAAGGTTATATAATTTAGTGGGAGTATTTTTGGAAAATACATTATTTATCTCTTTAATGAGATTGGTACTTGTAAAATTTTGGAAATTTTGCATAAGCTGTAGATGACAACTAACTTCGTTGCGATCAATCCTTTAGAAGGATGAGCTTCATAGAGAATGGTACAAACTTCATGGATTGGATCATGAGCCTAAGAATTGTTCTAAGGCAAGAAGATGGGTTGTACATTCTTGATGGGCCTATTCCTAAAGAACCTAATGCCGGAATAGACAATCACAAGAATCATGAGTATGATTCTAGGAATGTGAGTTGTCTTATGCTCACGATTATGTGCTCTTAAACTCCAACAAAGTTTGGAACTTGTGGAAGCCTATTAAATAGGCGTGGAGTTGAGTTACATGTTTCAAAGAGCAATCTAAGCAAGAGGGGTATAAAACCATTATTGCATTCACTTCTTGCAAAAGGAGTAAAGGGTAATAAGTGGAACCTCACATGCTTAAGATAATGGCTACAAAGAGCATCTTGAGAAACATGGGAGTCCAATTGGATTGGAGCTAGCCATGGATCTTATTCTTAATTCATTGACTAAGAGTTATAATCACTTTGTGATGGACTATAACATGTTTAGAATGAATAAGAATTTCTTCGAATTGCATTAACATGCTAAAAACTGCGAAGATGAAGATATTGGAGAATGGTTCTCCAGAGCTCATGGTTCATAAGGAAAAGGGCCAAGTGCCAAAAGAAAGGTAAGACAATAGTTGTCAAACCTAAAAGAAATAATTATGGTTAAAATAATAACTCTAATTGATGCAATTTGGTAAAATGGCAATTGGATTGACCATTTAGAATTGTAGTCAAAATTCTGGATGATCAATAAAAGGAATGGTAGTGGGACTACCACTTGGGAATTTTATGTTATAAATTATTCTTTCTAAATTTAATTATTGGGTATTGGATACCAGAATAATTAGTAAAATGAAAGACTACTTATAGTAAAGTTCTATCTACAAACGGTAATGATGTAATGGTTGCAACATTGTTCGTAGAACACTTGTAAAGTGACTTTACTGATGAAGTAGAAAAACATTATTTTGTTAAAAGATAATGAAGGATATTAATTTCTTGTTTGGAATAAGAAAAGTGCTTTATTTATTATGATTTACTTCATTCTGTTATCATATAAATAAATCTTATATCCTAAATCTTGAAGAACAAAGTAATAAAGGCTATAACATAAATAATTAAAAATTATTTATGCATTATTGTTTTGATCAAATAAATAAAAGATGCATATCTAGAATTCCATGGGACGGAGTTTTAAGTCATATGATTTGGAATCACATGATTTATGCAAATCTTATTTACTTGGACCAAGACATCTTTTACTATGATTGGTAAAAGGCTAATATCTTAATTGACCTAATACATTTCGATGTGTATGGTGCATTAAGAAGCAATGCTAAAAGAAATTTTTATTATACTTGGTAAAACTATTCAAAGATTCTGATTGGATCATGATGACGAATAATTGAACCAAGAATTTGACAGTCATCATTAAAGTTGTGAAATGGTTTCACAAATTAACTTCACTAAGAACATCATTTTAAATGATGTGTCTGCATGGAAGTATAAGAACCTTATTGGATATGGTTAATTGGATGACTAAGTCAAATAGATCTTCCGTTATTTGTTTTGGGGTTATGTATTTGAAACCGCTATGATTATACTAATCTGAATTCCATCAAGAGAGGTTAAATAATGAAAGAAAACTCGGTTTGTCTTTCATAAAGATTTAAGACGGTGAGACCTTTTGAAAAGGAGCTGTCTGGGACACACTCACATTTAAATCTAATAAATATACTTTCATAGGATATCCTAAGGAAACTTGAGGATATAATTTTACTCATAAGAAACAAATGGTTTGTTGATTATGATGATACTTTTCTAGATAAATGGTTTATCTCTAAAAGAATCAGTGGGAGTAAAATGTATCTCGAATGGTTCGAGACCTAGAAAATATATATTTTAACCTAAGATGGAAGTTGAACAAGTTTTCACAAGGAGTCGTGAAAAGTCCGTTCAAAAGATATACAAGAACTTGCGTATGTGATAGGACACAATCTATTGCAAGAAATATTGGATATTTCGAAATAGAAATTGTTGAGGTAAAGTTCATTTGGAATGAAGTATTTACCACCTATCAAAGATGCACTATCAACTCCATATTTAGATTAATGGCTTGGAGTCATAAAATCTAAAAGGCAATTCATGTATAATAATCAAGTTTGGAACTTGATCATTCTAACCTAAGGTGTAAAAACCAAAGGAGGTGAATGACTTTTCTTGGAGAAAAACTTACATGGGTAGCAAGAAACTTATTAGAATTTTCATAGTCACATGTTCATATTTGGAATATGAAATTTGACAAAATAATGTCAAAACAAGCGTTCCTCAACGGGAAATCACTTAAGGATGTATTGGATACAACCTAAAGGTTTTGATAGTCAAGAAAAATCTAAAAAGGTATGAAAGTTGCGAAGATTCATTGGATGAATTGAAGCAAGCTTTTTGGAGTTGGGATCTCCGTTTTGATAAGTCATGGAGCTTGGCTTGATCAAGAACGAAGATGAATCTTGTATATACAAGAAGGTTAGTGGGAGCATGGTGCTATTCCTTATCTGATATGTGGATGACATATTGCTCATTGGAAACAACATTCCCACACTTTAATCTGTAAAGATTTGGTTAAGAAAGTGTTTCGCAATGAAGAATATGGATGAAGCTGCATATGTCATTGGCATTAAGATCTACAGAGATAGATCAAGGAAGCAAATTGGTTTAAAGCCAAAGTACATACATTGACAAAGTCATAAGAAGATTCCGCAAGGAAAATTCTGAGAGAGGACATTTGTCAGTGTTACATGGAGTTTCTCTAAGCAAGACTCAATGTCCTAAAGACAAGAGATGAGCATAAGAAAAATGAATGAGATGCCATTTTCTTCGGCAATTGGATCCATGATGCCATGATAAGTACTAAGGCGGATATATCTAATGCTTGGAGCATGACGAGTAGATATTAATCCGATAACCGGTGAGAGTCACTGGATGGCTGTGAAACAATTCTTAAAGCACTTTAGAAGGACTGAAGAATTGTTTTGATCTATGAAGGGATGGAAGATGATCTCGTCGTATATGGGTACGCGGATGCATGCTTCCAAACCGACAAAGATGATAAAAGATCGCAATTGAGTTTTATAAATAATAGTGAAGCTGTAAGTTGGAATGGTTCCAAGCAGAGTCACTAAATTCTACATACTAAATCTAAGTATATTGCCGCATTGGATGCTGCAAAGGAAGTGGTTTGGATTAAGAAGTTCATTGTGAACTTAAGATGGTTCCTAGCATTGCTATTCAATAGACCATATTAGTGATAATAGTGGTGCTATTGACCAAGCAAAGGAACCAAGAGCACATCCTAAATCCAAACACATACTTAGGCGTTCTCTTATCGTTCGAGAAATTGTTGATAAGGGAGACGTACATATATGCAAAGTACCTAGTAATGATAACGTTACGGACACGCTAAACAATGGGACTTCCACAAGCTAAACATGATGGTCATGTTGGGTCCATGGGTATTGGATACCTAGGGAATTGGGCCTAGGGCAAGTGGGAGATTGTTGGTGTTGGTGCCCTAGGCACGTTTGTTAAACGTTGTATAAGTTATCATTTTATTCATAATGATAAAGAGATAATAAGATTATTATTATTATGGCTCGTGTTTGCTTATAATAATCTCCATCCCTAGAGCTTGTTAAGCACTAGTATAAAGGCTAAATGATCATGGGATGATCATGTTAGATTTATAGGTACTTGTTTGGAACAAGGTACTGGACATGACCCGCGGTATGAGATTTATGTCATGGTCGATGTCATATAAAAATCTCATATTAGTTATGTCATTTGAGTCCTTAGAAATGAAGTTATTATAGTCTTCCACTTGATGAACATTATGTTTGACATATTCAAACGCTGCCTTAACACGGTAGTTATAAAGGGTATGATTGGCATGATTGGATTCACGTAGGGAAGAATAATAAGCTAAATGGAATTGTCCCTCTTCGGAGAGATGTCAAGCTTGGGCCCCTCGAAGGAATGATGTTGGTGAAATGTTTGGCCAAACTCAAATGGATTGATTGGATCAATGTCATTTGGATTATCAACATATTCGGAATCGAGAAATTATTGAACAATACAAGTTGACTTGTTGACCATGACTTGTGTTCAATGACATCGTGGACAAAGGGATTATGACATGTTCTAAAAGGAATGCGAACTTGTATCTAGTTATACTATTTGGGTAGGTATGACGGTTTGCTAGAACCTAATCATATCTTATGGTTTCATGTTTGAACCCATTGCCAACTTAGTATAATCCTAGAGGGTCACACACAATAGAACGAATCCTAAATAAGGACTATATTGGAAATTTGGAAAAATTGGATTTTTCTGGGCCTTTGGGCGACCGCCCAAATGGGCTGGGCGACCGCACAATAACTTGGGCGGCCGTACACCTCAGTTTGGACGGCCGCACAGTGCTGTCGGGGGCAGATTCCTAATTTGACTCGGAATCGAATTTTGGACGGGTTTTAACACAAGTTTCCTATTTGGAATAGGTCTTACTTGTGTATAAACATCAGAATTCGGCCATAACTCAGACCTAATGTTTGTGCAAGCCTCCAAAGAGTTTGAGAGGGTTTTATTTTGTTCTAAGAAATCCTAGATTGAAGAACAAAATTATACACAAAGAAAATTCCATATAGTTCATATTAATTGTGAAAACGTGTTTCATAATTTGGTCTAGCAACCAAGATCAAGTGTTCTTGATATTCGTTCGTGGTGTGGATACCGCTAGAGGGTGAAACTTATCATCTTCAAAGTTCGTGATTATTACTATGATCGTGATCAAGTTTTCAAGTCTCTAATTGAGCAATGGTTGATTCTTCTGGGTTCTTGAGATGAGATGTGAGAAAAGATTTGTGTGAAGTGAATGTTGATAATGAATGGGTTAAGTGGGTGTGGTTAGTTCGATTTGAATGTTATAGTGAAAGGTTAAATGGGTGCGTTTATATAAAAAAGTTTCACAAGGATAAAATTGGAATGTAGGTGGGTGTAAATACTAAATTATGTGCCATGTTATTTTGACTAGTGGGTGAATTAACTAATGGGGGCTTACTAACCAATACTGTGGGTGTGTATATTCCCACCCTTTTTATTTTTTATTTTTTATTTTTAAGTTTCGGGTACCACCTACACACATTTTGCACTAAAAGTAGAAGGAAATATATCTTTGAGATTGATGTATGTTCATAAGCCCTCCAAACCGCTTTAAGGAAAATTGAGCAGTTAAAATTGATCTGTGATTTGCTCATCCACTTTGGGATTTTAGATGTTCAAGCGTGCATACCAAAGACTAATCTTTCATGGAAGAATGCTTTTGATTTGGGTTTTTGTTTTTTATTATTTTTATTTATATGGTTATTAGTGTAATGAAGGTGTGCTAACTTGTAATCCTATTGGTGTATATCTGATAACGATCATTGATTGTAGTTTATCTTGATACTTGATAAATCCTGATTGGAAGCTAGGGATGCCTATTATCAGTTTGCATTCATCCTAAACTATAAAGTTATCAGCCTTTTGTTTTCCAAAAGAGGTTCATTATCTAAACATGAAGGTCATGTTAGGTCCATGGGTATTAGATACATGGGAGATTGGGCCTAGGGCAAGTGGGAGATTGTTGATAGTGGTGCCCTAGGCACGTTTAATAAACGTTGTAATTGTTATCATTTATTTCATATCAATAAAGAGATGTTTTGATTATTATTGTTGTTCATGTTTACTTATAATAATCTCCGTCCCTAGTACTTATTAAGCACTAGTATAAAGGCTAAATGATCATGAGATGATCATGTTAGATTTATGGGTACTTGTTTGGAACAAGGTACTGGACATGACCCGCTGTATGAGATTTATGTCATGGTCTATGTCGTACATATATCTCATATTAGTTATGTCATTTGAATCCTTAGACATGAAGTTATTATAGTCTTCCACTTTATGTTTGACATATTCAAACGCTACCTTTAACCAGGTAGTTATAAAGGGAATGATTGGCATAATCGGACTCACGTAGGGAAGAGTAATAAGCTAAATGGATTTGTCCCTCTTAGGAGAGATGTCAAGCTTAGGCCTCTCGTAGGAATGATGTTGATGAAAATGTTCGGCCGGACTCAAATGAATTGATTAGATCAATGTCATTTGGATTATCAACATATTCGGAATCGAGAAAGTATTGAACAAAACAAGTTGACTTGTTGACCATGACTTGTGTTCAATGACATCGTGGACAAAGAGATTATGACATGTTCTAAAGGAATGCGAACTTGTATCTAGTGACTATTTGGGTAGGTATGACGGTTTGCTAGAACCTAATCATATCTTATGGTTTCATGTTTGAACCCATTGCCAACTTAGTGTAATCCTAGAGGGTCACACACAATAGAACGAATCTTAAATAATGACTATATTGGAATATTGAGTCGAAGGACTTTGGGGGAAATTAGGGAAATCTGGGGCAGGTGTGCGAGCGCACAAAAGGGCTTGGGCGGCCGCACAGCTTGGCTCAAAAAGTACCAGAAACCTTCCAGATAGATATGCGACTGCACAAGTGGTTTTGGGCGGCCGCACACCATGTCGGGACTGGTTTCCTGATTTGATTTGGAAAAGAATTTTGGACGGGTTTAGACACAAGTTTCCTATTTGGAATAGGTCTAACTTGTATATAAACAGCCAAATTTGAGCCAGAACAATCCCTAGCTTTTGTGCAAGTCTCCAAAGAGTTTGAGAGAGTTTTATTTTGTTCTAAGATATCCTAGATTGAAGAACAAAATAATACACACATAAAATTCCATATAGTTGTAGACACCCCGCCTTGGACCGCTCACCCCGATTGCACATTTGATTTTGTGTTTCTCCCCATTCTAAGTGTTTCTCGTTAGTTTCTGTCACTTCCGTTAAGTTCCTGACTGACTTCGTTAAGTCCAGGGACTAAACTGAATGACAGGGCTGACTTTCTAGTCCATTCTGTCAAAATTGCCTTCTCTGAGTCGCGCGCCTCCGACACTAGGATCCAGGCGCGCGCGCCTCCCGCCCCCAAAGCAGGAAGCGTGCGCCTCTGGGCGTCAGTTACAGATTTCTGGCCAGGATTCCCTCCCTTCCTCAATTTACAGGATTTTGCCCGGGAAGGATTTCTTGGTGACTGAGTTTTGGCACCAAAAACACCCCTCTTTCACCTATAAAAACCTCTCTTTACCTCCATTTTCAAGGATCGAAAAATTGATCAAAAAATCAAAAAACTAGACAAAGAGAGTCACTTTCTAAAGGTTCTCCAAGAATCAAATCAAGCAACATTTGAAGTTCTTCAAATTGTAGGTAAAAGTCCATCTTTTCCTTTCTTTTCTACCTCATCTCCTCTCTCTTTTACTTTAATCAAATGTGCAATCACCCAAATCATTTTGGGACATGACTCAAATGATCACCTCATCTCATTGAGGTTGGTTAAGGAGTTATCTCCTACATTCCAAATCATATTTTAAACCCCCTTTTTATGACTTAAAGAAGAAGAAGAACATTTTCATTTATGTAGATTTTGATCAAGCAAGACCAACTTAAGTTGGGCGAGATGGGTGTTTCGGTACTTCCCATCTCGTAATCTAACCCCCGGACCTCAAAACAAAGAATCTCTGTTTTCGTAACCAAAACTTAGGCTACAATCAATAGGTTTTTCTTATGTTCCTCAAAACATAGGTGGCGACTCTGAAATAATCTAAAATCAAGTTAGACATCCTAGGATAATATCACGCGCTCGAGCCTAAAGCCGTGGTGTTCCCACCTGGGGTATCTACAGTGGCGACTCTGCTGGGGACATTTGAGGGTTAAACTTGCGTTCTGATCGAAATCTACATCTTTTCTGGGCATTCTGTTTCCTGATGGGGGAGGCGCGCGCGTCTGGCCTTTTAAGCCTAAGGCGCGCGCATCCCACATCAAGAACCAGAATCGCCCACTTCTTCATATTCTTCATCTTCTTCTTCTGTTATTCTGCACTAATCACTTCTGCAGGGGTTACAATATGAACATAGGACCAGGGCAATCCCCTGAGTCCAAAGTCTGACATTCTGACAGGTGTGTCCCAGAAGCGCGCGCCTCCCATAATGATTGCGCCATGCGCGCGCGTCCCACATCAGAACTCAGAGGCGCACGCTTCTGGGTTGGTTCCAGAACAGAGACAGGTTTCAGTGACTGAGCAGTACAGTGGGGTGTGGGCACAGTTGCCTGCATCAGAACAGAATTGAACCCTCGGACTGTTTAATTTTGTGTTTTATTTACCGGTCACACGGGTGATTCGGGAGTTGTAATTTTATGCGCTTATGTGTTTTGTGTGTTTTTCTTTCTTTTCAAAAAAATAAAAAAAAAATAAAAATTTTTTTTTGTCACTTGTTAGACCTCACACTACATGCACATATTCCTATGAACTGCTCACTATCGAGTCGCACAAGTCCAACCCCAAACCCGTCGAGGCCCGTCCTAGAAAGTTTCAAGCTCCACCAGACCTTGGCTCTTTCGAAGCGGTAAACCTCAGCCCGTGGCGTAGTTCAAGACTACATGCCGGGGGTGACCTTTGAGCCTCATATTCAAGCCGAGCACAAACCACACAATTCTAGTTAGGGTCTAACACTCCGTGACTCAAGTCGGTTTCCATGTACCGAGATTTCCCTAAACTAATGTCTTCAAATCATACATGCCAACTTGTTGAAAGGGACGCAATAAAAATCCGTCCCCAAAAGTGGTTATTTTGGACGAAAATAAAAATCCGTCCCCGCATGTATGCTTTACTACATTAATTTAGTCTAATCCCGATACATGTAGGATTCACAAACGTGGTGGAATCCGATGAGTATATGGGACCGCGAGATGGTCTATATACTAGTGTGACGATTCCATTATTTTCTTAGAAACCCCAAAAGGGATTCATTCCCTCCGACTCATAAAAAAAAAAAGAGTCTTTTCTTATGTGGTTCGAGTCGTGTGCCCAACTGTGTGTTCTAAGCCTCTTCATGGACCGCAAGTGATACTCAAGACTGACAAGGGCCTATTCTGCAATATAGGTTCAATTGGTACTTACAAAGTCTACCGGGATTCAGCAAATCGGTTAGTCCGTGAAGAGATCACTCCAACAGCTCCAACATCAACCATGACCGGCAGTAGCAACACCATGTCTCTCGAACAGCTCTCAACTATGGTCCAACTCCTCCAAGAGCAAGTCTCCACCCTTAACAAGGAGGCACAAAGCAAAGATGACATTTGGCAATCCCACCTCGACAGCCAAAGGGAGGCCCACGAGGCCGAAATGGAGCTAATGAAAGAAAAGCTCACCAACCTTGCCAAGGGAAAGAACAAGAACAATGATGATGAATCCGAATGGACCGAGGTTTTGTTCAAGAGTCCTTATGTCAACACCCACACCAAGAAAATGGGGGAACCAAGTTCCGAGAACAACGAGCCCAAAATGGTGGATTCTATCATGGCCTACATCGACCAAAAATTCAATGGGCTCAACATGGGGAAAAGCTCCGACACAAGCCTTTATCAATCATCCATCCTCATGAGTACTATGGCCGCCCTTCCCGATAAGTTCAAGATGCCCGACATAAGCAAATTCAAGGGCAACTCTTGCCCTATGGCTCACATTGAGACTTATATTTGGGCAATGGTTCCAAAGAAGGTCTCCACCAAGGTGATGGCTCAATGCTTTCCTCTCACTCTCGAGGGGGCGGCAAAAGATTGGTATGCTACTCTCCTGCTCACTGTCCGTCTTGATTGGGACTCCGCCATGCTTGCCTTCAAGAACCAATACCAAGGCAACACCACTCACCGGCCCACAAGGAAAGAGCTAGAGAACACTACTCAACGAGACAATGAGTCCTTCATCGACTTCACAAGGAGATGGAATGACAAACTCTCTGAAATTGTTGAGAGGCCGAACACAAAAGAGCAAATGGACATATTTCTCAAGTGTCTCAAGATTGATCTCCGCACTCACCTCAGTGGAGCTTGCTACTCCGACTTCTCCCAAATGTATGAGGCGGGTGTACGCATGGATGACTTGCTCAAGGAGATTAAGAAGACCACTCCTACTTACCGCTACAAGGCCGCTTCCAACTCCACAAAAGAGGCCTCGGTCAACGCCGTCACTATTGACAAGGGGAATTACAAAAAGGTTCCTCCACCTCAAGGGAAAAGGCCCCGAAGTGACCGTGTCTACACGCCTCTCCAAGGCATGACTCAAACCGAAGTGTTCAAGGTCCTCAAGGCAAAGGGTCAAGTCACACCCGTGCAAGGGTACCAACCCAAGACGATCCACGACAATCATGCTCACCACAAATATTGTGGCTACCACCAATATAGTGGCCACACCACCGAGGAATGCTTCGTTCTCCACAATGTCATTCAAGATCTCATAGATAAGAAAGAATTTGTAGTGACTAATGACGAGCATGTCAATGTAATAGAGATAGGAGAACTTGAGGGGACCACCCGTTCAATCCCAATTGTGAATGGGGGCCCCAATGTTATGAATAAAATTGACAATTCTTGTTATGTAGTGACTTATGATGAGGTAATGAGGGAAGTACTAGAGAATAGGAAAAAGAAGCAAGATGGGAACGTCAATATGCTAACTCGATCCGGTCGAGTCATAGCAAGCAACCCTTCCACTTCCGCACCGAGCTCCTCTTCTCAAAGGCCGCAAGCTCACAACACTCTATTTGTCCAACTCAAGAAAACTCAAGCCAACATCTCTATTTGGGACCTCATTGCATCCTCGAAGAAACACCGAGATCTCGTCATCCGCAATCTCGATGATACATCAGTTTCTCCCGATACTACTCCCGAGGACCTCACGGCAATGATTGGTCACATTCATTTTAGCAATGTCATCACCTTTGCCGATATGGACCTTCCACCGTTTGGTTCCGACCACAACGAAGCTATTTACCTCAAGGTACGAGCAAGGGGGAGGCCCGTCTCAAGAGTCTTAGTGGACGGTGGTTCCGCACTCAATCTCATGCCTGGTAGGATCATGGGCATACTGGGGCTTAAAGATTCTGATTTGAGGCCTTATACTCAAGTAATCCGAGGTTATGACAGCACCGCCCGTACAGTCATGGGTATGATCGAAATTGACATTGAGTTTGGGAGCATGGTCATGTCCGTTCCATTCCAAGTGCTTGATATCCCTGCCTCGTTCAACTTACTGTTAGGTCAACCATGGATTCATAGTCCTAATGCCGTACCGTCAACTCTCCACCAATGTGTCAAGATCCGAAACGGTGATGAAATAGTGACCGTAATGGCTGAAAACATTACTATCCACAGAAAAGGTGAGCCCGTCCACCAAGTTCAGCACGGTCTACCAGACTCCACTCTTTCCGGCGTCTCAATCAACGCCATTGACAAAGAAGGGGGAAATGGATCATGGACCCCCAGCAATCACAAAGTACTCCGCATGATGAGGGATATGGACTACTTCCCTGGTTTAGGCTTAGGGAAATATCAGCAAGGAATCCTACATCCCGTGCAAGTCCCATTTGTCAAGAACACATTCGGTTTGGGGTACGAGCCTTCCAAAGAAGACTTGAAGCAAGAACAAGCAATCAAGAGCGAAAAGGCCCGAGCTCGTAAAGAAGGCCGTCGTTATGAGGTCCCTAATCTAAGGCCTTACCGCAAGACGTTGAATGGTTATTTTGTCCGCCAAGGGGAAGACGTTCCATACATGATCTTTCCCGAACCATGGGTTAACAACAAGGGTGCCATAAAGCCCGGCCTCGAAATCTTCTCCGATTGTGAGATCCAGAAATCCGAAAGGGAACCAACTCCCATGTCGCCCCGTGAATGGTGGGGAAGGAAGGTGACTATAGAGTCTGAGACAGAAATCACCGAGAGGGAAGAACTGACAGATTTAGCCTCCATGTTCGAAGAGCTTGCCGTAATGAATGAATGCCAAGTCAACGCCATCCATGACACCGTCATCATGAACGAGACTATCAGTGAGATCCCGCCAAGCTTCGAGCCGATCAACAATTGGTATTCAACAAAAGGGCCCGTGGTATCCGAGGAATTCTTAGTCCAAGAAATGGGTTGCATACCCCGCACAGCAACAAAGGAAGAGCAGCTTACACTTACTTTTGAGTCCGAGAGTGTCTCTAATACCCTCACCCAAGAGGATTTGGAGGCCATAGCCGAGCGTGTGTTTCCTTTCTTTGCTAATGAAAAATTTGATATTTCTGAGTACCCTGAGATTGTAAACATCATAAATGATGAATTAACTAATAATGAACTTAACGAACAAGTTAATAACGATTCAAATTATGATGAAATAGACCACGAAAACACAACATACTTAAATGAACTTGCTCAACAAGTCCGTAGTCGTGGCGAGAATGGTCCAAAGGCTGACGAAGAATTGCAGGTTGTTAATCTGGGTACCGAAGAAGAGCCAAAAGAAACCAAGATTGGAAGCTTCTTCAAGGGAGACGACAGAGACAGATTGACTGCATTACTACGAGAGTTCGTGGATGTGTTCGCATGGTCATACAAAGACATGCCGGGTTTAGACAGAAAGGTAGCGGAGCACAGGATTCCGATCAGAGAAGATGCCAGGCCAGTAAAGCAGAAGCTCAGGAAGATCAAGCCAGAATGGTCTCTGCAGGTCAAAGAAGAGATTGAGAAGCTCCTCAGCGTGGGTTTCATCAAGGTTATCGAGTATCCGACATGGTTAGCCAACATTGTGACAGTCAGGAAGGCGAACGGCAAGGTCCGAGTTTGTGTAGACTTCCGGGATTTAAACAAAGCTTCCCCAAAGGATGATTTTCCACTCCCTAATATCAACATGCTAGTCGACTCCACTGCTGCCTACGAGGTTCGCTCATTTGTGGATGGGTTCGCTGGGTACAATCAGATTCTCATGGCCGAGGAAGATCAACATAAGACAGCCTTCACAACACCGTGGGGTACCTTCTGCTACACAGTCATGCCGTTTGGGTTAAGAAACGCTGGGGCTTCCTACCAAAGAGCCGTGACAGACTTGTTCCACGATATGATTCATAAAGAAATCGAGGTCTATGTGGACGACATGATCATTCACTCCAAAGGGACCGATGGTCAACATTTGATCGATCTCCGCAAGTTCTTCGAAAGGCTTCGTCAACACAAGATGAGGCTCAACCCTGCAAAGTGCACATTCGGGGTTATCCGAGGCAAAGTTCTTGGTTATATGGTCACTGAAAGGGGAATCGAAGTAGACCCCTCCAAAATCAAGGCAATCATTGACATGCCTCCTCCAAAGACACAGAAAGAGATTAAAGGTTTCATGGGCAGACTACAATACATCAGTCGGTTTGTGCACCAACTCACTTCCATGTGCGAGCCAATCTTCAAGTTACTCAAGAAGAATGTGGCTCTAGAATGGACCGACGCGTGCCAAGAAGCCTTCGATCAAGTGAAGCATTACTTAACGTGCCCTCCTGTTCTAGTTCCGCCGCACAAGGAGAAACCTCTGTTGCTTTATCTCACTGTCAATGATGAAGCCCTAGGGGCTATGTTAGCACAAGAGCAACAAGAGTCCACAAAGGAGAACGCCATTTATTTTGTCAGTCGCCGATTCTAAGGAGGCGAAAAGAACTACTCTGTCTTAGAGAAGTCATGTGCAGCATTGGTTTGGGTCACTCAAAAGCTCAAACACTATATGGAAGCTTTTCCGATCAAGCTAGTAGCAAAGGTGGACCCGCTCCGCTACATCTTCGAGAAGCCTTTCATGTCAACAAGAATAGCCAAATGGTACTTCATGCTCGCCGGCTACGATATCACTTACGTCACACTAAAATCCATCAGGGGGAAAGTGTTCAGTGACCAGCTTGCCGAATTCCCGTGTGACGAAGTGAAGGGGGAAGATGTACAGTTCCCCGACGAGCATTTAATTTGTACTACAACCGAGGAAGACAAGTGGCAACTTTTTTTCGATGGCGCCGCCAATAAACACGGTTTTGGTATAGGGGTATTGCTTGTCGATCCAAAAGACATCTACACTCCCATTGCCATACGCCTGGAATTCGAAGCTACCAACAACATTGCCGAGTACGAAGCATGCATAGCAGGGCTCGAAGCAGCTCTCGAAAGAAACGCCACGGAACTAGAAGTGTTCGGCGACTCTTTGCTCCTTATCAATCAGCAATCGGGTAAATGGCGAACCCAAGACCCGACTCTCCAACAGTATGGTCAGCACCTTGAAGAACTGGTTGAACAATTCCAAGAAATCACTTTCAACTACCTGCCAAGGGATAAGAATCGCTTCGCCGATGCACTGGCCACTATAGCTTCATTAGTTGAAATGCCCAAAGGAAAAACGGTGAAGCCTTTCAAAATTGCTCGAAGGAACAGTCCGGCATATTGCATGAGCATCGAGATCAACGAGGTTCAAACAAACTCTCCGTGGTATTCAGATATCATGAACTTCCTCAAAGACGGCACTTATCCCGAGAACATCAATAAGAAGTCTCAAGCAGCTCTGCAAAGGTTAGCCTCTCGGTACGTACTGATTGGGGACCGAGTCTATAAAAGGCACCACGACGGGATCAATCTCTTATGCGCCAATGAGACCGAAGCTCAAGGGATAATGTGTGAAGTGCACGAAGGAGAATGTGGACCCCACATGAATGGGTTTATGCTAGTCAAGAAGATACTCCGCATTGCTTACTATTGGAGCACTATGGAACGAGACTGTATCGAGAAAGTCAAAAGGTGTGCCAAGTGCCAATTCCACGCTAATCTGCAACATGCTCCACCCTCACAACTTTACAACATGGTCACACCTTGGCCTTTCTCTTGTCGGGGGATAGACATCATCGGTAAAGTTCATCCTGCCGGGAGTAATGGGCAGTCATTCGTCCTAGTAGCAGTCGACTACTTCACAAAGTGGGTCGAAGCACAAGCCTATCGAACCCTCAACGCCAAGAAAGTGGCCGAATTTGTAAAGATTAATATCATGTGCCGATACGGCGTGCCTCATGAAATCATTTCCGACAACGGCTCTCACTTTGAGAAGGAAATGGATGCACTTTTGGTAGAATACAAGATCACCAAGCACAAGTCATCTCCTTACCGGCCCCAAGCAAATGGCGCAGTCGAAGCAGCAAATAAGACCATCGAGACCATCGTCAAGAAAATGGCCTCAACAGGAAGGGATTGGCCCGAAAAGCTACCATTAGCATTGTGGGGCTACCGCACATCGATACGATCCGTAACAGGAGAAACTCCTTATGCATTGGTCTATGGTTCTGAAGCCGTACTCCCTATCGAACTTGAAGTCCCATCTCTACGGGTCCTCCTCGAGAATCAAGTCAACGAGGTCAACTGGATGCAGAGTCGATACGAACAGCTAGCCTTACTCGACGAGAAAAGGTTAAGGGCACTCGAACGCAGAAGGGCATATCAGCAAAGGATGGCAAGGGCTTTCAACAAAAAAGTGAAGCCTCGAAACATCAATGTGGGAGATTTGGTCTTAAGACAACATCCTCCTAATGCCATGAATCCCCTGGGGAAATGGGGACCCCGATGGATCGGTCCGTACGTGGTCAAAAAGATACTAAGCGGTGGTGCAGTCCGGCTCGTGGATTTAGATGGTGACCAGCTGCCAAAGGAGGTCAACCTCGACAAGCTCAAGAGGTTCTACGCTTAATAAACAAAGACCATTAAAAAAAAAAAAAAAAAAAATAAAAAAAAATCGCTCGCTAGGTTGAAAACCCGCAAGGGCGGCCTAGGCAAAAATTAGAGCACGTGCAAAAAAGAAGCCCGCTAGATTGAAAACCCGCAAGGGCGGTCTAGGCAAAAAACAGGGTGCACAAAAAAAAAAAATGGTCTTTGTTTGTTTGAACTACGAAGACCTGAGCCTCCCAACTGGAGGAACGTAGGCAACCTTCGGGTGCGGTCTAAAACATATCAAAAATACCCAATTCACTTCAAATAACAAAATGTCACGACCCAAAAACTAGGCTCTATTTTATTAGTAATAAATAATTATTATTTATTTAGTTGCTTATTTATTTATTTAAATTATTATTTATTTAAATATTTATGTGTGCACTTTATGTGTCATAATAAATTATGACTAGCATTTTATTTGGGTCATTTGTGCTAATGTAGAAGTGTTGAGTCTTATTTGTTAGTGGGGAGTTTGTTTGTAGAGAGTAGTAGTAAGGGAGGGGTCTAAGTGTAAGTTTAGTTTTAATCATCTTCTCCCTACTCCCTCTATTTCTCCCTCACCCCATTCACTTTCCAGCCATTTCTCTCTCTCTCTAGCTCATTGGGTAAGTTTTTCTTCCTCTCACTTCTCTCTTCATTTCCATCATCTTCCTCTCATTATTTCTCATTTCTTAAAACATGAATCATGTTTAGATCGTCGATAGGATCGTAGGAAGCCAAGAAATTTCGAGTTCCATCACCTTTGAGAAAATCCGAGTAAGTTACTTTTCCCCCATTTTGATGCTAAAATGTTCATATCATGTTCATGTGATGTTTGATGTGTTATTTTCGAAGTTTGATTGAGTTTTGAATTTATTTTGAATTTATTTGAGTTCTTGGGAAGAAAATGGTGATTTTGAAATGTTGGGTTTAATCCTTGGTTTTGGGTTGATAAATGTTGTATTTGGGTTCCCATTCTAGTTATAAGTGGTTTTGGTACATTGTAGAACTTGTAGAAGGAGTTGATTTTGAGTATTTGGTGTTTTAGGAGAATTTGGTTCGAAACTTGTAAAAAACCCAGCTCTGTTTTCCTCCCAGACAGTAGACCAGGCGCCCGCCTGTGGTGGATTAGGCGCCCGCCTACATACCCCTTTCTGAAGACCAGACCTTCTGGTCATTCAGGCGCCCGCCTGCCCCCTTTCCAGGCGCCCGCCCGCCCCTGTTTCAGGAATTTTACCTTTTTGCTTGGTTTAAGACTTAAGGCTTCACTAGTTTAGGTTTAATCCTTCTAATTAACTTAAGATAACACCGTGGTGCACTTTAATAATTAAAATTGGTTCCTTTGTGAACAATAGTGTTATGTAATTTGATCAAGTATTGTTTGGGCATCTTATGATGTGTTCGTGTTTGTTCCAACCGAATTGAATTTCGCGTAAGACTTGGTCTAGGTTTTAGGCGATGACCTATAGTACTTAAGGGGTTGTTATTGAACACCAAGGTGTAGGGTTTAGTCCTGTCGTGATCATGTACTAATAAGTGTAACCTTTTTGATTCGTTTGGGGGTTTGGGATTGGTTCGTTAAGGACGAAGGTAAAGCGTGTATTGGCAATTGGGTACTTACGGTTTGATTAACCTTAAAGTGTATTCATTCTGATTCCTACTTTGGAATTTCAGGTATGATGAGATGGTTGAGTTCATAGTCCTAGTACATCTTTATGAGTAAACGTTTAGGATAATTTTGGGTTATAGTCGTTGTACTATTTGTGAGCGACCGTTTGGGTTGTGTTCTTTATGATTAACTCGTGGGTATCATCTTTGGAATGTATCTGGTATGGTTTCTCTTTATGAAATTACGGTATTCTAATAATCATTGTTGTTGTGCTCTTTATGAGAAATTCCGTTTATCGTTGTTGTGCTCTTTTATGAGAAACTTCTTGTGTTCGTTGTTGTTGAACTCTTCATGAGTAATCGTTTGCATCTTTATGGTGATTAATTGGTGTGGTTCCCTACTTTGGAACCTTAAGTTGTTTTTCATGCTAAAATATTATTACTTAGCATTTAATTAGAAGCCCAGCTGGCATATTTGTTGCATCGGGCAATGGGAAGGATTATAATGGCAAAGCCAAGTCCATTATAATGTTGACCATTGTTTTGCCCTTACTATACCCCTTCTCCAGATTGGCCTTGGAAAGGATAAGTCAGCGTTCCTTTGTGAATGCATCTGGCTAACGGGCATGACTTTGTGTCATGGTCCTTGTCCTTTGTGACACTTCATTTGGTTACTGGTTCCGGTACCGGGGTTCCTCTTCGAGCTTTCATGCTGCTATGAAGATGTTGATTGTTGATTATTGAAGCTGCGCAGCGACCTTTATTTGGTTCTTCCAGTTGGGTGAAACCTTGGCTATGTATCCACTTATGAGTGTTTATTTCAGCTTTATGTGTTGCATGTTGAGCTGGTCGTTATTTCCAACCGGTATGGGACGGTTGGCGATAGGGAGCCTCTCATTTGTTGTTATATGTTTATTTATATGATTGATTATTGGATATTACTGTTGACGGCATGTTACTTATTATTCCGCTGCTATCTGTCTTATGTTAATTGCTATTGGCCATTGCATATTAGCATGTCATGTAGTTGCATTAGTAACTTACTGAGATTTTATCTCACCCCGTTTATTTCCATCTTTGTTTTTCCTTAACCCCCCCCCCCCAAGGAGGAAAAGGATTAGGATTCGCGGATCGAGGAGGACGTCGAGAGGTTTGAGATTTTGGGGCAGGTTGTTATGGTTCGGTTTACATTATTTAAATGTATAACCTTTTGGGGATAGTTTTACCATTATTGACGTCATTAAGAATTGTATATTTTATTCTTTTGGGTATAAGCTATGGAGCTTATGTTGGATGTACTTTGTTGATTTAAACTTGGATTTGTAAAGCCTTGTGTTATCATCTTTTGGTTCAAAATGGAATTTTTAACTTCTATATTTTAGAGTTTTGGTTTTAAGTCGACGTCCAGATCGCGGTCTCGGGCCGCGGGGTTCGGGGCCGCGACAGTTGGTATCAGAGCCATGGTTTGGCTCTAAGTATAAGTGTAGGTGGATTAGTATGACCTAGGTGGTAGTTGTGTTCGGAGTGAGTAACGATGAGTATTTTATGCAGGTATTTGTTTGTGATGGCTAGAAGAAGAATTGGTGAAGCTTCTAGGGGGACTCAGAATCTTAAAGGTCTAAGGGAAGAAAACCGTGCAGTTTTTCAGGACAGGTTTGAAGTGGCCGTGAAAGCAATTCGTGACCAAGGGCCGAGAGAGGAACATGTAGCACCTCCGCGATATGGGTTGGAGAAGTTCTTAAAGTTGAAACCAAGTGAGTACGACGGTGAGCCGGATGTGAAGAAAGCCGAGTTATGGATAGAATCGATGGAGAAAATCTACGATGTATTTGGTTGCACTGATGAGGATAGGGTTCTGTTTTCAGCTTATAAGCTCGTGGGGACTGCGGAACATTGGTGGAAGGCACTGAAGACCAGTTGGGATGCGACTCTTGTACCATATCCTTGGGAGTGGTTCGTGAGGAAATTCAAGGATCATTTTATCTCTCTAGTGAATCAAAACCGGAAAGAGATCGAGTTCCTCATCTTGGAGCAAGGTATGATGTCAGTAGCACAGTACTCAGCTAAGTTCACAGAATTAGCCAGGTGTTGTGAATACCTTGTGCGGACCGAGGAGCAGAAAGCGATGAGATTAATCAGGGGTTTGAAGACATCCATCCGGACTCAGTTTATAGCACAGCGGATTCAGACTTATCAGGATGCGGTGGATCGAGCCTACTTGATTGATCAGGATAGTGGGGGACACAAAAGGAAGACTGAGATGGTTAACCCGGGTAAGCAAGGAGGGCAGAGTGAGTCACAACAGCAACATTCAGATAACAGAGGTAATTCGGGAGTGCAAACTCGATTCAGAAGGCAACTTCAAGGGCAACCAACAGTAGGAAATCAAGGTTCTTATAAAGGGACACGAAATGGGAAAGTCTGCAGCTTCTGTCAGAGGATAGGACACTCAGAAGACAAGTGTTGGAAGAAGCAGGGGAAATGTGTGAAGTGTGGTCAGTTGGGACACTTCGTTAAAGATTGTCCGAGGTTTAGAGTTCAGTCATCGGGGACAAGAACTGGAATACCACAGGGTCAGAAAAGGGATGCTTCGGGGAAGCCCAAGGTTTCAGGTAGAGTATTTGCAATCAATCAGTACTCAACAGGTGACTCATCAGTTCAGGAGGTATTATTTTGCGTCGAGAGAGCGAGCGCGTGCATTTTAGGATCATCGCATTCATATGTTTCTGTGCATTTAGTTGCATTTATTTCTTTTGAGTCTTTGACTTATGTGTTGTCAGTGTCTACTCCTAGGGAGGAGTGTAGGATGCCTGATGGAGTCTTATGTGCTCATGTTGTGCTTAAAGGTAGATATAACTTACCTGCTAAATTGGTCATATTGCTATGATAAGATTTTTGATGTCATTTTGAGAAGGGAAATGTCATGCTTTAGTCGATGGTTGTAGGGAAATTGTTACATCCTCTCTTCCCTTTTACCTAAAATTGTTTTGAGACCGTTCCTTTGTGTAGAGTTAAGCAAATCTTTTCTTGTTTGGAATCTGACTATTTTGCTTCGATGGGTGACAATGGATGTCTATACCAATTGTTGGGTGTATTTATCGTTTGTAAAAATTTCTATTTTTATTTCTGAGTAGTACCTAGTAATTGGGGAGAACTTTGGGTTAAATTGAGTTGTTATAGTACAAGGTTGTAGTGCTAATATTTAGACCAATGTCCTTATGGCATCGGTTGGGTTATAAGAGTTGAGGATTCAAATTGAGGATTTCTGGATAGGAGATTTTGTTTACTTTTAGTACATCTCCGTGAATGCATCGGAATGGATTAGTATGGAGAGGTGTACGATTTGTTATGAGATATGAGTATATTATGGAAGTTATAATCATCGATAGTGGTGAGCGTGTTAAGTTAGAAAAGACTAATAAGTACATTTTGGGAGAGTAACAATTTCTCGATCTATGTTAAGGGCATTTTGAATTTTTGGTGAGAGAGTGGTTCTATGGTCCTAAATCTCTCCTTGGTGGCGTTTCGCGATTTGGATCAAGGGTATATGGAGGAAGTGGAGTATCAATACTTGGGCATAATTAAGGAATATCATGATTTGGCACTAGGTCAATTGGAACGTTGCTAGCTAATTGGTTTATTATGATGGTAGTACCATTGAGCTTAAATATCATTAAGTCAATAAATGTATGCGTGAGAGACTAACTGGGTTTAGCTATTGAATTTAGAGTTCGTTGATTTCCTTTGGGTATATGAGCACGGATTATGACTTAAATGGGAGTTAGAGAAAATCTTTTGAAGATGAAATTTGGATCGTTTTGCGGACTATCGAGTATATTGAATGGTTTAGGCTTCAAGACCAGATTAATGAAGGGATGAGAGTATAACATAGATTTAAGTGGACACTTTGTACGAGAAATTTTGGGGTTGTATGGTACTATTAGTTTAAGGTGCTATCTAGATCGAGAGAACTATAATGGTAATCCATAGAGATATAGCCATTTCGATGAATATTGTGGAAATAGAACTTTCTTTAACCATTCTATATTTTAAAAGCTAATTAGGCTCGGGATGGTGATGTTTTGAATTTCTGGGGAATACTACTAAGTATGCGATTTACAAAAGGAGACACCTTTGCAGTGTAATTAAGGTTGTGAATAAGGTGAGCTTGGGATATCTCGAGAGTTATGTTTGGGAGCAATTGGGATTCTCCAATTTTGATTATGGATTCTAATTAGTAGTGAAGGTTATGATTGAAAGAAGTTATGTGCGAGAGGTCGTGGTATTGCGAACATTATTTAGGGTTACTACGTGGTGGTTTAGAATGGACAATTGAGGAATTTGAGAAATGGCGGAACTATCGTATCCGTAGCTATTGGGTCTTTCGGGTAAGTCTCGTTAAAATTCGGGTCGAATTTTCTTTAAGGGGGAGTGAATGTCACGACCCGAAAACTAGGCTCTATTTTATTAGTAATAAATAATTATTATTTATTTAATTGCTTATTTATTTATTTAAATTATTATTTATTTAAATATTTATGTGTACACTTTATGTGTCATAATAAATTATGACTAGCATTTTATTTGGGTCATTTGTGCTAATGTAGAAGTGTTGAGTCTTATTTGTTAGTGGGGAGTTTGTTTGTAGAGAGTAGTAGTAAGGGAGGGGTCTAAGTGTAAGTTTAGTTTTAATCATCTTCTCCCTACTCCCTCTATTTCTCCCTCACCCCATTCACTTTCCAGCCATTTCTCTCTCTCTCTAGCTCATTGGGTAAGTTTTTCTTCCTCTCACTTCTCTCTTCATTTCCATCATCTTCTTCTCATTATTTCTCATTTCTTAAAACATGAATCATGTTTAGATCGTCGATAGGATCGTAGGAAGCCAAGAAATTTCGAGTTCCGTCACCTTTGAGAAAATCCGAGTAAGTTACTTTTCCCCCATTTTGATGCTAAAATGTTCATATCATGTTCATGTGATGTTTGATGTGTTATTTTCGAAGTTTGATTGAGTTTTGAATTTATTTTGAATTTATTTGAGTTCTTGGGAAGAAAATGGTGATTTTGAAATGTTGGGTTTAATCCTTGGTTTTGGGTTGATAAATGTTGTATTTGGGTTCCCATTCTAGTTATAAGTGGTTTTGGTACATTGTAGAACTTGTAGAAGGAGTTGATTTTGAGTATTTGGTGTTTTGGGAGAATTTGGTTCGAAACTTGTAAAAAACCCAGCTCTGTTTTCCTCCCAGCCAGTAGACCAGGCGCCCGCCTGTGGTGGACCAGGCGCCCGCCTACATACCCCTTTCTGAAGACCAGACCTTCTGGTCATTCAGGCGCCCGCCTGCCCCCTTTCCAGGCGCCCGCCCGCCCCTGTTTCAGGAATTTTACCTTTTTGCTTGGTTTAAGACTTAAGGCTTCACTAGTTTAGGTTTAATCCTTCTAATTAACTTAAGATAACACCGTGGTGCACTTTAATAATTAAAATTGGTTCCTTTGTGAACAATAGTGTTATGTAATTTGATCAAGTATTGTTTGGGCATCTTATGATGTGTTCGTGTTTGTTCCAACCGAATTGAATTTCGCGTAAGACTTGGTCTAGGTTTTAGGCGATGACCTATAGTACTTAAGGGGTTGTTATTGAACACCAAGGTGTAGGGTTTAGTCCTGTCGTGATCATGTACTAATAAGTGTAACCTTTTTGATTCGTTTGGGGGTTTGGGATTGGTTCGTTAAGGACGAAGGTAAAGCGTGTATTGGCAATTGGGTACTTACGGTTTGATTAACCTTAAAGTGTATTCATTCTGATTCCTACTTTGGAATTTCAGGTATGATGAGATGGTTGAGTTCATAGTCCTAGTACATCTTTATGAGTAAACGTTTAGGATAATTTTGGGTTATTGTCGTTGTACTATTTGTGAGCGACCGTTTGGGTTGTGTTCTTTATGATTAACTCGTGGGTATCATCTTTGGAATGTATCTGGTATGGTTTCTCTTTATGAAATTACGGTATTCTAATAATCATTGTTGTTGTGCTCTTTATGAGAAATTCCGTTTATCGTTGTTGTGCTCTTTTATGAGAAACTTCTTGTGTTCGTTGTTGTTAAACTCTTCATGAGTAATCGTTTGCATCTTTATGGTGATTAATTGGTGTGGTTCCCTACTTTGGAACCTTAAGTTGTTTTTCATGCTAAAATATTATTACTTAGCATTTAATTAGAAGCCCAGCTGGCATATTTGTTGCATCGGGCGATGGGAAGGATTATAATGGCAAAGCCAAGTCCATTATAATGTTGACCATTGTTTTGCCCTTACTATTCCCCTTCTCCAGATTGGCCTTGGAAAGGATAAGTCAGCGTTCCTTTGTGAATGCATCTGGCTAACGGGCATGACTTTGTGTCATGGTCCTTGTCCTTTGTGACACTTCATTTGGTTACTGGTTCCGGTACCGGGGTTCCTCTTCGAGCTTTCATGCTTCTATGAAGATGTTGATTGTTGATTATTGAAGCTGCGCAGCGACCTTTATTTGGTTCTTCCAGTTGGGTGAAACCTTGGCTATGTATCCACTTATGAGTGTTTATTTCAGCTTTATGTGTTGCATGTTGAGCTGGTCGTTATTTCCAACCGGTATGGGACGGTTGGCGATAGGGAGCCTCTCATTTGTTGTTATATGTTTATTTATATGATTGATTATTGGATATTACTGTTGACGGCATGTCACTTATTATTCCGCTGCTATCTGTCTTATGTTAATTGCTATTGGCCATTGCATATTAGCATGTCATGTAGTTGCATTAGTAACTTACTGAGATTTTATCTCACCCCGTTTATTTCCATCTTTGTTTTTCCTTAACCCCCCCCCCAGGAGGAAAAGGATTAGGATTCGCGGATCGAGGAGGACGTCGAGAGGTTTGAGATTTTGGGGCAGGTTGTTATGGTTCGGTTTACATTATTTAAATGTATAACCTTTTGGGGATAGTTTTACCATTATTGGCGTCATTAAGAATTGTATATTTTATTCTTTTGGGTATAAGCTGTGGAGCTTATGTTGGATGTACTTTGTTGATTTAAACTTGGATTTGTAAAGCCTTGTGTTATCATCTTTTGGTTCAAAATGAAATTTTTAACTTCTATATTTTAGAGTTTTGGTTTTAAGTCGACGTCCAGATCGCGGTCTCGGGCCGCGGGGTTCGGGGCCGCGACACAAAATGCAATTTTTATTCATTCAATGAATTATTCAAACCATTACAACGGATTTATTGAGCAACAAAAGACATCAAAATATTAAATCCTAAAACAAAGTGGTCTAAATTGCAATCTCTTAGGGTACTAAGAAAAATCCAATTTTCTCTTAGCTTTCAAAGGACCGCCCGATCGTCTCTCAATCCTTTTCATCTTGGGTAACGAAGGAGCACTAATACGCACCGAAACCTTCTGTGCTGCAGCATGTCTCCTAGAATAAAAGTCATCCAAAGGAGTACCGAAAGGGTCAGCGAGAATGTTACTCGAATCAACAGCAGCCTCTCTATATCTCAAAGTGCTGCTAGGCTCAAAACCCTGTCCCAACAACTCGGCACGAAGCACATCAACCCAAGTGATGCCACGGTAAAGGGTGCCAAATAAATAATCCAAGTAGCTCTCGGGAAGGAAGACACTCCCCCGATGCAGAGGAGCGAAAGCCCAACGATTGCGGTCATCTCCCCAAGCCGACTGAAGCTCACTCGAGAAGTCAGGACCCATGTAAGCATCTGGACGAAGCATTCCATCCCTCGGAAAAGGAATTGTCTGTTGGCGACCAAACTGTCGCAGAACCCGCTCTGGCTGGTAAAAGGAAGAATCTCTCAAACCGGGCACAACCACGTGCTGAAAACCAAGAGTCCATTCCACAAAAGGACGAAGACCCCAAGAAGGAGGACACCACTCAATATCGACGGTCACCCGAGAGGCAAAGAATTTCTTCCAATCCTCTTCAGATAAATCCCGGATCAACAACTTCCTCCTATGAACAGCAAAAGGAGACAAATCACCATCCGGAGAATAAATTCTGAAATGTTCTCGGAGCCATATGGTCAAGAGCAAAGGGCTTCCCCGACACATCTTGCCCGTCCTGTGTAACTCATCAAGACCATGCAACGTCTCCCCTACAATAAGAGGAATTACAGTAAATCGTTGGTCCTTAGATTGCAAAATTATCTCAGCCAACTGCGCGTCCGCAGTCCCGAAAGGTGTAACAAACAGTACTTCGCTGAAGAGACAAACAACCATGGCATTTCTTTTGAAAGATTGAACCACCGGGTCCTCCGAGTGAAAACTGAAGAACATCGGCAACTCAGTTATGTCAATCACGGTACCGTGCAACATCTTCCTCACATCCTCAACAGGGAGATTCAGTAACTCAACCCAAGAGTCGACGGCACCACGGTGATATTTGGGGACGGCAATCCGATCGGCCAAAGGCACGCCAAGGATGGCCCCGAAATCGTCAACAGTCGGCACCATTTCATTAGCTGAAAGGTTGAAAGTATGGCTGTCGCAATCCCAGAAAGCCGCGGCAGCTCTCAACAAATCCCAATCCGGTTTCAACGTCCGCAAAGTAAAAAGAATTCGGAACCCGAAGTCTTTAATGAATGCCTTCTTGGGATGGGTCTTGAAAGAATACACAAAAGTGCCCAAGTCCTTTTCATACACACTAACGACCTTGGCGTCAAGGGCAAAAGAATTTGAAGCCATGGAAAATGTTGATCACAAGCGAAGTTAATCAATAATATGATGTTCAAAAATGGCAGAAAGGAGCTGTGAGAATCAAGTGGTCGAACAGAAGATGATATTATAGCTGTTGGAGGCTCTTTTGGTCAGCAAATGTCAAGCCCGGAATTCCGCCTCCCAGACGCGCGCGCCACCCGCCAGCAGTATGAAGCGCGCGCGCGTCCCAAGCCTACATGGGAAGGCGCGCGCCTCCCAGGTCTAAATCGCTTGAAGAAAAGGGCCTTGTCAGAGATCTCCAGCCTAAATCAAGACACTGTCCCGATCCTCGGACACCCAGTTGGGTACACCTTTTCTGCTCCGCCCTTAAGGCATGTCAAAAATCGAAAGCAGGATAGAAACTCCCACTCATAAGTAGGCTGTCCTCTTCAAAAATCCGAACTCCCTAAGTTCTGTCACGGGTGCCACGCCCCCCTCAAGAGTCAATCTCAACATTTCATCCCCAGCAGGAACATTTTTCTGGTCGCAGTCAACTGTGCCCGTACCCCACAATTCAAAAGTCAAGTGTGACTCCAAATGGCACGAGACTTCAAAGCAATATTTCATCAAACGGATTTACTAACGGATTCGTCAACAAGGGTTCACCAACGGACTCATCCAAAGGGTTCACCAACGGACTCATCCAAGGGGTTCACCAACGGACTCATCCAAAGGGTTCACCAACGGACTCATCCAAGGGATTCACTAACGGATTCATCAAACGGATTCACCAAACGGATTCGTCAACAAGGGTTCACCAACGGACTCATCCAAGGGATTCACTAACGGATTCATCAAACGGATTCACCAACGGATTCGTCAACAAGGGTTCACCAACGGACTCATCCAAGGGATTCACTAACGGATTAATCAAACGGATTCACCAACGGATTCGTCAACAAGGGTTCACCAACGGACTCATCCAAAGGGTTCACCAATGGACTCATCCAAGGGATTCACTAACGGATTCATCAAACGGATTCACCAACGGATTCGTCAACAAGGGTTCACCAATGGACTCATCCAAGGGATTCACTAACGGATTCATCAAACGGATTCGTCAATAAGGGTTCACCAACGGACTCATCCAAAGGGTTCACCAACGGACTCATCCAAGGGATTCACTAACGGATTCATCAAACGGATTCACCAACGGATTCGTCTACAAGGGTTCACCAACGGACTCATCCAAGGGATTCACTAACGGATTCATCAAACGGATTCACCAACGGATTCGTCAACAAGGGTTCACCAACGGACTCATCCAAAGGGTTCACCAACGGACTCATCCAAGGGATTCACTAACGGATTCATCAAACGGATTCACCAACGGATTCGTCAACAAGGGTTCACCAACGGACTCATCCAAGGGATTCACTAACGGATTCATCAAACGGATTCACCAACGGATTCGTCAACAAGGCTTCACCAACGGACTCATCCAAAGGGTTCACCAACGGACTCATCCAAGGGATTCACTAACGGATTCATCAAAGGGATTCACCAATGGATTCGTCAACAAGGGTTCACCAACGGACTCATCCAAGGGATTCACTAACGGATTCATCAAACGGATTCACCAACGGATTCGTCAACAAGGGTTCACCAACGGACTCATCCAAGGGATTCACTAACGGATTCGTCAACAAGGGTTCACCAACGGACTCATCCAAGGGATTCACTAACGGATTCATCAAACGGATTCACCAACGGATTCGTCAACAAGGGTTCACCAACGGACTCATCCAAGGGATTCACTAACGGATTCGTCAACAAGGGTTCACCAACGGACTCATCCAAGGGATTCACTAACGGATTCATCAAACGGATTCACCAACGGATTCGTCAACAAGGGTTCACCAACGGACTCATCCAAGGGATTCACTAACGGATTCATAAAACGGATTCACCGACAGATTCGTCAACAAGGGTTCACCAACGGACTCATCTAAGGGATTCACCAACGGATTCGTCAACAAGGGTTCACCAACGAACTCATCCAAGGGATTCACTAACGGATTCATCAGAAGGTTCACTAACGGCCTCATTCAAAACATTCAGCCGACAGGTTCACCTAACGGATCATGCCACCCCCTCTATCAACAAAAGCCGCTCACACAGGGAGCGCACCACTATCTCTCGCAATTTCAAATTCCTGCTTTCATCGAGTCTTTGCCTTTTTTGGTGATGTCCTCGGCGGGTGTTTTTAACTTTCGTCGACGCATTTTGCTTTGCAATCCACGTCACCGAGGGGCTCTATAGACACCCCGCCTTGGACCGCTCACCCCGATTGCACATTTGATTTTGTGTTTCTCCCCATTCTAAGTGTTTCTCGTTAGTTTCTGTCACTTCCGTTAAGTTCCTGACTGACTTCGTTAAGTCCAGGGACTAAACTGAATGACAGGGCTGACTTTCTAGTCCATTCTGTCAAAATCGCCTTCTCTGAGTCGCGCGCCTCCGACACTAGGATCCAAGCGCGCGCGCCTCCCGCCCCCAAAGCAGGAAGCGCGCTCCTCTGGGCGTCAGTTACAGATTTCTGGCCAGGATTCCCTCCCTTGCTCAATTTACAGGATTTTGCCCGGGAAGGATTTCTTGGTGACTGAGTTTTGGCACCAAAAACACCCCTCTTTCACCTATAAAAACCTCTCTTTACCTCCATTTTCAAGGATCGAAAAATTGATCAAAAAATCATTGGGAAAAAGCATCAAAAAACTAGACAAAGAGAGTCACTTTCTAAAGGTTCTCCAAGAATCAAATCAAGCAACATTTGAAGTTCTTCAAATTGTAGGTAAAAGTCCATCTTTTCCTTTCTTTTCTACCTCATCTCCTCTCTCTTTTACTTTAATCAAATGTGCAATCACCCAAATCATTTTGGGACATGACTCTAATGATCACCTCATCTCATTGAGGTTGGTTAAGGAGTTATCTCCTACATTCCAAATCATATTTTAAACCCCCTTTTTATGACTTAAAGAATAAGAAGAAGAAGAACATTTTCATTTATGTAGATTTTGATCAAGCAAGACCAACTTAAGTTGGGCGAGATGGGTGTTTCGGTACTTCCCATCTCGTAATCTAACCCCCGGACCTCAAAACAAAGAATCTCTGTTTTCGTAACCAAAACTTAGGCTACAATCAATAGGTTTTTCTTATGTTCCTCAAAACATAGGTGGCGACTCTGAAACAATCTAAAATCAAGTTAGACATCCTAGGATAATATCACGCGCTCGAGCCTAAAGCCGTGGTGTTCCCACCCGGGGAATCTACAATAGTTCATATTGATTGTGGAAACGTGTTTCACAATTTTGGTATAGCAACCAAGATCAAGTGTTCTTGATATTCGTTCAAGGTGTGGATACCGCTAGAGGGTGAAGCTTATCATCTTCAAAGACCAAATTCAAAGTCATCAAGGGGTAGTTTTCTAGTATTCATATTGCAAGTATTTGATTCAATCATATGAACGGATCTATGGGCTTTGGGTTTCATAAAATTTTAAATGCTATTTTCCGCTGCGCATGTTACTACGAAACCCAACACTTGAGTCCCATCCTGAAGGCTTCAATTGCTGTCGTAGTATCCAGGTTGGAGATGTTCACTGCTTCCCTGTTGAACCTACTCAAGTAGTCTTTCAGAAGCTCGTCGGGTTACTGGACCACCCTGTTGTAAGGATCCCCGTGGGAACATGTAAAAGTTTCCCCCGAGAATGCCAAACACGGCACTTTATGTTCAACGGAGTCGCCACGTTAGTTTAACTTTAAACCCAAACTTAACAAAAAAAATGTTAGAGAAAACGAGTTCGGAGGTCACATTACACTTTGGGAAGAACTTACTTGAAGTTCACCCAAAGTGCCTCGGAAACCGAGTCTCCGTAAGTTTATTGACCCAAAATGTGCAAGTGTGTGTGTGTGTATTTTCCAAAAAATGGGAGAAACTAACTGTTAGGATTCATTGTTAGAACACCCACCTGATTTGATTGACCCATTCCACGTGTCTTTTTGTGGACTTTAGGTTTACATGTAATGAAGTTATACTTCAATTTTTTAGACAAGTCCATTTCTAGATTTTTAGTAGTTAGGATGAGTTATGATCGGTTTATTCATAGCGGTTTAGATCTTAAAACTGCACTCGATGCTACTCGAGCTGCCAGCAGTGTGCTTCAAGCCTTCATCAGAACCGCCTAGTTCAGTTCTAATGAAACTGCCCTTCAAGTTCATTCTTGGAACATTACATGCATCTGGTGGAACTGCCGACCAAGATATTGAAGAATTCAAGAGTGTCATTTATTCCTTCGACAAACGTTCACTTTACAACCGTAAATGATTGACTTACGACTTGACCTGAAAACTTCAAGTCATGTTGTAGTTATTCTTGGAATGTCGGTTTGCCTCTCTTTATGAAATGTTTACCGTTGGTACTTCTCCGACATCAAAAAGGAAAATTTCAGGTAGTGGTCCAACAACTACCTGCTACAAATCCAAAAGAAAAGGACGACAGTGACAGCTCAACCAATGGGATCTCGACAACGCATTATACCACCAGACATTGACTCACATCCTTGTCCAACGGTCATAAATGCCTTCACTATAAATAGCCTTCATTTTTCAACAATGAAGGTTGCTGAGCTTCAAAGAGAAAATCCCAAGTATTCAAGTTTGCTTTGAAGATTGAAAAACCCAAATATTCATATCTTCATCATCTCCTTAGCAAACCCAGAATTCTTCATCGAGCTTCAAGCCTTCAAAATCATCACAACTCAGCCTTGCACAGAAAGTAATCAATTGCTCACCATCACTTAGATATTTTGAGCTCTTGATTTTTCTTTTATTTTCTTTAATAAAAATAAATAAATTCCCCCAGTGGTTTGCTATGTTTTCAGAATTTTATCCTTTTTTAACTAATTTTTTCTTTCTATTGATTCTCTGTCCTTTATAAAAATAAATAAATTTCCCCCAGCGGTTTGCTATCATTATTTAGAAAGAAATTATGTTTCAGACTTGTTTGTAATTTTTTTTTTTGGTGTTGAACAGAGTGGAAACTGTAGGATCCGGCATTGATTTTGAAACCCGCGAAGCTAGTTTTCTGGAAGATGTCCTCCCCAAAGTTAAAGCTGACGGGGAGTCTAAAAGCCCCCAAGGTTACCCCCTACCTTCTGTGACAGTGGTGAAGGATACGACAGCCACCTCTTCTTCGTATGATCTCTCTCTCTCTCTCTCTCTCTCTCTCTCTTGCACGTCCATGTTTATGCATTTTCGAATTTAAGACACTATTTTTATGTTCTGCTAGAAACTTGTTCTGTATTTAGATGACTGCAATTAAACTTGTGAATAATTCGATAGTATTTGTGAGCATAATTTTTGTTAAATAATTTTTATGTTTGTGAGTGAGTTCTGAATAGTCTAATTGTGTAGCATTTATCAATTTGCCTGATCTTTATCATGTTGGCTGTCATCATCTCATAGTTCTATGTTTATTGTTTTTTGGTATTTTCCATGTTCTACACATGTGTTTCAATGTAACCAAAAAAATAATAATCATAGATTTATGTATGTAGTTGCTTTCGTTAACTCAGTTTTTTTTGTTCTCATTTCAGTATTTTGTCCTCTTTTAACAATTTTTTTCTTTCCAGATTTTGATTCTCCGTCGTTTAAATCAGTTTTCAGACGCTTTGCTTAATCATATTTGAGTTTTTTTTGTGTGTGTTTAACAGTGTGGAAACTATTGGATACGGCTGCGAGTCTCAAACGCCTGAAATCAGTTACGACGCTGATCTTGCTGCTGAGTACATCCGCCAAGTTAGGACTGGATACATCGTACTGGATGCTTATAATGCTAGTATAATTACCTCCGTCATGAAAAGTCAAAATTCCAAAGGCAGGAAGATTGATCAGAAGTTTTTGGATACACTGAAAAAGAAGTCCAAACCAGGGGATTATGGGAAGTTTTGGTGCCCCAACGGTTATCCCCTACCTAGTCTGGTGGGGATGATGGCTGTGAGAGATGATGACGAGCGTCTGATCCCCAATATTGTAGGTATGAAGGAGCATAAGGTACCTCCTGTGATATGGGAGGAGGCCCCCTCTTTTGATGCTATTATGGCAGGTGCTAAATACTACACTAAATGTAGAATCTACGAAGGTGAATGCGCGGAGCAGGAGCTACCTCTTGTTTTGGACAACTCTTCTTCGGATTCCCAGTACGGTATGCACTCGCCTCCTACATCCTACATCGAGTCTTTCTCCCTCCCTCCGACCTCCGACCTCTGATCCGATTTACATGAATCAATTTGCGCTTCACACACTGATTTTGACGATTTGAAACCCATCCTTTTCTTCAATCATTATTATTATTATCATTGGTTCTGAAACCCTAGCATTTTGATCTTTATAAATTAACCGTGCCAACCTTTTTTGGGTTTTCTGTTTGTTTTAGGGTTTTGTTTACAATCATTCCTGATTTGGGTTGATCGAAATTTTCAAGGTTTCTGGAGTTTGGAAATCTGGGGAATCTTTGTTGGCATTAGCCGGATTTTAGGGTCATTTTGTTTCTAATTTGCCAACAATACTATTTGTGACCAATCAAAGTTCTGTATCCAATTTTCGATTAAGAATGATGTTGTTGCTGTTTGTTTGTGAAATGGAATGCAAATTCATTGATAAAATGTGGTTCTTGTGGTAAATTGTTGTTGTTATAAATTGCTAGCTTTTAGTTTATAAACTTGTAAATTTTACTTGTATATATCTAATTACTTTTTTTTTATTTTTTATTTATATAGGTCCTTCTTTGAGTGTGGGTTTAGTGGATAACATGGCTACTTGTTGTGATGATGATGATGTTCAAGATTAATTGGGTAAGGGATTATACTTGGACTGTTTTTTATTTGCTTACTATTTGTAGTATTAATTATCTCTTTGTTTATTTTTTTATGTAGCTTTTATTGACTTGGAGTTAGATGGTGCAATGGATTGAAGCGGAGAATGAAGTTTCTTTGAAATCGTTTTGGTTTTGAATATTTGTTATGTATGGATTTATTTATTTTGTTTGGGTTTGTAACACTAAACTTGAAAGTGTGCGGATTTATTTATTTTGTTTGGTTTGTAACATTTAAACTTGAAAGTGTTCATGTTTGGTTAGTTGGTACTTTGGTGACTAGTTTGAACGTTTAGTAAGTTGTTACTTGTTAGATTTCAAGTTGTTATTTTGCCAAAAGTTTTGGTGTTCATGTTTGGTAGTTTTCCAGTGGTTAATTTATTCTTCCAGATTGGAAGTTCCAGTGGCTCATTTGTTCAGTTGTTAGTTTTGAAGTTGTAATGTTTTTCCAGTTTGTTAGAAAAAAAAAAACTGTGCAGACGGACCGGTCGCGGGTTTGCCATAATCGGGCCGGGCCAGGTTTGGTACTAGCAAGGTGTATCTCGGGTCGTGTTCGGGTTTGATCAAACCCGACCCGTTGCCATCCCTAGTTTAGATTCTCCAATCTCTCTGATTAAGTATTAGAGATTCCTAATTCTATTATGTGGAACAGCAAGACAAAGAGTGATTTAAACCCAATGGGGACTATATTGCCTTTAAGCGAAGGAGAGAAAAGGAAAAATGGAAAGAGTGTTGATATGCATGATTTCATTGCAACATGCTGATTTTATGTCTCTCTCTCTCTCTCTAGCTAAAAGAACTGTTCTAGCACCCTTATTTTAGATTCAAAAAGTTATTTATGGTGGTGGCCGAAACCAGCACTCATAATCGATTCTTGTATTAAGATTTGCATAAGCATGAAAATGTAACTCTTTTGACACCC
This sequence comes from Campanula takesimana, assembly GCA_026119855.1. Classification (NCBI taxonomy): domain Eukaryota; kingdom Viridiplantae; phylum Streptophyta; class Magnoliopsida; order Asterales; family Campanulaceae; genus Campanula; species Campanula takesimana. The sequence continues at coordinate 205,775 of JAOWBW010001058.1, forward strand.
CTCTCAAGTTGGCATTCAAAAGTTGCTTTCATATCGCGAATCTGAGCCTGAAACCCAAAAGTTGGAGGAACTGTGAGACGGGCCCATTATTGTTAAACTTGCTTGCAAGATTTTGCTTCTGAAAGTTGAATGTTGTTTGATGGCCGTTGGCCAGAGGCCCAAAGAGACCTCTGCACCGTGTATGAGACTCTTCTACTTATGATTGCTGTTAGCTCACCATATATTGTTTATAAGAGTACAAAATCAGAATCATAAAAGAGAAGAATGAGACTGAGATTTTGGGGAGGAGAACTCAATGTGAGTATCCCTCTTCTGAAGGTTTCATTATATAGATAAAAGAGGTTACAAGAGTCCTACAAAATCTATACAAGAGTTGATAACATTTGTTTCAAACTATACTTATCTTTACCTAAGTTATATACTGATAATTCTATACAAAGGATATAATCCTATTTTCAAATTCAAATGTCTAACTTAACTTATCCGTTTACACCCCCCCAAGCTAAACGGCACGGAGTGGAGTTGCAGCTTGGAAGATAGGTCAACAAGGCGGGGCCGAGACAGACCTTTAGTAAAGATATCGGCGATCTGATCACCGGTGCTTATGTAGCGTAGCTGAAGAAAACCTCGGGTGTGCAGGTCGCGTACAAAGTGGTGGTCAATTTCAATATGTCGAGTGCGTGCATGGAACACTGGATTGCGAGACATATGTAATGCCGACACATTGTCGCAAAAAAGAAGTGGGGGTGACAAGAACAACCCGAGCTCTCGAAATAAATAAGAAAACCAACGGAGTTCAACTGCGGTAGTGGCCAAGGAACGATACTCAGCTTCGCTACTTGAGCGAGCCACTATGGTTTGTTTCTTGGCTGTCCATGCTACTAAATTCAGGCCAATGAAGATACATGCCCCGGTAGTTGACCTACGATCATCAATGGAGCCGGCCCAATCTGAGTCAGAGAAGGCCCGTAGTGTAGTATCCATGGATCGATTAAATCGTAGACTGAGAGCAATTGTACCTTTAATGTAATGAAATATCCGTTTGGCAGCAAGAAGATGAGAAGTCCCGAGGAGAATGCATATATTGACATACTTGATTAACGGCAAAAGCAATGTCTGGGCGAGTTAATGTCAAAAATTGTAAACCCCCAACCATGCTGCGATAAGTTGTAACGTCTGAAAGTGGATCGCTATCGGAAGCGGAGAGATGTAAGCCAGGTACAATGGGAGTGGAAACCGGCTTACAACCATCCATGTTAAACTTCCTAAGAAGATCAGATGCATACTTAGCCTGCCTAAGAGAGAGAATATCATTGGACCGAAGTGTTTCGATTCCCAAGAAAAAACCTAAAGCTCCAAGTTTGCGACTGTCAAAAGTAGCACAGATTTAATCGATGACTTTGGTGACTTCCGAAGTGGAGGAGCCGGTTGTAACGCCCGTCCTAATTCTTGTTAAATTCTTGACTTGCTTGTTAAATTCTTGACTAGCATATTTATATGCTATTTTATTTAAGTTAATTATTTAACTACTTTAGAAATGTAAGGTGGTTAAATGTCAAAGTTGAAAGTTTAGGGGACTTTTTGTCAAAGTTAGAACTTGAGGGGCCTAAGTGTCATTTCGTGAAACTTCAAAGTATATCTTGTTGCTTCTTTTCTCAGAGAAAGCAAAGTTCATTTTTTCTCGTTCTTTCCTCTGTTTCAAAGCTAAGTTTAGGATTCTTCCTATTCTCGACTCCTCGAGCTTAATTATCCCTCCGTTCGTGATTCTGGTCCCGGATAAATATTCGTGGCGTTGAATAGAGCGTTTCCTGCCGATCAGAAATTAATTTGGGTCAACTTGATTTCGAACTAGGTAAGCTATTGACTCCCCCTTACTTGTAATAACATGCCTATGTGTTATTCTTGATACTTGTGCTTGTTAATTTCGTGATTTGAATGAGTTTTGTGATACTTGTAAATTTGGGACAAAGGGAGTATTTGTAGGAAAAGCAAGATTGAAAATCTTGAACCTGGGAATGAATTAGACTTGCAAAAGTGTCTGGGAATGTTAATAAGAAAATTATACTCCTATTCGTGAGACGGTAAAATAGTAACTTGATTTAAATGTTATTAGAAAAATTGTACCATTATTTGTGGTACGGGAAAATGAATGGAAGTATCCCTAAATGTTTATACTAGTATATTAGAAAATGATACTTATATTTTTGGGACGGTGAAATATTTAAATGGAATAAATGGAAAATTATTCTATTACTTGTGGGACGGTGATAAATTAATAAAGTGTCCCTATAGAAGTGTTCTGAGCATGTTAAAATGCACTCTTGAATGTTTGAAAGTGTTAGTGGGTTTATACTCCTACACTTGGGACGGAGAATTTGTAAGTATAAAAGTCTCTGTTGAAATAAGAAAGTATAATTGAAATAAGTGATTTAAGCTTATTATATGTCCTGGGTAATGTTAAATTGTGAGTAAAAGTATACTCCTACGCTCGGGACGGAGAATTGTAAGTCTGGAAAGAAATTTGATGTTTGCTGAAAATTGTACCAGGCGCCCGCCTGGTGGTCCTTCGAGCGCCCGCCCATTTCATCAGAAGTTTTAGTTTCAAAAGCGCTTTGATGAGCGGCCGCCCGGTCCCTTGTAGGCGCCCCCCCGATCCCCTGTTTCAACAAAAGTGTTTTAAATCTAAATTGAAATGAAAGCTTATCCCTCCTAAGGCATAGAGCCTTAGTATAAGATGTCCTAGCAAGTGTTGTGACACCTTAGGGGCGTCATAAGTGAGTCTTGAACATGATTACTCATTAAATTAAAATGAGAACTTGAGTATAAAAGGAAGAACTCTTCTTTATGTCTTGAAAGTGCTATGAACAAGCACTTATGTGTTATGCTTGTCTTGGAACCTATGCTTGTACACCTTAAGGATACTAGAACAAGATCTTGAGCTTGAATATCCTAGTAATAGGATTAAGAACTTGTGAGTATGGGATGTATAATTCATCCTCCTAGCTTGAACTTGAGTATAAGAGTAGTAACTCTCTTTTATGTGTCTTGAAGCTAATGTTTGTGTACCTTAGGGGCACCAACTAATGTCTTGAGCTTGAATGTCCTAAGAAAAGGATTGGAAAATAATACGTGAAAGATGTATAATTCATCTTCCTAGCTTGAACTTGAAGTATAAGATAATTAACTCTTGTACATATTTAACCATCCAAAGAAATGGATTGAGAACTTGGATATAAGATGATAAAATCTTGTATATGTATTGAATGTCTTGAATGTCTTGAATGTCTTGAATGTCCTGAATGTCTTGAATGTCTTAAGTTGAGACAGTAACTTGAAGTATAAGACAATAAAATCTTGTACATGACTTGAACATCCAAATAATTGGATTAAGACTTGAATATAAGATTATAAAATCTTGTACGTGCCTTGACACCAATATATGTGTATGGTAATAAACTTGAAAGATTCTTGATGTGTATATGAAAATCTTGCATATATTTACCTGATAGAATGTTACTTCTTGATTACTTGATACATGGTATGAATAACCAAAAGAGTTGATGCAAATGGGTCTTCAAGAAGAAGACTGACATGGATGGGAAGGTGCATACTTACAAAGCTAGGCTTGTAGCGAAAGATTATAGGCAAGTTCATGGTATTGACTATGATGAAACCTTTTCACCTGTAGCAATGATCAAGTCTATAAGAATTCTGCTTGCTATTGCCACATATCATGACTATGAAATATGGCAAATGGATATCAAAACCGCTTTCCTAAATGGAAAACTACAAGAGGATGTGTATATGACACAACCGGAAGGTTTTGAACAGAATTCTAAGGTATGCAAATTGTAGAGATCTATCTATGGATTGAAGCAAGCTTCAATGAGTTGGAATCTCCGTTTTGATGAATCGGTCAAAGAGTTTGGTTTCATCAAGAATGAAGATGAACCTTGTGTATACAAGAAGATTAGTGGGAGCATATTGCAATTCCTTATTTTATACGTGGATGACATATTACTCATTGGAAACGATATTCTTACACTTCAGTCCGTGAAGACTTGGTTAGAAAAATGCTTCGCAATGAAAGATATGGGTGAAGCCGCATATATACTTGGCATTAAGATCTATAGAGATAGATCAAGGAGGCTACTTGGTTTAAGCCAAAGTACATACATTTACAAGGTCATTAGAAGATTCCGTATGGAAAATTCTAAACCGACAAAGATGATAGTCCCCATGTTGGTTTAAACCGCTCCTCCTTCATTGAAATGAAAGCTAGATTTTGACTCACCAGAGCGTACTCCTTCACCTTTTGGATCCCCAGCACTGCCCTTCGGTCCATCGGCTCAACCGTCGGCTCAACCGCAACTGATCAATATCTCTGCCCCTTCGGTTTTGCCTGAGTTCAAAGTTGCAGTTAGGACTCCCAAACCGCGTGCTTTGAAAAGGAAGTGTGTACAGGACATCGCGGCTTACCTAAAGATGTTTAGAGCTAATTCTTCCAAATCCAACTGCCATGGAGCCATCCTCTGAGCCGCCAACAAGCATGATGAGCAACGACTCAAGTCTGGTCGTCCAAATCCTTTCGCAATCTTTCCAGCCGATGAGTCTCAGGCTGCTTCAGATCTACTCATTGCTTCAACTCTTGATCAAATCATTGAAGATCTGGCAGTTGAGGTCATCTTTTCTCTCTGCTCTCAATTTTTCTTTAGGATAAACTGCACTGTATTTCCATATCTTTATAGATGGCAGTTCTCTCCTTATACTTCCATTCCTCTCTCATATACCCAACTTCTTTCCATTTCCCCTTCTCTGATCCAGTAAGGATTCAATTTGTTCTGGATTCACTTTTTACCCAATCTACATTTCTTTCCTCTCTGCCCTTCCTTGTTGATGCCATTAAGATGGAGAATGCTATTGACCCTCGGATTGGGAGGATGGAATTCAAGATAGAAACCCTTCTGGAGAACCAGCTCAAAATAGAACATAAGCTTGAAACTCTGAATGAGCTGACTTCTCTCAGACTTGAAGAGGCCCAAGAAATGAATGAGGCTCTAGAGAAGAAGTTAGACTAACTAGATGATCTAACGGTTTCATCAACTGACTACTTAGTTCATTATGCCAACGACCTGAAGAAACTTTCTGAAAAAATCTTAGAGAAGGTAAATGAACCGACCCATCTTCGTCTTAAGTCAGCTGAATACGTGTTTGAAACCGCCAGCCTAGTTGAGCCTTCTGATGCTCAAACCGCAAACCAAGCTGCCGCCAGGGTTCCTGATAGAACTGACTAGATTTCTTTCTATCCTTTTGTAATCAGTTTTGCCTTTCATTATTTTCCTTGTAATTTTGTAACTTCCAAAACCTTTAAAGGATTATAATGAAAATGAATGCATTGCATCTTATTCCAAAAACCTTGTTTATTCAAACTACTTGTTTGTGGAACAATGCATTTTCAAAACCCATGCACTTTAATTCATCATGAAAAATTTTCTAAGTGTATGTGTTTTAAACATTCAGTTTAAACATGCATATCTGATTTTCATAATCATATCTCTTTATGTGCATCTGAATGTATTTCTTTTCTATCTGTCCTTCATTTCCTTTGTTTGTTGATAGATTAGAAATCTATGATCTAGCATTGTGTGTGCATTTGACTTGGGACATGCAGTTTCAATACATACTCATTTGAGCATGTTTTTACCAAGTACAATGTTTGCTCTATCATATTGTGGTAATGGCATCAATCAAATAGGGGGAGATTGTTAGGATTCATTGTTAGTACACCCACCTTATTTGATTGACACATTCCACGTGTCTTTTTATGGACTTTAGGTTTACATGTAATGAAGTTTTACTTCAATTTTTAGACAAGTCAATTTCTAGATGTTTAGTAGTTAGGCTGAGTTATGTTCGGTTTATCCATAAGCGGTTTAGTGTCCCTCAAGCCGCATATTTAAACTGCCAGCATGGTACCTTAAGTCCTTCATTAAACCGCAGTTTGTGTCTTTTATGAAACCGCACATGCATCTGGTGGAACCGCCGACCAAGACATTGAAGAAGTTATTGTTGTCATTTACTACTTGAAGACAAACATTCACTTTACAAGTGTAAATGAATGACTGGTGACTTGTCCTTAAACTTGAAGTCATATTTCAGTTATTCTTGGAATGTCGGTTTGTCTCGCTTTTTGAAAAGTTACCGTTGTACTTTTCCAACAACTAAAAGGACAATGTCAGGTAGTGATCCAACAACTTCAAGTCATATTTCAGTTATTCTTGGAATGTCGGTTTGTCATTAATTTTATACCAACATCCTTCTTCAATGCAGATTTAACTAATTAATTCGATTCATACACCAGATCGGTTTCGATCTAGAATCCGCAGCCACGCAAAATTTTATTACCCTTTCTCATCACGATAGAATTCGGGACAGATCCAGATAGTGACCCGTCCGACCCAAATATGCTATGTGTATATAAACTCTTTAGGGTTCCTCATTTATTTGCCCTAATTATTGCGCCGTTCTATCTCGTTCTGTCTGATCGTCTTCCCGTCCATCCACCGGGAATTCACCAGCAGCCTTCAGAATCTTCACTCTTCCCTGTCCGACTTGAAAAGGTAAGGTACTCGATTCGGCTCTGTATCTGTTCTTCTCTATGAAATAATCACCGTTCCTTCCTGATCTTACAAAGAAAGTCACAGATCCAAATCAGTCCATTACCCATCCACTTTTTTTCATGAAAGCAAACAAACGTTTTACAACGAATTTCAAAAATTAATCAAAATTTGTTAGTTAAAAAAAATCAAGAATAAAACACATGTATACATGACCAAAAGGGTTTTATGTTGCTTCATAATTGAATCACAAGATTTTGCTTCTGTTAATTAATTTGATTAGTTAACATCCTTTATGCAAAGACTATATTACATTATGTTTGACATAATTAAATATATGATACATATCTTTATGCAAAGAACCTTCTTGAAAATTTAAGTCATATGCCAATCCATTATTAAAACACTTGCGAGTACATGGGTAGTTTTATATGGGCTCTGCCAAAGCGAGGTGCATTAATTCTATTCATCTTTGAGCAAGATGAGTGAATGAGAGTTTCCTATACATTTAACGTGGTTTGACTTAATTAGGCTATCATAAGGGTTATGGGCCTAAGGCACAAGATGAGATTAAAACATGTTTGACATAAGATGTATAACAATCTCATAAAGGATCTAAGAGTCATATATGATATGATTGACAATGAGTTGTCTACCTAATTAATTTAATTTTGAGCAGTATCGCCTCCGCTGACTTGAAATTAAATTAAAGTTGGATCTTAGCCCACTTAAATTATATTATACAATTGTTGTATTTGAAGGTGTATAATTTAGTGAGAGTATTTATGAAATACATTAAATATCTCTAAATGATAATGGTATGAAATATATGTGTATATTTATTTGCATACTTTGTAGAATGTCTTAAACTATAATCATATATAATTACTGCGATCTACCCTCTTAAAGAGAATAAGATTAACTTCTTTGACTTAGTCATGAGCTTAAGAATTGTTCTTAAGCAAGAGCGGAAGTTATGCATTCTTAATGAATCCTATTCCTAAGAAACCTAACGCCTTAAAGACGGACAAAGACATTGATTAGAAACATGTGGACGATTCTATAGATGTCAATTGTCTTATGACTTGATGCCAAATATTTGGAACTTTAGAAGTATCTAAAACATATGGATGCTTATATGATAAGAAATTACGTAGGAAGCGTTCCTACAAGCAAGAAAGGCAAGGAAAGTTTGAGATTGATTAGAGCCTAACATTCATGTGATGAATGAAATGTATGTTAATAAGTTCTCATATTTTGAACATGGAGAGACATATTAATTACCTTAGTTGGCTTGATAATCAAGTTAGTTTGGAACTAACAAACGGATTTGATATTAATTCATAAGCGACATTTTATGTTTAAAATGCTAAGTCTTAATATCAAATGGAAACCTTCTCAAACTCTAAAGGTCAATAAAGAAAAGGATTTAAAATAAAGGCAAGACAAGAGTTGTCAAGCCTAAAAGGAAATATTTATGGCTAAACCTAAAATCATGAGGATGTAATCACTACTATGGCAATGTGATTGACCATAGGAGAAATTACAATTTGAATTAAAAGATCAAAAGGAAGGGTAGTAGGACTATCACATCATGTATTTATGTTAATAATCTATTTCTAAGTTCTTAGGTATTGGATACCGGATATGGATCCCACATTTGTATAAATGTGTAAGACTTGAGAAATAGAAAGACTACTTAAGGAAGGTAAAGATTAACCTATGTGAAAATAATGATGCAAAGGTTGCAACATTAATCATAGGAACTTGCGAAGTGTCTATACCTAGTAGGTTCATATTTGTTTTGAACAAATGATGTGATGTTCCTACTTTAAGTAGAAATATTATTTTGGTTTCTTCATTAGAAGATTATGGATATTTTTTATTTTGAACAAGAAGGTACGCCATTAAATATGATTCACTTTATTGTATTGTTAATCATATAATGAGACCTTATATCCTTATCTTGGAAGAATAAAATAATAAGTATAACATAAATGATGGAAATCTGAATATAAGGATGTAAGCGTTACATTCTTAGAGCATTGATGTTTATATCAAATGATAATAAACACATATCTAAAATTCCATGTGACGGACTTTTAAATTCACATGATTTCGAATCATGTGATATATGTGAATCTTGTAAATTTATTGAGACACCACTTACTAATAGTAGTGAAAGGAAATACTCTTTTGGATTAATACATATTGATGTATGTGTAGATACCCCGGGAAGGGCCCACCGCTTGGCTAGATCGGCGGATTATCCTAGGATGTCTATTTGTGTTTTAGAGTCGCCACCTATGTTTTAGAGGAACATAAGAAAAACCTAATGTGTAGCCTAAGTTTGATTATGAAAACAGAGATTCTTGTTGTGAGGTTCGGAGGTTAGGTTATGAGATGGGAAGTACTTAAACACCCATCTCGCCCAACTAAAGTTGGTCTTGCTTGATCAAAATCTACATGAATGATAAAATGTTCTTCTTATTCTTTGATAATAAAAGGGGGGTTTTGAAAGGTGTTTTGGAATGTAGGTGGATAACTCCTTGACTAGCTTCAATGAAGTGAAGTAGCCTTTGGTGTCATGTCCCAAAATGTTTGGGTGATTGCACTTTGATTAAAATAAAAGAAGGAGAGGAGAGATGAAGTAGAAAAGACGAGATGAAAAAGTAGTCTTTACCTATACTTCCAAGAACTTTAAAGAGTGACTCTTGAGAAATGTCTTGTAAGTGTATTTGTGTATAGTTTTGTTAGTGATCAAAATCCTTCCTCCATTCAAAGGTGAATTAGAGGTGTTTATATAGGTGAAGAAGGTGAGTTTTTTGTGACAAAACCAAGTCACAAAGGTCAGTTTCCTGGGCAAATCCTGTTAAAAGGAGCAAGGAAGGGATTCTTGGACAGAAATCAGTAACTGACGCCCAGGTGCGCGCGCCTCCTGCCTTGGTGGTGGGATACGCGCGCCTCAGGCCCCAAAGGATGGAAACGGGCAACTTTGAAATGGAAAAAATGACAGAATGGACTAGAAAGTCAGCACTGTTATTCAGTTTGGTCCCTGGACTTAACGAAGTCAGTCAAGAACTTAACGGAAGTAATAGAAACTAACGAGAAACACTTAAAATAGGGAGAAACACAAAATCAAATATGCAACTGGGGTGAGCGGTCCAAGGCGGGGTGTCTACAAAGCCCCTCGGTGACGTGGATATCAAAGCAAAACGCGTCGACGAAAGAACAAAACATCCGCCGAGGACATCACCAAGAAAAGAGCAAAGACTCGATGAAAACAAGAATCTTGAAATTACAAGAGATAGAAGTGCGCTCCTTGTGTGAGCGACTTTTTGAAATCAGCCCACCGTGGCCAATGTTTAGAGTCCGTATAGGGGACTAGCGGGATCCGAGAATTCGTCTGCTGATGTAGAGTCCGTGTAGGGGACTAGCAGGATCCAAGAATCCGTCTACTGATTTAGAGTCCGTATAGGGGACTAGCGGGATTCGAGAATCCGTCTGCTGATTTTAGAGTCCGTATAGGGGACTAGCGGGATCCAAGAATCCGTCTGCTGATTGAGAGTCCGTATAGGGGACTAGCGGGATCCGAGAATCCTTCTGCCGATTTAGAGTCCGTATAGGGGACTAGCGGGATCCAAGAATCCGTCTGCTGATTGAGAGTCTGTATAGGTGTAGATACCCCGGGGAACCACGGCTTGGCTAGAGCACGTGAATTACCTAGGATGTCTACTTGATTTTAAGAGTCGCCACCCACGTTTTAGAGGAACGCGAGAAAACCTAAGAAAATAGCTTTTTGTACGAAAACCAGAGATTCGGGAGAGAAGGGTTCGGGGGTTAGGTGACGGAGTGGGAAGTACTTAAACACCCACTCCGCCCCGCTTACGCGGGTCTTGCTAGTTTTGGTGTTCTAATGCTAAATGTCCGTCAATTTAATAATAAGAGAAATGTGCTAACAATTATAATGAAAAGAAAGGGGAAATTTATAGAGGAAAAATAAAGGAGAATTGTTTATTTATTGATTTATGCTAAAGATTACATGTCGAATTATTGCTAGATAATTACATGAAGAAATGAGAATGTAAATTAAAGTGGAATTAAAATGTTGGGATGTAACCTTGACCAAACTTTAATAGTGAAGTGGCCTTTTGGTTGTATCCCTTTTTATGGAGATTGCATACTAGTAAGACATAAATAAAAGAGAAAGAGAAAAGTTGTACCTTTAGAAAAGAGAATTTGAAACCTTGACTTGAAAGTGGTGTTGTTGTAGAGAAATGGTTGTGTAGAACTTTGTGTAGAGTTTTGTTGTTAAAACTCTTGTTGGGAGAATTTGTGTAGAGTTTGTGTAAAGAGAAAGTGTTCAAGGTCTAAAAATGAGGTCCTTTTCCAAGGTAGGAGATGATGGTTTTTATAGGTAAAATTAGGAGGGAAAGGTTGGAGGGAAATTGGTCAAGCCTTGTGAGATGGAATTGACCAATCACAAATAAGATAAATAAGATAATAAATAAATAATAAAGAGAAAATCAAATAATAATAAAAAAGAATATTTTGTTTTTATGAAGAATGGCTAGAATAAAGGATTTGGGAGTTATGAAATAAGGGGGAATGAATGTGGATGTAAAAGGAGGTGTTTGTGATCAAGAAGAGATTTTCTAAATAAGAAAAGGGAGGGAAAAATGGTGCTATCCGTTACTGCCAAAGGGGGAAGCGCGCGGGTCCGGCCTATTGGAACAAACGCGCGCGCGACCCATTGATGGTGCCGGAAGCGCCCACGGGTTAAAATGACAGAATGACAGAAATGACTCTAAAAGTTAACTCTGTTATGCAGTTTAGTCCAAAACTAACGGAATCAGTTAGGAACTTAACGGAAATAACAGAAATTAACAAAATCAAGTTAAATAAAAATACTATGTATGCAATCGGGTGAGAGGTCCAAAGTGGGGTGTCTACAGAGCCCCTCGGCGATGTGGATTGTAAAGCAAAACGCGTCGACGAAAGAAAGACAACCGAGGACATCGACAAAAGAAAACAAAGACTCGATAAAACATGAATTTGAAATTACAAAGGATAGGAGTGCGCTCCCTGTGTGAGCGGCTTAATTGCTATAGAAAGGATAATGCTGGATCCGTTTGCTGAAGCGGGATCCGTTTGCTGAAAGCGGGATCCGTTTGCTGAATGCGGGATCCGTTTGCTGATGCGGGATCCGTTTGCTGAATGCAGGATCCGTTTGCTGATGCAGGATCCGTTTGCTGAATGCGGGATCCGTTTGCTGATACGGGATCCGTTTGCTGATGCGGGATCCGTTTGCTGAATGCCGGATCCGTTTGCTGAAGCGGGATCCGTTTGCTGAATGCGGGATCCGTTTGCTGATGCGGGATCCGTTTACTGAAGCGGGATCCGTTTGCTGGTGCGGGATCCGTTTGCTAAATGCGGGATCCGTTTGCTGAATGCGGGATCCGTTTGCTGAATGCGGGATCCGTTTGCTGATGCGGGATCCGTTTGCTGAATGCAGAATCCGTTTGCTGATGCAGGATCCGTTTGCTGAATGCGGGATCCGTTTGCTGATGCGGGATCCGTTTGCTGATGCGGGATCCGTTTGCTGAATGCGGGATCCGTTTGCTGAAGCGGGATCCGTTTGCTGAATGCGGGATCCGTTTGCTGATGCGGGATCCGTTTGCTGGTGCGGGATCCGTTTGCTGATTGCGGGATCCGTTTGCTGATTGCGGGATCCGTTTGCTGATGCGGGATCCGTTTGCAAAGGCAGGATCCTTTTGCTGAAGCGGGATCCGTATGCTGATTGCGGGATCCGTTTGCTGATTGCGGGATCTGTTTGCTTGTTCGGGATCCGTTTGCTGATGCGGGATCCGTTTGCTGGTGCGGGATCCGTTTGCTGAAGCGGGATTCGTTTGCTAATTGCGGGATCACCGTGGACCAAATTGCTGTCTAGAGCTGCAGTTGCTGTTGACTTTATCGTTGGGATGCGGGCATGGTTGACTGTGGACCATTTTCAGCTGGGGATGAAGTGCCTTGAGTAGCGGATGCTGTTGACTTCGTGGTGGTACCTGTTATGTGTGTGCTTGGCAGGTATATGTGTTTGTGCACATGTGTGAAATGGCAGTTATGAGAGAAATTGTGCTCGTGGTGCAATGTGATTTTGAAGCACTTTTGCATGAGGGAGAAGTAAAGTGATTTTGTATGTGAAGTGATTTTTGAAAGCAGAGATTTGCTTGAGAGAGATGAATGATGTCCATACCTTCACTTACCATTGCCGTTGGATGGATTCGTGATGTTGTGGTAGATGTTTTAGCGGAGGGTGTCGCTGCCTTTGATGACGAATTCGTTCTTGATGGAGTGTCGGTGGGACAGTATTCCGGATGATGGGTTGGTCGTGCCAAAAGGCTGCCTACGTATCCCTTGAAAGGAATCAGACCAGCGTAGTTCAAGGATGATGGAGAATGCTGGAGGAGAAGCTAGGAGCAAAGCAAAGTAAAGCACATACTTTTGCACATAGAAGGAGAAAAAGAAAAAGAAAAATCCTTTTTTTTTTTTTCTTTTTTTTTTTTAGATTAGAAGGGAAAGACTATGCACACATGTGAGAAAAAGATTTTTTTTTTTTTTAGTTCGTGGGTGAACCATTTTAACCATTGTGTGTTTGTAAAGACAACCCAAGATCAAGTCATGTTCAATCGAAGTCTGGATACGTAACTCTGTCTCTAGAGTTGGCATTGCCCGCCATAACTCAGCCGGGTGAGTCTAGCATATTGAATCTTTTTCCTTTTCTCTAAGACTTCCTTCAGAATCTCGCTGTGAGTTCTAACAAGAATATTCAAATTCATTCATATCATCGGAGCCTTCATTTAAAACCAAGAGGCCTTTTGACTGGAAGTGTTGAGAGACCCTTGAAGCTTGATCTATTTCATGGAGCCATAAGACTACTCCCAAATTGTATTGCTCGGGTACCGCTGCCCAAAAGCTTGTTAATTACGAAGCCCCAATGTTGCCCTTTGCTTGTATCACTGTAATGCTGTAGCCCAAAGATTGTAGATTGCGAAGCCCCTTGAGACCTTTCGGTATAAAGCTTCAAATGTTGCTGGGGACATTGAAGTGAATTGCTTCTCGCCGAGGGAGCCTTTAAGACTTGACCGTAGCCCCTAGAGTGCCATTATTGATTGCGAGAAAGGTCCATCCTTGATTGGGGGAACGAGTACGGGCACACATGACAATAGGGATTTTGGACATCCCTTTTGAGAGACTTTGAGGATAGTCTCACACATCTTTCTCGAGCATAGCCCCTAGGGCTTATTGATTGTCAAATGAAGTAAAAGAAGCCCTTGTTCTTGAGTCACATAGCCCCTAGGGCGTCACCATTTGTTGAGCAAAGCAAGAGTGACTCATCCTCGTGCGAGGGAACAAACATGAGAGGACATGGCAAGAGATACTCCATTTCTCGGGAGCCTTTTGGCGTACTTTAAAAGCACATACTTACAGAAGCTTTGAAAACTGAGACACATGTTGTTGCTATTTGCTGCCCAAGCCAATTGACTAGCTAGGGATTATTTGTGCAACCTTGTGCCCTTTTATGATGGGCTCGTTCTCATACGGATCTTGGTTACCACGGGCCTTCTTTTCATGAACCCAAAAATGCACACTGCTGGAGAATGATGCCAATAACCCAAGACAACCTTTGATGGTGCCATCTCTTGTCGAGCCTTTTGCAATCCCAAAGTTGACTCGGTGGGGAATTGACTTGCTGAGGAGATCAAATGTAAAACTCGTGTAGTTGTCTTCTTTAGAAGCCGGGGATCTCCATTTCTCTTTCCCCTCTCTCTCTCACTCTCTCATTTCATTTTTTTTTATGACGCACCCTGTTTTTTGCCTACACCGACCTTTCAGGTTTTCAGTCTAGCGGGCATCTCTTTTGCGACTTCATTTTTTTTTTACTCGTTTAATGAGGAAGTGTGCATTGACTATGGCTGAGGAGATAAGACATATGATTTTGCGGTGAAGACCTCTTGTCACTAAAGATGAGTGACATTGACTCGACTAGGGAAGTGGTCCCTAGTATTGACATGTATTATTATTGAATGACTCACGAAGGCAAGTAAGTCATTAAGAGAGAAGAGAAGGAAGACCCCAATTTGATTGCAAGAAATTGGGAGTATGCAGAAAGAATAGAAGCCCTAGACTTGACAGGGAATGGAAATTAATTCCAAATCTAGGAAAGTTTGTTCAATCTAGAGGTGATTAATTCATTGGCAAATGAATCGTACAAAGATGTCTTGACAAGTTCGAGATGAAGGCCAATCACCATAACGCGCTAGGGCTAAACATATATTCTTTCTTGCATGAGACCGGACCCGCAGGTTGCCTACGTTCCTCCATTGTAGAGGCTCAGGTCACCGTAGTTCTTGTGGATTCTCCATTCGTCGTGAAGAATTGTTGCTTCGTCGTGATTGTTGTCGATGTTGCTTCGTTTGGTGGAATGATGTTGTTGTTGTGAACTTCTTTGAATGAAGGGGGTTTTTTTTTTTTTTTTTTTTTTTTGTGCTCTAACTTTTGCCTAGGTTGATTTGAGGATTTCAACCTAGCGAGCATTTTTTTTTTTTTTTATATCCCCTTTTGAAAACTTTGCTTCATGATCCTCCACCTTTCTTTGTCTTGATTTCGTCGTTGTTGATGTCTTCGTTGTTGATGCCGTCGTTGATGTTTAGCCCCTAGGCGTTCAAGCGATGGCCTTCATTCCAAAACTTGTTTAGACATTTTTTCATCATTTTGCCAAGAATTAATTGAACAACTTGGAAGAGTGTATGAGGACAAGAACGACTTTTATTTGATGACTCAATGGACTCGAACATTTAACATAGGACGAGAGAAAACATTGATGCACACTAGAGAGGACTTTGACTCTTTTTTTTTATTTTTTTATTCCTATTACTAGGTAGAGAAAGAGAAACGGAGATTGTTGCTGTAGTCCCCATTGTCGTTGTAGCCTTCCTTGCGGCATGATCTCTTGTTGAGACCCTATTTCAAATCTGAGCCCCTTCCTTGATGAGTTCTTTCATGTTTTTCTAACTTATTTGTTCTTTAACCTGTAAACTACCATTGTAAAATTTTGGAATTTTGCATGGAGAAGCAATCCTTCGGTTGTGAAGGTGAAGCTTCATGAGAATGAAAACTTCATATTGGTCAATAAAAATTATTATGTAATTTGTTAATTATGTATTTAAAGAACTTAATAATAATTTATGAGTTATAATAATTCATGCCTAGCATTTTATTTGAATCATTTGGGTTAGTGGTAGTTATTAAATAGGGAGTTAGTTAGTGTTAGTGATGAGGAGGGGCCTATTGTAAGTTCTTTAAATAAGGGGCCTCACATCTTAAGTTCTCCATCTTGAGCAAATCTCTCTCTACTCCTCATCTTTTCTCTCTCATTCTCTCTTCTCACTTTGTCTTCATTTCTCTTGTTTCTTCTCATTTCTTAAAACATGAAACTTGTTTAGATCGTCGATAGGATCGTAGGAAGCCAAGAAATTTCGAGTTCCGTCACCTTTGAGAAATTCAAGTAAGTTACTTTTCCCCCATTTATGTTAAAATGCTCATCTTTAACTCTATTGATGTCCTTGTTGATATCCATGGCTTCTTGGTTGAGTTTAGAATTTATTTATTTGGGTAAATATGGTGATTATTATGAATGTTGGAATTAAATCTTGGTTTTGGGTTGATAAATGATGTTATTTAGGTCCCCTTTCTAGTTTACAAGTTGTTTTGGTTCATGTTTATGCTTAGTGGAAAGTTGGTTGTGATTGATTTGGGGAAAATGTGAAAATGACAAGAATTCTTAAGGAACCCAGCTGCTGATCCCGACCACCACCCAGACCGGGCGCCCGCCCGAGCCTTGCCAGGCGCCCGCCCACATTCCCTTTTTCGGCAGCCAAACCTCCTTGCCATTTAAGCGCCCGCTTGCCCTCTTCCGCGCGCCCGCCCGCTCCAGGCCACCGCCCGCCCTGACCTTTCTTTCCTGGCACTTATTCTTTCCTTGTCCTTGGATTAAATCTTAGCTTTAACCCTAGTTTCGGGTATTATCCTCTTAGACTTAATGACCACTATGGAATACTCTAATGATGAATTTGGTTCCTTTGTGATTTAGTGTGACTTGGGATATGATTAATTATTGTTCGAGAATCTTGGAACACTTTCGCAATGAGTTTAGGGTCACGTTAGTGATAATAGTTGTGTTATTTGAGAGCGACCGTTTGGGTAGTACTCTGTAAGTAACTGTATCGTTTTAGGATGCGTTTGATATGGATCCTTGTTTTAGTGTCATCTTGTCTAATGATCAATATTGTTGGACCCCCTTTGAATAATACAGTTATTGTTATTTGAACTCGGTTATGAGAAATTCCTTGCTATTGTTGTTGTTAAACTCTTCATGAGTAATCATTGTCTCTTTATGGTGATTGTTTGGATTGGTTTACCTTTTTGGTGATTAATTGGTATGATTCTACTTTGGAATCAATGGTTGTTTATTGTGCTAGTATTTTATTACTTAGCATTTACTTGAAAGTCCGGCTGGTATTTTTTGTGCGATGCGAAACATTATGATGGCACAAGAAGCTTGTGATGTTGACCATTGTTTTGCCCCATTATTACCCTCCTCCAGATTGGCCTTGGATGTGAGAAGAGCTAGCTCCTTTGTGTGCATTTTAGCTTTACTTGGAGCATGACTTTGTGGCATGTCTCCCGTCCTTTGTGACACTTCATTTGGTTATTGGTTCCGGTACCGGTTTCTCTTCAGCTTTGATGATACTTGATTGGTTTTTTGACCGGGGGATTTCTCTTCAGCTTTCATGCTATTATGAATATGTTGATTTGGTTGATTATTGAAGCTGCGCAGCGACCTTTATTTGGTTCTTCAGTTGGGTGAAACCTTGGCTGGCTAGGTATCCACTTATGAGTGTTTATTTCAGCTTTATGTGTTGCATGATGAGCTGGTCGTTATCTCCAACCGGTATGGGACGGTTGGCGATAGGGAGCCTCTCATTTGTTGTTATATGTTTATTTATATGATTGATTATTGGATGTTACCGTTCGTCAGCATGTCACTTATTATTCCGCTGCTATCTGTCTTATGTTAATTTCTATTGGTCATTGCATATTAGCATGTCATGTAGTTGCATTAGTACCTTACTGAGATTTTATCTCACCCCGTTTATTTCCATCTTTGTTTTTTTTTAACCCCCCTAGGAGGAAAAGGATTAGGATTCGCGGATCGAGGAGGACGTCGAGAGGATTGAGATTTTGGGGCAGGTGGTTATGGATCGGTTTACATTATTTAAATGTATAACCTTTTGGGGATAGTTTTACCATTATTGACGTCATTAAGAATTGTATATTTTATTCTTTTGGGTATAAGCTGTGGAGCTTATGTTAGATGTACTTCGTTGATTTAAACTTGGATTTGTAAAACCTTGTGTTATCATCTTTTGGTTCAAATGGAATTTTTAACTTCTATATTTTAAAGTTTTGGTTTTAAGTCGACGTCCAGCTCGCGATCTAGGGCCCGCGGGGTTTAGGGTCGCGACAGTTGGTATCAGAGCTATGGTTTAGCTCTATGTATAAGTATAGGTGGACTAGAATGACCTGGGAGGATAGTTGTGTTCGGAGTGAGTAACGGTTGATGTTTTATGCAGGTATTTGTTCTAAATGGCTAGAAGAAGAGATGGTGAAGGCATCAGTGGGACTCAGAATCTTAATAGTCTAAGGGAAGAAAACCGTGCAATGTTTCAGGACAGGTTTGAAGCGGCCGTGAAATCAATTCATGGCCAAGGGCCGAGAGAGGAACATGTTGCACCTCCGCGGTATGGGTTGGAGCAGTTCTTAAAGTTGAAACCAAGTGAGTTCGATGGTGAGCCTGATGTGAAGAAGGTCGAGCTATGGATAGAATCGATGGAGAAAATCTACGATGTCTTTGGTTGTACTGATGAGGATAGGGTTCTGTTTGCAGCTTATAAGCTCGTAGGGGCTGCAGAACACTGGTGGAAGGCACTGAAGACCAGTTGGGATGCGACTCTTATACCATATCCTTGGGAGTGGTTCGTGAGGAAATTCAAGGATCATTTTATCTCTCTAGTGAATCAAAACCGGAAGGAGATCGAGTTCCTCAGCTTGGAGCAAGGCTTGATGTCAGTAGCACAGTACTCGGCTAAGTTCGCAGAATTAGCTAGGTGTTGTTACTACCTTGTGCGGACCGAGGAGCAGAAAGCGATGAGATTGATCAGGGGTTTAAAGACAGCTATTAGGACTCAACTTTTAGCCCAAAGAATTCAACCTTTTCAGGATGCGGTGGATCGAGCCTACTTGATTGAGCAGAATATTGGGGAACACAGAAGGAAGACTGAGATGGTTAACCCAGGTAAGCAAGGAGGGCAGAGTAAATCGTAACAGCAACATTCGGATAACAGAGGTAATTCTGGAGTGCAAACTCGATTCAGAAGGCAACGTCAAGGGCAACCAACAGTAGGAAATCAAGGTTCTAATAAGGGGACACGAAATGGGAAAGTCTGCAGCTTCTTTCATAGGAAAGGACACTCAGAAGACAAGTGTTGGAAGAAGCAGGAAAATGTGTGAAGTGTGGTCAGTTGGGACACTTCGTTAAAGATTGTCCGAGGTTTAGAGTTCAGTCATCAGGGACAGGAACTGGAATACCACAGGGTCAGAAGAGGGATGCTTCGGGGAAGCCCAAGGTTTCGGGTAGAGTATTTGCAATCAATCAGCACTCACCAGGTAACGGATAAATTCAGGAGGTATTATTTTGCGTCGTGAGAGCGAGCGCGTGCATTTTAGGATCATCGCATTTATATGTTTCTGTGCATTTAGTTGCATTTATTTCTTCTGAGTCTTTGACTTATGTGTTGTAGGTGTCTACTCCTATGGAGGAGTTTAGGGTATCTGATGAAGTCTTATGTGCTTATGATGTGCTTAAGTATGGTTATGTCTCACCTGCTAAATTAGCCATGTTGCTATTACAAGATTTTGATGTTACTATTGCTTTAATCTATTGTTGTAGGGGATTGTTATATTCTCCATTCCTAATTTCTTAAAACTGTTTGAGACCGTTCACTTGGGTAGAATTATACTCACCTTTCCTTATATGGGATTTGAATATATAACTTAGGTGGGTGACAATGGGATGTCTATACCAATGGTTGGGTGTATTTATCGTTTGTAAAAATTTCTATTTTATTTCTGAATAGTACCTAGTATTGGGGAGAACCTTGGGTTAAATTGAGTGTTATAGTACAAGGTTGTAGTGCTAATATTTAGATCAATGTCCTTATGGCATCGGTTGGGTTATAAGAGTTGAGGATTCAAATTGAGGATTTCTGGATAGGAGATTTTGTTTACTTGTAGTGCATCTACATCAGCGCATCAGAATTGGATAGTATGAAGAAAAGCATGATGTGTTTTGGGATATGAGTATATTATGGAAGTTATAATCATCAATAGTGGTGAGCGCGTTAAGTTTGGAAGGACTGAGCACATTTCGGGAGAGTAATAAATTTGCGACCTATATTAAAGGCATTTTGAGTTTTAGTTAAAAGGGTGTTCTATAGTTCTAAATCTTGCCCTGGTAGCATTTCTTGTTTTGGATTACAATTATGTGAAGAAAGTTGAGTATAAATACTTGGGCATATTAAAGAATACTATGATTTGGTATTGGGTCAGTTGGAATGTGACTAGCTAATGGGTTTATTATGATGGCAGTACTATTGAGTCTAAGTATCTTTAAGTTAATAAATGTATACGTGAAAATCTAATGTGGGTCAGCTGTTGGAGATTTAGGGATTGCTAAACTCCTTTGGGGTATAGAAGCGCGGATTATCAATTCAAGAAAAGGAATTAGAGGAAATCCCTTGAAGATAAAATTTAAATCATTTTTGGACTATTGAGTATTCGTAATTATTTTAGGCTTTCAAGGATTGGAGTGTTATGACGATGATATTATGGCGTAGATTTAAGTGAACATTTTGTATTAAAATTTTGGGTTTATATTACACCTCTAGTTTAAGGTGCTACCTAGAGCGAGAGCACTATAATGGGAATCCTTAGAGATATAGCCTTTGGTGAATATTATGGGGATGGAAAATTTCTTTAGCCTTTCATATTTTAAGAGCTAATTAAGCTCGAGATGGTAATGTTTTCAATTTCTGGGGAATAATACTAAGTATGCGAGTTACAAATGGAAGTACCTTTGCGGTGTAATCAAGGTTATGAATAAGGTGAGCTTGGGATATCTCGAGAGTTATGTTTGGGAGCAATTGGGATTCTCCAATTTTGATTATAGATTCTAATTAGTAGTGAGAGTTATGATTGAAGGAAGTTATGTGCGAGAGGTCATGGTATTGTGATCATTATTAGGGGTTACTACGGGGTGGTTTAGAATGAATGATTGAGAAATTTGAGAAATGACGGAACTATCGTATTATTGGCTACTTGATCATTCGGGTAGGTCTCGTTAAAATTCGGGTCGAATTTTCTTTAAGGGGGAGTGAATGTCACGACCCGAAAACTAGGCTCTATTTTATTGGTAATAAATAATTATTATGTATTTATTTGCTTAATTATGTATTTAAATTATTACTTAATTAATAATTTATGAGTTATAATAATTCATGCCTAGCATTTTATTTGGATCATTTGGGTTAGTGTAGTATTGTAGGGTCTTAATTGTAAGTAGGGAGTGTAAGCTTTGTGTGTAGTGATGAGGAGGGGGCCTAAGTGTAAGTTCTTTAAATCATTTTAACTACTCTCTCCCTACTCCTCATCTTCTCCCTCACTCTCCCATCTCCCAGCAAATCTCTCTCTCTCTCCATGTTGTGGGTAAGTTTTTCTCTCTCACTTCTCTCTTCATTTTCTTCATCTTCCTCTTGTTATTTCTCATTTCTTAAAACATGAAACTTGTTTAGATCGTCGATAGGATCGTAGGAAGCCAAGAAATTTCGAGTTCCGTCACCTTTGAGAAATTCAAGTAAGTTACTTTTCCCCCATTTATGTTAAAAATGCTCATCTTTAACTCTATTGATGTCCTTGTTGATATCCATGGCTTCTTGGTTGAGTTTGAAATTTATTTAGAATTTATTTGGGTTTTGGGTAAATATGGTGATTATTATGAATGTTGGAATTAAATCTTGGTTTTGGGTTGATAAATGATGTTATTTAGGTCCCCTTTCTAGTTTACAAGTTGTTTTGGTTCATGTTTATGCTTAGTGGAAAGTTGGTTGTGATTGATTTGGGGAAAATGTGAAAATGACAAGAATTCTTAAGGAACCCAGCTGCTGATCCCGACCACCACCCAGACCGGGCGCCCGCCCGAGCCTTGCCAGGCGCCCGCCCACATTCCCTTTTTCGGCAGCCAAACCTCCTGGCCATTTAAGCGCCCGCTTGCCCTCTTCCGCGCGCCCGCCCGCTCCAGGCGACCGCCCGCCCTGACCTGGGCGTCCGCCCGCCCTTCTTTCCTGGCACTTATTCTTTCCTTGTCCTTGGATTAAATCATAGCTTTAACCCTAGTTTCGGGTATTATCCTCTTAGACTTAATGACCACTATGGAATACTCTAATGATGAAATTGGTTCCTTTGTGATTAAGTGTGACTTGGGATATGATTAATTATTGTTCGAGAATCTTGGAACACTTTCGCAATGAGTGGACGTTTAGGGTCACGTTAGTGATAATAGTTGTGTTATTTGAGAGCGACCGTTTGGGTAGTACTCTGTACGAGTAACTCGCGTGTATCGTTTTAGGATGCGTTTGATATGGATCCTTGTTTTAGTGTCATCTTGTCTAATGATCAATATTGTTGGACCCCTTTGAATAATACAGTTATTGTTATTTGAACTCGATTATGAGAAATTCCTTGCTATCGTTGTTGTTAAACTCTTCATGAGTAATCATTGTCTCTTTATGGTGATTGTTTGGATTGGTTTACCTTTTTGGTGATTAATTGGTATGATTCCCTACTTTGGAATCAATGGTTGTTTATTGTGCTAGTATTTTATTACTTAGCCTTTACTTGAAAGTCCAGCTGGTATTTTGTGTGTGTTTGGGCGATGCGAAACATTATGATGGCACAGCCAAGTCCATTGTGATGTTGACCATTGTTTTGCCCCATTATTACCCTTCTCCAGATTGGCCTTGGATGTGAGAAGAGCTAGCTCCTTTGTGTGCATTTTAGCTTTACTTGGAGCATGACTTTGTGGCATGTCTCCCGTCCTTTGTGACACTTCATTTGGTTATTGGTTCCGGTACCAGGTTTCTCTTCAGCTTTTATGCTACTATGAAGATAGTTTGTTTGATTGATGGGTTTTTGGTCGCTTCTGACCGGGGGATTTCTCTTCAGCTTTCATGCTATTATGAAGATGTTGATTTGGTTGATTATTGAAGCTGCGCAGCGACCTTTATTTGGTTCTTCAGTTGGGTGAAACCTTGGCTGGCTATGTATCCACTTATGAGTGTTTATTTCAGCTTTATGTGTTGCATGATGAGCTGGTCGTTATTTCCAACCGGTATGGGACGGTTGGCGATAGGGAGCCTCTCATTTGTTGTTATATGTTTATTTATATGATTGATTATTAGATGTTACCGTTCGTCAGCATGTCACTTATTATTCCGCTGCTATCTGTCTTATGTTAATTGCTATTGGTCATTGCATATTAGCATGTCATGTAGTTGCATTAGTAACTTACTGAGATTTTATCTCACCCCGTTTATTTCCATCTTTGTTTTTCCTTAACCCCCCCCAGGAGGAAAAGGATTAGGATTCGCGGATCGAGGAGGACGTCGAGAGGATTGAGATTTTGGGGCAGGTTGTTATGGATCGGTTTACATTATTTAAATGTATAACCTTTTGGGGATAGTTTTACCATTATTCATGTCATTAAGAATTGTATATTTTATTCTTTTGGGTATAAGCTGTGGAGCTTATGTTAGATGTACTTCGTTGATTTAAACTTGGATTTGTAAAACCTTGTGTTATCATCTTTTGGTTCAAATGGAATTTTTAACTTCTATATTTTAGAGTTTTGGTTTTAAGTCGACGTCCAGCTCGCGATCTAGGGCCCGCGGGGTTCGGGGTCGCGACAGTCACACCACTTGTGGTGGGCATGGTTGCGACGCAATGGTTGTGGTTGCTTGTACCCTTGGAGAGGAGAAATTTGTCCCTTTACTTTGAGATCTTCATAGGCCTTGGTGATGGTCATGCCATTGAGAGGGGTATAGACACGGTCATTGGTGGCACATTTGTGAATTTTGAGGGGCGAGCCACTTGAACATGCCTTACCGTTAACCATTACCTTGTTGTCGGTGAACTCCCGTAAACGGGCCTTAAGTTCGGACACTTCTACCTTATGAATTCTCCTCTCGATATCAAGACGGGC
Source organism: Campanula takesimana (assembly GCA_026119855.1). Taxonomy (NCBI): domain Eukaryota; kingdom Viridiplantae; phylum Streptophyta; class Magnoliopsida; order Asterales; family Campanulaceae; genus Campanula; species Campanula takesimana. Next base: position 229,829 of record JAOWBW010001058.1, read on the forward strand.
TTGCCATAAATCATTCTTGCGGCGGGCATCCTCAACAAGTCTATCCATTTGTTCCCCCATGGCTCTTATTATGTTGAAGAGCCTTTCGTTGGACACGGATATGTTCTCACCCTTGTTGTTGTTGCTGTTGGAAGCCATTGGACCTATTGAGAGAACACGGTTGATATTAGGTTGGCCCCACAAACACCTTTGGAGTAAAATGATTTCACCCACAAATAAGAAAAGACTCAACCACATAAAGAAAAATGACTCCCTTTTTTTTTATTTACAAAAGTCGGAAGGACGTGGTCCTTTTTGGGGTTTCTAGAAAAATAGTGGAATCGTCACACTAGTATATAGACCTTCTCGCGGTCCCATATACTCATCGGATTCCACCACGCTTGTGAATCCTACATGTGTCGGGATTAAACTAAATTAATGTAGTAAAGCATACATGCGGGGACGGATTTTTTTATTTTCGTCCAAAATAACCACTTTGGGGACGGAGTTTTATTTTGTCCCATAACAACCATTTGTTTCTTTTGGAAACGGCATGTATGATTTGATGACATTAGTTTAGGGAAATCTCGGTACATGAAAAACCGACTTGAGTCACGGAGTGTTAGACCCTAACTAGAATTGTGTGGTTTGTGCTCGGCTAAAGAGAGGCTTAAAGGTCACCCCCGGCATGTAGTCGTGAACTAAGCCACGGGCTGAGGTTTATCGCTTCGGAAGAGTCAAGGTCGAGTGGAGCTTGAAACTTCCTAGGACGGGCCTCGACGGGTTTGGGGTTGGACTTGTGCGACTCGATAGTGAGCAGTTGATAAGAATTGTGCGCGTAGTGTGAGGTCTAACAAGTGACAAAATATTTTTTTTTCAAAGGAAAGAAAAAAACAAATAAGCACGTAATTTACAACTTTTGAATCACCCGTGTGACCGATAAAAATAAATAAACAAAACTAAAAGGGGGTGTATGCAGGCCCGGTGCCCACACACTGTCAAAACTGCCCATTCTGTTCACTGTTCTGTTTACTGTTCTGTTCTGGAAAATGGCCCAGAAGCGCGCGACTCAGGGAAGTTACGTGGGAAGCGCGCGCATTGCGCCATGAACGTGGGAGGCGCGCGCATCTGGGGTACCTGTCAGAATGTCAGAAGAAACCGCGGACTCAGGGGATTGCCCTGGTCCCAAATTATGTAACTTTCCCCTGCAGAAACTTGTTAGCACAGAAACATGGAATTGAAGGACAAGATGGGAGGCGGGCGATTCTGGTAATAAGGGTCGGACGCGCGCGCTTAGGCCAAGAAGGCCAGGGGCGCGCGCTTCCTACCCCTTTTACTAGAATGCCCAGAAAATAAAATAAAAGAACACCAAAAATGAAAAACGCAAGTTTAACCCTCTATATTCCCCAGCGGAGTCGCCACTGTAGATACCCCGGGGAACCACGGCATGGCTAGAGCACGTGAATTACCTAGGATGTCTACTTGATTTTAAGAGTCGCCACCCACGTTTTAGAGGAACGCGAGAAAACCTAAGAAAATAGCCTTTTTGTACGAAAAGAAAGGGGAATTGTTTATTTATTGATTTATGCTAAAGATTACATGTCGAATTATTGCTAGATAATTACATGAAGAAATGAGAATGTAAATTAAAGTGGAATTAAAATGTTGGGATGTAACCTTGACCAAACTTCAATAGTGAAGTGGCCTTTTGGTTGTATCCCTTTTTATGGAGATTGCATACTAGTAAGACATAAATAAAAGAGAAAGAGAAAAGTTGTACCTTTAGAAAAGAGAATTTGAAACCTTGACTTGAAAGTGGTGTTGTTGTAGAGAAATGGTTGTGTAGAACTTTGTGTAGAGTTTTGTTGTTAAAACTCTTGTTGGGAGAATTTGTGTAGAGTTTGTGTAAAGAGAAAGTGTTCAAGGTCTAAAAATGAGGTCCTTTTCCGAGGTAGGAGATGATGGTTTTTATAGGGAAAATTAGGAGGGAAAGGTTGGAGGGAAATTGGTCAATCCTTGTGAGATGGAATTGACCAATCACAAATAAGATAAATAAGATAATAAATAAATAATAAAGAGAAAATCAAATAATAATAAAAAAGAATATTTTGTTTTTATGAAGAATGGCTAGAATAAAGGATTTGGGAGTTATGAAATAAGGGGGAATGAATGTGGATGTAAAAAGGAGGTGTTTGTGATCAAGAAGAGATTTTCTAAATAAGAAAAGGGAGGGAAAAATGGTGCTATCCGTTACTGCCAAAGCGGGAAGCGCGCGGGTCCGGCCTATTGAACCAAACCCGCGCGCGACCCATTGACGGTGCCGGAAGCGCCCACGGGTTAAAACGACAGAATAACAGAAATGACTCTAAAAGTTAACTCTGTTATGCAGTTTAGTCCAAAACTAATTGAATCTGTTAGGAACTTAACGGAAATAATAGAAATTAACAAAATCAAGTTAAATAAAAATAATATGTATGCAATCGGGGTGAGAGGTCCAAGGCGGGGTGTCTACAATAGGGGACTAACAAGATCCGAGAATCCGTCTGCCGATTTAGAGTCCGTATTGGGGACTTAGCAAGATCTGAGAATCCGTCTGCTGGTTTAGAGTCCGTATAGGGGACTTGATATGAATTTGTTGGATAGACTTTGCTGATAAAGAGGTGGTGATTCCGGTGGTTCACCGCGGACCAAATTGCTGTTTTTGAAGCTGTATGCTGCTTGGAGTTGCAGTTGACTTTTGCGGGGTGCGGGCACAGTTGACTACGGACCGACAGAATGCTTTCCCTTTAGCGAGGAAAAAGTCGAGATTGACCTTGACTTTTGTAACCGTCGGATTTAACGGCGTCCGTTGCGGAGTTTTTGTACTTGTAACACCCCAAGGCGGAGCTGAAGACTCGGATGGGAGTTGAATGCACATTGATGTGATGTATTTATTCCTGCATAGGAACTTGAACCTGACCAGGAAACGGGAAGCGCCCGCGTCTGAGAACGGCTGTGGGCCGCGTGCGACACATAGGGTACCAGGAGGCGCGCGCGACACATAGTGTACCAGGAGGCGCGCGCATCGTGTTTAAGTTCAGCATATATTCAGAAACTGCTCATTCTGTTCGAGCCAAGTTCAAAAATTGCCCAAACCCTCTGCATTCTAAGTCAAATTTTTGCGAGGAAATCATCCCAAAACGTTTCCTTTGTTTATTTGAGGCCAATCTAGCAAGAGATCATGTCGAGTTCCTTTCAAACTCCCCCTTTCGAGATGCCCATGGGAGAAGAAGCCGAGGTCGGGGGTTGAGGCCATGGACCCAAGGAAACTGACTTACGAGTCCCATACTCATATCTCCCACTTTGTTTCTGTGGGTTTGGTAAGGATTCTTCCTCTCCTTGTTGATTTTTCGCATTTTGGGGCTATGTCATTGTTGCCCGTAATACTGCTGCAGCAACCCTTTTGATCACGCTTGCATATTGTTATCATTGTTGATTTGTTGTGAAGAAGATGTTTGGACACCCATTTGCATGTTGACACACTTGTTTGCACGTCATGCCATTGCCATGTTGAATTTCTTCATGTTGGGTTTGGCCATTTTCTAGCCGTTATGCTGACGAATTTTTCTTTGTATCTTGTTTCCTTTCAGAGGTGGAACCGTTTGACCGAGATTCGAGGTGGGGCTCAGGTGCTCATTTTTGTATGGAGGAAACTTCCAGAGAATGTACAGACTCGGTTGGCCGCTAAATTTTTTGGTCCTTTCGTTATCGGTCTGCCTTCGTTGAAGAATGATCCTGATGTGATTCAGGCTTTGAGGGAACGATGGTGGGACACCACTCACACTTTCCACATACCTATGGGGGAGGTGACTATGACCCCGACTGACTTTACAGCTTTGACCGGTTTGCCTTTTTCTGGGGTTTCGGTCCCTTGTGGTGTTAGCGGGATTGCTAGGACACCTGCTGCGTTGTTGGCTTTAGTCGACTACGAGTTTGTGGTGAATAACTCCCGAGTGACCTAGGGGAGGATTCGGGCTTACTTTAGAGTCCTTGAGGCGGTGTCTCGGGGAGTTACTGCTGACAGGGTCGAGGCGGTGGCCCGATGCTTTATCTGGTACGCTTGTCTCACACCCTCTTTGCGAATGGGGAATGTTCTGCGGCCTTGTCCCTACTGGATCTTCTGATTGACTTGGACCAGGCTGTTCAGTATAACTGGGGTGCAGCGGGTCTGGCTGCTTGTTATCATGGCATGGACTTGACTAGTCGTTTGACTAGGAGTTCGGTCACGGGCTTTTCTCTTGCTTGGGAGGTATTCCTGCCACTTTGCCTTTTTCAGATTTCTGTCTGTCTGTATTCTTGAATGTCATTAATCTTGCTTTTGTTTCTGCTTGCAGCTGTGGGCTTTTTCCATTCTGGGTATGAGGGACTTCTGGATCGAGAGAGAGGGTCAGCCCCTGTACCCTGACTGTGCTAGATGGTTTTACAAGGCCAGAAATGTGAAGACCGGTACTGTCACTATTAGCTTGGTTTCAGCCAGGCAATATCTGGATGGTCTGGAGCCTGAGTCCGTATCTCAGTCACTGTATCCCTGGAGGCCGATTTATGGTAGCATAGAGCATACACTATTCCATAGCTGCTCGAGGCTTCTGATGAGCTCCGTGGAGTGCATGGCCATGTACTTGGGAGAGAGGGTATACTGTCAGTATGGGAGCCAGATGGTGGATTACCATAACACGCCTAGGCCGGCGGTTCCAGAGTTCCCTCCTTTCTGCCCTCGTAACTGGGGGGCACTGTCTGAGGATGACATGGCCATGTATATGGCGGGGGTTGATGCTACTCCTTTCGTCCTTCTTTATCAGGACTACAGCCTCTTCCAAGCAAACAATCTGATGCCGGGTTTTATGTATGCTGACCCTCGGGGAACACAGCCTGCTTGTTGGGTATGCTTATTACTTAACCTTCCTACTTATGTTAGAATTGATTGATACCATCACCTATGTTTATTTTAAGGACTTTAGGACCCTATGTAAGAAGTTTTATAACTTCAATTTTTAGCCAAGTCCTCTTTATAGACTAGGCTTAGTGTTTAGGGCTGAAGCTTTGGATTTAAGATCAAAATAGAAAAAGGCCAAGTTTGATGCACATTCCTCCCATGCGCAGCGCATCTCCTGCGTACTCCATGCGCATGAGTCTCATGCGCATGCAGACTTGCCTTGGTTTATTCTCTCATTTCCTGACCTCACCTTGTGAAGCTTGGAAACCGTCACGACAAGCTATGCTTTTTGAATGAGCTAAAGTGCTGATGTGGACAAACGACAAAATCAGCACACTCAGCATACACGTAGATAGGAGACGCGCCTCTTGTTTGAATTTCAAATATGAAGACAGCTATCATCCTTCTGGAAGAAGTTTGAAATCTGTCCACTTGCTGTCTCCAACGGCTATGAAGGACACCTGCGCACCAATCACATTATGACAGCGCATCGTCCTTGCTCAGAGCTCCAACGGCTAGTTTCTTGAAGCTCCACTATAAATAGCATGCTCATCTTCATTTTCAAAGCGGATTGAGTTTTGCTTCCAAAGAGAAAGTTTGAAGATTTGAAGATTTGAAGATTGCTTGCTCATTTCCAGAATTCCCAAGAACATCCTTCATACCTTCATACTAAATCCAAGCCCATATCCTATAAGCCTTTGTATCACCAGAATTCTTTGTGCTCTCCATCATACGATTCATAGAGCCCATAATTCTGTCACACACACACCTCTTGAAGTTTCGATCTCATCGATCTTACTTCTAGAGATACACCGGTTATTGTCTAGGATTTGTTCGTTCATAGATTATAGATCTTTGAGTTAGTTTGTTTTAAATAGTTGTATCTTGTAACTCTCTCATATTATAAGATCTCTTATAGAAAATCCAAGACTAACCATCTTAGTAGAGGATGTAGATCATTTCCTGATCGAACCTCTCCAAATAGCTTGTCTATTTATTGTGCTTTTCATTCTACATTTAAGCTTTACTTATATATTGTTTTGTTTGATCTTTATAGATTGTCTTGCATCGTTCGAATTGTGTTTGTGTGCTTTTTACCTTAGTTCCATTTTGCGCCAATCTTTAAGCTAAACTTAGTGCGTGCGCATTTACACTTCTGCGCATACTCCCTGCGCATAAGTGATTGCTTTAAGTTTCCGCTGTGCATTTCACACTCTTGTTGCGCGCTATACTTAGCCAAAATAAGACCCGTGCGCATTAGCCATTGTTTTGCAAAAGGGTTTGAAAAGAATTTTAAAAACGCTATTGACCCCCCTCTAGCCTTTTTCATACCCTTGTTGCCCTTCTGGGACCAACAAGTGGTATCAGAGCAAACACCTTTTAAAATGTTTTCTGTTTTTCAAGCTTAACAGCTTGGGTGCTGATTCGATATGGCTAGTTCAAAACCTATGGCAACTGCTAACTACACACATGTTCCTATATTTGATGAAGATCATTTTGACGTGTGGAAATTCAGCATCTTGACTCATCTCAACTCTATTGATGAAAGACTCCATGACACTGTGGTTTATGGACCTTATATTCCGATGAAGGCGAATCCTAATCCACGTACCAACGCTGCTCAACCTACAGTTTTGAAACCGAAGGAAGAATGGACTGAGGAAGAAATCAAAAAAGTTTCAAATGATGGTAAAGCAAGAAACATTCTTCTTAGTACTCTAAGCACGGCTATGAAGCAACAAGTCATGCTTTGTGCTACCGCAAATGAATTATGGGATGCTGTTGAAGAACATATCGAAGGAGACACTGTTTGAAAAGAAAATAAAAGATACGAGGTACAAAAGAGATTCAACAATTTCTCACAACTCCCCGGTGAAACCTTAAGACAAACCTACGAACGTTACTGTGAAATCATCAATCTCTGCATTTCACTTGGAAAGAAATTCACCAATAAGGAATTAAATGTAAATTTCCTTGCTGCTTTTGGATCAAGATATCTCCATAAATCTAGCGCCCTTGAAGACGCTGGAACTCTGTATGATTTGACTCTAAGGAACCTTTATGCAAATCTCAAGGTTTACGAACTTAAACTTCAGCGCATCAGTGAAACTGAAGGCAAATCTAAGTCCAATGCTATGGTTGCGCAAAGAGAAGAAGAGCCAGCACCTGCGCATGATGAGAAAAGCTCAGACCCCAAAATCTCCACTTCTGAGCTATTGGACATGGACGATGAAGACTTCGCTTTATTTGTGAAGAAATTCCAGAAGTTTAGAAAGTTCTCAAAACCCAACTCAATAAGCAAGTATCAAGGATCTACAAGCAGAGATCCTCCAAAGTTTACAAGGAGCAGTGACTCAAAAAGGAAAGAAGATCTTGTTTGTTTTAATTGCAGGAAACCAGGACACTTTGCTTCAAGCTGCCCAATTCCAAAATTCGAATACCTGCAGAAGAAGAGCAGCCATACTCCAAAATTCTCTCCCAAGTTTACTCGTAAGGGAATGGTCTCTGAAGAAGAATCACCAGTAAATGAGCATAACACCTGGATCGAAATAGACTCTGAAGAAAGCGATGAAGAGACTGATGATGGACTCGTTTACCTGGTCACAAAAGATGACGATGATGCTGTTGATTATGACTCGGATGACTTCACAAAAGATGTTCCAGACATGAAGATCTTGAACAAACCAATTAAGAAATCTGCTAGTTATTCTGAAGCAAAAAAGAAGAAAGGACCAACCATCAACGAGCTCATCGAACAAGGATTTATAACTCCAGCTCAAACCGATGGTGGATTGTTATTTTCCAGATGTGATCTGAGCGCTCGAAGCAAGCTCAGAAAAGGGAACTACATTAGACCACAAGTTGAACCAATCCCTATAATCACTCATGATGAGGACATTGCTAAGCAAGAAAAGTTGTTCGAGGAAGCTGAAAAGGTAATCAGTAAGTTTGGCAAAATGAAGGAAGCTTTAGCACTATCATGTGATGAAATTTCCCAGCTTAAGACCGAGAAATCTCTATTAAAATCTGAACTCACCCTCCTTAAAGAACAGATAAAGAGCATGACTCCTCTTACTGTTAAAAACACTTTTCTAACGAAACAGAACTCATTACTTAAAGTTTAAAACGATGAATTGGGTGCTCAAATTACTGATCTTAAAAATATTACAAATGAGTGGTCCAATTCTCGTGTCACTATGGACAACATTTTAGAGTCCCAAAAAGTCAGTGGTGATAAAAGTGGCTTGGGATTCTCTTTAACTAGTGACAACTTTAAGTGTGATGTCTGCGCTGAAAGAGATAGTGAATTCACACATCAGCAAACTTTTGAAATTCCCAAGGAAAAACATTTTAATTCAATGGGTAAAGGACGGGAAAAAGTCAAGAGACAAACATTCCATTATGTCTACCCAACGAAGCAATTTGGGAAAACTAAAGGGAAAGATATAGCTACAGATGAATCAGCCCCTAGCAAAATTATTCTTGAAACTAACAGCGCTCCTTCTACTACTACGCATTATGCGCCTAGGAGCCATGCGCCTCACCACCATGTGCCTCCTAACCCTATGCGCACTCCTAGAAAAAGCGATCCAAAATTTCATAAGAAAGATTTTGTTAAGGCTGGCTCATCTGACCCAAAGAAGAATGCTATCCCTAAGAAAAGTAAAGAGTTTGTGAAAACTCACATGATTGGTGGCTTTCAACATTGTTCCATTTGTGATTTTTTTGGACACAAGGCCGTGGAATGCCTTTTGAGATTCACTCCCAATGCCAAAGGACGTAAAAATCCCAAGGTCAAGCAAGAGTGGGTTGTCAAAAGCTGCTAACTCTAGGACCCAAAAGAAATAAAGGGGACCTGCTTAAATGTCAAAATTTCAGGTTCTTTGCTTCATGGCTGGATCTTCAAAAGCTAAAATATTTGAATGGATTCTCGATAGTGGGTGCTCACGACACATGACTGGAGATGAATCCTTACTTGAAGATGTTCATGAAGAAAGAGGTCCCTCAGTTACATTTGGTGATAATAACAAAGGTCAAGTTGTAGCATATGGAAAGCTCAAGAAAGACAAAGTGTGCATTGAAAGAGTCTCTCTCGTCGAAGGACTCAAGCACAACTTATTATCCATATCTCAATTCTGTGACAAAGGATTAGAATGACATTTCTCTTCAACGCAATGTCTTATAAAAAATGGCAAAACTGGAGCTATCTTACTCACGGGTTATCGTAAGACAAATATTTACATTATTGATTTCCATAGCATGAACTCTATTACTAATATTTGTTTTGTAGCAAAAAGTGTAAGCGAAAATAGTTGGCTTTGGCACAAGCGCATGAGTCACTTGAACTTCAAATGTCTATTAAAACTCAGCAGGGATAATCTTGTCAAAGGACTTCCCAAGGTTGCTGATCATCATGACAACAAATGCGTAGCTTGTCAACTTGGCAAACAATCAAAGCAGTCTTTCTCCAGCAAGACAAATCCCTCAACTTCAAGATGTTTGCAACTACTGCACATTGATCTATTTGGACCAGTTACCACCGCAAGCTTAAGAAGAAACAAGTATACTCTAGTTGTGGTGGATGATTATTCAAGATACACATGGGTGGAAATGATGATTTCTAAAGATGATTGTTATGACATTCTTACCACTCTATTCAGACTGCTCCAAACCCAAAAAGAAGATGACATCGGTAGTGTTCGATCCGATAACGGAACAGAATTCAAAAATAACGGTGTTACTCGATATTGCGACGATCATGGGATAGATCACAACTTCTCAACAGCTGGAGTTCCTCAACAAAATGGTGTTGTGGAAAGAAATAATAAGACGTTGATTGAAGCGGGAAAGACGATGATAGCTGAAGCGAAATTGCCTAAGTATTTTTGGGAAGAGGCTATCAACACCGCATGTTTTACTCAAAATCGTTCCCTCATCAACAAGCGTCACAACAAGACTCCGTATGAACTATGGCGTGGAAGAACTCCCAACATTACATTCTTCAAGATCTTTGGCTGCAAATGCTATATCCTCTACAACGGAAACGAACATAGAGGCAAATTCGATGCCAAAGCGGATGAAGGTATTTTTGTTGGGTATGCTAAACATTCTAAAGCCTTTCATGTTTTCAATAGATCTACATTAGTGATAGTTGAATCTGTACATGTTACATTTGATGAACATTCTCTCCTTGAGCCACATTGGGCTCCTAATGTTGCTGATGATTCTGTTGAGTCTATTGAGACAGGTGCGCACATTCCAGCTGCGCATACACAAGATCAGAATGTATCAACACAAGGAAATCCATCTACATCAGTTGCGCAAAGTTATGTCAATAGCGCACCAAGAGAACCTTCAGTTGCACCTTATCATGCGCCTGATGATTCTCCTTATGCGCCTCAATCTACTGCTGCATCTGGTGTCAATCTCACTTTCAATTCTGAACCAATTCAACCCCCAAATTTCAATGATTTTGATGCTGGTGAAGATGTACCAATTGAAGACCTTCAAGCTTCTACAACTCAACCTAACTTACCTCCTGAAATTCGTGAAGTTAGAGATCACCCAATCACTAATATCATTGGTGATCTTCATGTTGGGGTTCGTACAAGGAGAGCTACAAACTTTGATAATTATACTGCATTTATCTCTCAAATTGAACCGAAGAAGGCTGATGAAGCGCTCCAAGATCCAAATTGGGTTGTTGCAATGCAAGATGAACTCAATCAATTTGAACGATGTAAGGTTTGGACTCTTGTTCCAAGACCAAATAATCAAGGAGTGATTGGTACGAAATGGGTATTCAGAAACAAGATGGATGAGAATGGAACCATCACAAGAAATAAAGCAAGGTTGGTTGCGCAAGGCTATTGGCAAGAAGAAGGAATTGATTACGATGAAACATTCGCGCCCGTAGCAAGACTTGAAGCTATCAGACTCTTCTTAGCTTACGCTGCTCACAAGGACTTCAAGTTATATCAAATGGATGTCAAGAGCGCGTTTCTGAATGGTGAACTCCAAGAACAAATCTACTTAACTCAACTACCTGGATTTAAAGATTCACAATTTCCAAATCATGTCTACAAACTCCAGAAAGCTTTATATGGGCTCAAGCAAGCACCAAGAGCATGGTATGATACACTATCCAAGTTTCTCATTAAGAAAGGCTTCACTCGTGGTAAAATTGACACTACTCTTTTCATTACCAAACATAATGGTCATAAATTACTTGTTCAAATTTATGTTGATGATATTATATTTGGTTCTACTAATGAATTGTTGTGCAAGCGCTTTGAGAAACTAATGAAGAGCAAGTTTGAAATGAGCATGATGGGAGAACTCACTTTCTTCCTCGGGCTTCAAATCAAGCAAATGAATGAAGGCATATTTATAAACCAAGCCAAGTACACAAAGGATCTTATCAAAAAATTTGGACTTGAGAATGCTAAAGCATACGACACACCTATGGCTACCGGCAACAAACTTGACAAAGATTTAAAGGGTAAAAAGGTTGATCAAACTCTCTATCGAGGTATGATTGGCTCACTCCTTTATCTTACTGCTAGTAAACCTGATATAATGTTTAGTGTTTGTGTCTACGTACGTTATCAATCTGACCCTAGAGAAGCGCACTTAATTGCTGTGAAACGTATTATATGATATCTCTCTTGCACTGTTAACCTTGGACTTTGGTACACCAAAGATTCGAATTTTAAACTTGTAGGTTATTCAGATGCGGACTACGCAGCATGCATAATTGATAGGAAGAGCACAAGCGGCACTTGTCATTTCCTTGGATATCGACTTGTGTCATGGGCTAGTAAAAAGCAAGCTGCAGTTTCTGTCTCAACTACTGAAGCAGAATATATCGCTGCTGGAAGCTGTTGCTGTCAGATTCTGTAGATGAAGCAGCAATTGGTGGACTATGACATCAAAGAAAAAAATTGTCCCATCTACTGCGACAATGCATCAACGATTGCTGTTTCTGAAAATCCTGTCATGCATTCAAAGACCAAGCACATTGACATAAAATATCACTTCCTCAAAGACCACGTGGAAAAAGGCAACATACATTTGGAACACGTGGGAATCGACTATCAAATCGCCGATATCCTTACAAAATCACTAGATGCTAAAAGGTTCATCTTTTTGAGAGGTGAAATGGGTATGCTTGAACTTAGCTAAATCTTGTCTATATGATTTGTCAATACTAATGATCTTGTGTTTTCTTGATAAAATTCTAAGTTAGACAAACATCATGCGCCTGTGCACATGAAGCAGAAGGCAATGATGCGCATAAGGTAAAACAAAAGTTTTTTTAAACTCTGCGCATTATAATACTGCGCACAAGAATCTTGCGCATAACACGTGGACCTAAGGTAAGTTCTCTTTTCAATAGTTTCACTTAGGTCCTTGACTTGCTGAGTCAGCATAATTCGCAAGGGTACTTGTGAAATTATTATTTTTCCCTCGTCATTTTTTTTGATTTTTTTTGGGAAATTACCTTTCTGCCCTTTGCGCACGTCCCATCTCATTTAATGCAAAAGCATTGAGTGACGCGCCATTAATGCTCGTTGTGTGCTATTTATGACGGAATAGGAAAGATTCTTTTTGACCATTAATTCCTGACACACGCACGCGGCTAGGTCATTTCACACGCGTTCCTCATTGGTCCTCGTCACCTGCTCGTGCGCCTCACCTGCGCGTGCTCCTCACTCGCCTGAATTTTACCAACCTTTGTCAGCGCATGGTGACGTCACCCCATTTTTTTGTTGATTAAAACTCCCTTTTGCCGTCTGTCTCCTCACTTCCCTTTGCTCACACTGCTTCCTCACTCAAACCGCCTCATTTTTCTCTCTACTTTATGTCACTTCTCTCTCTACTCTCTGCACCATTTCTACTCCCTTTTTCGTAAAATTTTCTATATAAACACATGGCTCCTAAGAAATCATCATCTACAACATCAAAGAAACAAGAGGACCCCCAAATGGTATGATTCTAAACTCAAGATTTTCGGTTTTTCCTCCATTATCGAGTTCGAACTGAGTTTCCCCTTTCTGATTTCTCTATGATCCGTTGCTCGTTTTTAAAATTATTTAATGCTATGTGCTCGTTTTACTTGTGTCTATTCATATATGTAATTTTTTTTACGATCAATGATCATTTGATATGATTTCTGAGATTTTTCGTATTTTATATCTTTTTGAATTCTCTTTCATTTTTCTCAGATCCTGGGTGTTTAATGTTGTTGTTGTTATTATGATTTACTTATTTGTGTGTGATTTTTCATTACGAACATTTTGATATGCTTTTTATTCATTTTGGAGCACTTTGACATTTTTATGTTCTTCGTGTATTCAATACATGTTCTTAATGTTCCTGATGAATAGTCCTATGATGTGCCTTGGGTTGATTATTGATTGTGTTTCTGCTTTTCGCGCCCATTTTAGGCGTTTGATTTGAATTTTGTGTTTTGGACATTTTTTATCCTTTATGCTTTTATTTTATTCTATGGAGTTTAGTTTATGCGCTGCGCATATCGCTCATGCGCATGCGCTTCTCTCCATGCGCATGTCCAAACCTAATTCTTAAAATTTGCTTTGTACAGAACTTAAACTATTTCATTCCCGGTTGGGAAATTGATGCTGAAGATCTTGAGCATGATGCGCTTGGACGCTACATGATGGAGATCATGGACAAGTCTGGCATCCTGCCCCTGTTCACTAAAGGCCAGTCATTCATCCTCCCTTCCTAAATAGACAAATTCTTCAGTAACGCCGAAGAAATAGAGCGTGTCTACGATGACATTACTATCCCTTGCTTGAAGAGCTCTATCCGTGGGATTTTTATGACCATCAACTATGCGCATATCAGACAGACTATGGGTTTGCCTGCGTGCAACAAGAAGAAGATACCTCAAGATGTGCAGGACAAAGTTGCGCAAAAGCTGATCAAGATTCCTAGTCTGGTTGGTCAATACAACAACCATGATAGGAAGGAATTTGGAGAATTGATGTTCCACCTCTGCACTCTCATCGGTGGCACCATCAACTGCAAGAATGGGAACAAGTCTACTTTTATCATCAAGCACTGGATGTGCTGTGCTGCCATCTACAAGAAGAAGCGTTTGAGTTGGGCTGAAATCATTTTTGAAGAGTTAGTACGTTGGGTGCGCGTCTATAAGAAGAAGGCTGCTGATCCAAAGAGACCACCAAGGTACAAGACACATTACAGCATTCTAACTGCAATCTTTATGCGCTTTTCTTCTGTGCGCAATTTGGTGGATGAAGACCCCTCTATGAAAGTTGATGTGATTTCTACGCGCACGTATACTCGCGTATTCTTTCAGAATTTCCGCCGTGAAGTCAACAACTATGATTACTACATGTACTGGGCTGCGGACCCCATTGAGGTGTTTGAAGATATTCACCCTGAAGATCAAGGGTCCCCTCCTGTCTCTAGTGGTGATATATATGAGGCTTATACAACTGAGTCAGAATCTGAAAAAGAATCATTCTATGAGCCAGTCCCAAGCAGAGTAGGTGACAAAGAAAAAGGCAAGGGTCTAGCTGCTGATGCGCCGCCGCGTAAGAAGAAGAAGGCAAAGCAATCTGCTGCACCTGGGATTAAAATCAAAGAGCCTACTGCGCCTGCTCCGAAGCGCAAGGCTACTGCTGACCCTGAGCCTCCAAAGAAATCCAAGAAATCTAAGGCTACTGAGCCTGAAAAGAAGAAAGAAAAGAAAAATAAGAAAGACAAAGTCTCAAGAACCCTACTGGATGAATCTGATGAAGACATCCAAGTAGAGGCTTATGATGTCGCTGCGCCTCCTCCTCCTGCGCCTAAGCCAAAGCGCCCCTCTACTTCTACTCCTGCACCTCAAGAAGATGAATTTGAAGGTGCTTTCAATGAACCTCTCTTAAGACCTTCCAAATCCACTGGAACTTCCAAGGCTGCACCATCTAAGGGGGAGAAAGCCAAGGAGATGCGCAAGGATGTCTCCAGTGAGGATGAAATTCCTCTATCTGCTAAGAAGAGTACCCGTAAGGATTATACTACGCCAAAGCGCCGCGTGAAGAGGATTGCTTCCAACCGTCCCATGGACTTATCTGATGATGAATCTGATTCTTCGTGTGCCGACTTAAATGCGCGTGAAGCTGCTAGGAAAGCAAGGCTGGAATCCATTGCGCAAAGGAATGCTGCGTAGCAAGTTTCAACAATTTTTATTAATGGTGAAGGCTTTGCTTATGATGCGCCTGATCCCACTGTGGACCCTGATGCGCCTATAATTGATGATGTTGCGGATTCAAGTTCAGAAGACTATGCTATTCATCAATATCCTATCCATGCGCATACATCTCCTGTTCGTGCGCAAGCTGCTACAACTGATACTGCTATTCATGCGCACACTACTGGGGCTTCTCAAACTTCTCCGCATGCTATCCCCATAGTTCCTCCAGCAACTGCTCCCTCGGATCCTTCAAGTGCTTCAACAGACATGCGCCAAATCTTGGCCATGCTCCAAACCATCCAAGCAAATCAATTTTCCGCGCAAACCCAGCACTTCCAAGTGGTCACTGCTCAAGCTAAGATTCAAGAGCAACTGGATGCGCAGTCTGCAAGGCTAAATGCACAAGCCAGTTTGCTACAGGCCATTGATTGTGCCATTAAGGGGGAGATTTCAACAACAAAGGCAACCGGTGCTTCTGAAGCTGCAGCTGCGCATGCTTCCAGTTCTAGAGCTGCGCCCATACCGCCAAATTTTAATGCGCTGCGCCAGGACATCCAGCATGACTTCGGCATTATCTCGACTGCATTTACAAAGATCCCTTCTGTGCATGGGTTGAATGAAGCTTTGTTTTCCTTAGCTAAAACCATCACAGAGATCATACAGATTGAGGTTACCAAAGTTATAAACTCAATTGATAACTTTGCGCCCAGTGCCTCCAGCTCTCCCACCTCTATTGATGCGCTCAAATCTCATATGACTGACTGCTTAGTCCAGTTTGGTGATACCTTCAATGGAAGAATGAACCAGGCTATGTTCATGGTTCAAGTGGAGTTGACCAAATCTCTAGCGGATGCGCAGAAGGAGATTCTGGACTCTGTTGCTTCTGCTCAGCAATCTCTGGCAAACCAATTTGGTTCCCTTGAGAATACATTTAACAGAGTCTCTGAACACCTTCAGAAAGAAACCGATATGATGCGCTCCGGCATGAAGACTTATGTGAACCAGGCTGTGGAATACAACGCCAAGTTTCAAGCTCTCAAGATTGAGATAATGGACAAGATTACCGGCCTGCAGAACGAGCTTAGGGAAGCACTTTCTAGAATTAACATAGACTAGAGATGTAATTTTTTTTGCTGCGCATATTTTGTAAGTTTTTGATGCGCATTTGTTTTTGCTTTTGATTTTTCTTCCATTGTAAAACTTGTACTGTAACTCTTATCTTTCAAGTTTTAATGAGAAGAAATAAATCATTGCTTTTCACAAAACTTTGTTCAATTCAAACTTTTCTTTTGTGGAACAATGAATGCTTTATTAAACCCTACATCATGCGCATATTCCTATTTGCTCATATTTCATTGCATGATGTTTAAACATTCAGTTTAAACGTATACTCAAACCAAACTCATAATATTTTTGTATGCGCTAAATGATATTTCTGTCTCTCCCATAATGTAAGTTATTCTTTTGGATAGACTAGAAATCTATAACACTGGCTAGTGTGTGCATTGACTTGAGACATGATTTACCATTTACATTCTTGTGGACATGTTTTTATCAAGTACTTTGTATTGACTTTGTTGTAGTAGGTAATGGCATCAATTATTTAGGGGGAGATTGTTGGGTATGCTTATTACTTAACCCTCCTAATTATGTTAGAATTGATTGATACCATCACCTAAGTTTATTTTAAAGACTTTAGGACCCTATGTAAGAAGTTTTATAACTTCAATTTTTAGCCAAGTCCTCTTTATAGACTAGGCTTAGTGTTTAAGGCTGAAGCTTTGGATTTAAGATCTTAAGAGCAAAAGGCCAAGTTTGATGCGCATGCCTCCCATGTACAGCGCATCTCCTGCGCACTCCATGTGCATGAGTCTCATGCGCACGCAGACTTGCCTTGGTTTATTCTCTCATTTCCTGACCTCACCTTGTGAAGCTTGGAAAGCGCCATGACAAGCTACGCTTTTTGAATGAGATAAAGTGCTGATGTGGACAAATGACAAAATCATCACACTCAACATACACGTAGATAGGAGACGCGCCTCTTGTTTGAATTTCAAATATGAAGACAGATGTCATCCTTCTAGAAGAAGTTTGAAATCTGTCCACTTGCTGTCTCCAACGGCTATGAAGGACACCTGCGCACCAATCACATTGTGACAGCGCATCGTCCTTGCTCAGAGCTCCAACGGCTAGTTTCTTGAAGCTCCACTATAAATAGCATGCTCATCTTCATTTTCCAAGCGGATTGAGTTTTGCTTCCAAAGAGAAAGTTTGAAGATTTGAAGATTTGAAGATTGCTTGCTCATTTCCAGAATTCCCAAGAACATCCTTCATACCTTCATACTAAATCTAAGCCCAGATCCTATAAGCCTTTGTATCACCAGAATTCTTTGTGCTCTCCATCATACGATTCATAGAGCCCATAATTCTGTCACACACACACCTCTTGAAGTTTCGATCTCATCGATCTTACTTCTAGAGATACACCGGTTATTGTCTAGGATTTGTTCGTTCATAGATTATAGATCTTTGAGTTAGTTTGTTCTTAATAGTTGTATCTTGTAACTCTCTCATATTATAAGATCTCTTTTAGAAAATCCAAGACTAACCATCTTGGTAGAGGACGTAGATATTTTCCCGATCGAACCTCTCCAAATAGCTTGTCTATTTATTGTGCTTTTCATTCTACATTTAAGCTTTACTTATATATTGTTTTGTTTGATCTTTGTAGGTTGTCTTGCATCGTTCGAATTGTGTTTGTGTGCTTTTTTCCTTAGTTCTTTGCGCCAATCTTTAAGCTAAACTTAGTGCGTGCGTATTTACACTTCTGCGCATACTCCCTGCGCATAACTGATTGCTTTAAGTTTTCACTGTGCATTTCACACTCTTGTTGCGCGCTATACTTAGCCAAAATAAGACCTGTGCGCATTAGCCATTGTTTTGCAAAAGGGTTTGAAAAGAATTTTAAAAACGCAATTCACCCCCCCCCCCTTCTAGCATTTTTCATACCCTTGTTGCCCTTCTGGGACCAACACTGCTCCTTCTACTTCTCCATAGTTTTACCCTACTGGGGTAGGTTATTGCTTTGATCCTCCCTTGCCTCCTTCGTATTATACCTACTCCAACTTTGGGGTTGTTGATGAGCAGAGGGAGATTGTCCCTGAAGATATGTCACCGGAGAGAGAGCCTCCTGCCCAGACCGCTGTGGTATGATTTGCACATTTTTGTTTATATTTCGATTTCTGTCCCAGTCTGTTTTATACCTGTATACTGATGTAGTTTCCTGTTTTTGTTGTGACAGGTACCCGTGGCTGCTTATAGGTACATAGGCCGCTAAAATAAAGGGATGAGGAGCAGGCTGCGCCGCCTGGAGGAGAGAGTCCTGGAGATCTGTAGGGACATGGCGAACCTGACCAGGGAGGCTATGGGGACTCTCTCTGGAGCTGCTAGAGGTATGGCTCGGGGTGCCCGTGGCATGGGGCGAGGTTGCAGAGATGCGGCCCTTGATGTAGATGAGGCTGTGCAGTCGGCTAGGCAGTCACTGAGTAGGAGCTTGAGCCGCGGAGGTGCTAGTTTATCGACAAGAGTGCCAAAGAGAGCCCGTCACGAGATCGTTGTCGAGGAGTCCGAAGAAGAGTCTGATGATGACGAGGAGACTGAGAGCGGTGACGAGGGTGAGCACAGTGCCGCTAGAGATGATTCAGAGTAGACCGGGGGAGGATGAGTGCCTGGACAATTTTTTTTTAACTTGTAATAACGTTTAGCACATATTTACAATCCTAGCTATTTTATCTACATTTTTTATGTTTTATTTAGACTCGATCTTAGGTGTCGACTCCTTACAAACAAAATGTGTGCCCAACGTGTTCCACTTGTTGCGGGTGAATGTTGCTTTGTTGCTGTAGATTCTGAACTGACTGCAGGTCGAAGGCGTTAAAATGCCTGGGCAGTTGCTGAACTGACAAGGGCTGTTCTGTTCTGTCGTCTGTCAACGGTGCGCGCTTCTTGAAATGGAGATGGGAGGTGCGCGCATTTCAGGTCAAAAGAGGGAGGCGCCGGCGTCTGGGTTGCTTATTTACAGCCCCTTTCTTTTCTGAACTGGGTTTTCCAAGAGCTATAAATTTGAACCCATTTTGACCAGTTTGGTCACACAGCAACATTCTGAACTACTTCTCATCCCTTTAAGCTTTTAATTCTAGTTAAGAATGGCCCCCATGACTTTTTCCTTTTAGGTGAAAGTGTCCGTCCCCGAAGGTGAGCAAGTGAAGTCCGTCCCTATTGTGAAGGCATGCCCAAGTGTTTTCGATCATTTGGGTAGGCCTAGCGATGTTGTTGTTGCACCTTTGAGGCCGGCGGTTCGTGTTGAAGCCCCTAGGCCACGCTAATTTCCGAAGAATAAGAAAGGCAAAGGCAAGGGCCACTCCCATCATATGTGGAAACGCCCATACAAAGCCCCCGTCAAGGCTTCTTTTGACAAGTGCAAAGGGAAAGGGAAGGTTGTTGATGAAGCTCCGTCCCGTCCTAGCGTCTTTTCTCGTCTTGGCGGTTCTGAGAGTGCTTTGCCCCCATCTAAGAAGGTCAAAGGCTATAGCAAGAAGCAATGGGTTCCCAAACCGAAGAAAGATTAGACTTTTATTTGTACCCCAATATTGCAATTAATAGACCACTTGTTAGGATTTAATGTTTTATTGTCTTTTATTGCTCAACATATCCGTTGTAATGGTTGAAATAGTTCAAGAGATGAATAAAACTTGCATTTTGTTATGACATGATTGGGTAAAATTTATTGTTTTAGACCGCACCCGAGGGTTGCCTACGTTCCTCTTGTAGAGAGGCTCAGGTCTCCGTAGTTCAAACAAATGAAGACCATTTTTTTTTGTGAGTGCACCCTGTTTTTTGCCTAGACCTCCCTTTCGGGTTTTCAATCTAGCGGGCTTCTTTTTTGCACGTGCTCTAATTTTTGCCTAGGCCGTCCTTGCGGGTTTTCAACCTAGCAAGCGTTTTTTTTAATGGTCTTTATTTGTTAAGCGTAAAACTTCTTGAGCTTGTCGAGGTTGACCTCCTTTGGTAATTGATCACCATCTAAGTCTACGAGTCGGACTGCACCACCGCTTAGTATTTTCTTAACCTCTTTTCGCCGAGTAGGGCTAGTTGCTCGTACCGACTTTGCATCCAATCAACCTCATTGACTTGGTTCTTGAGTAAGACCCGTAGAGAAGGAACCTCGAGTTCGACCGGGAGTATAGCTTCAGAACCATAAACCAATGAGTATGGAGTTTCCCCTGTTGCTGACCGTATTGATGTGCGGTAGCCCCACAATGCTAGTGGTAATTTCCCGGGCCAATCCCTTCCTGTCGAAGCCATTTTTCGTATGATAACCTCGATTGTCTTATTTTCTGCTTTGACCGCTCCGTTTGCTTGGGGACGGTACGGGGATGACTTGTGTTGGTTATTTTATAGTTGACCAAAAGTGCATCCATTTCTTTCTCGAAGTGAGAACCGTTGTCGGAGATGATCTCATGAGGGATACCATATCGGCACATGATGTTATTCTTCACGAATTCGACCCACTTTGTGAAATAGTCCACGGCCACAAGGATGAATGACTGTCCGTTGCTTCCCGTAGGATGAACTTTGCCGATGATATCTATACCCCAATAAGAGAATGGCCACGGTGTGGTCATGTTGTACAATTGTGAAGGTGGAGCATGTTGCAGATTGGCATAGAACTGACACTTGGCGCATTTCTTGACTTTCTCAATGAAATCTCTTTCCATTGTAGTCCAATAGTAACCAATACGGAGTATCTTCTTGGACAACATAATCCCATTCATATGGGGTCCACACTCGCCTTCGTGGACTTCATGCATGATTTCTTGAGCTTCGGACTCGTTTGCACATAAAAGGTTGATCCCTTGATGATGTCTCTTGTAGACTCGGTTTCCATTCAACACATATCTGATGGCTAGCTTTTGCAGTGCTATTCGGGTTTTCCCATTACTGTTCTCGAGAAAGGTACCGTTGTTGAGAAAATTCATGATGTCAGTGTACCACGAGGGGGGGTATATTGGACTTCATTGATCTCAATGTTCATGCAGTATGCCAGACTGGTCCTTCTTGAATTTTTGAAGGGTTTCACCATTTTTCCTTTAGGCATCTCAACCAGTGAGGCTATAGTGACAAAAGCATCGGCAAAGCGGTTCTTATCTCTTGGCAAATAATTGAACGTGATGTCTTGAAACTGTTCAACCGATCCCTCGAGGTGTCGACCATACAGTTGGAGGGTCGGGTCTTGGATTCGCCAATTACCCAATGTCTGATTGATAAGGAGCAGGGAGTCACCGAATACTTCTATCTCTGTGACATTTCTTTCTAGGGCTGCTTCTAGCCAAATATGCATGCCTCATACTCGGCAATGTTGTTGGTAGCTTCGAATTCAAGATGGATGGAGATTGGAGTGTAGATATCCTTTGGATCAATAAGCCACATTCCTATTCCAAAACCATGTTTATTGGCGGCGCCATCGAAAAGAGTTGCCACTAATTTTCCTCGGTTGTAGTGCAAACCAAGTGCTCGTCTGGAAACTGTAAGTCCTCCCCCTTCACTTCGTCACACGGAAATTCAGCAAGCTAATTACTGAACACTTTCCCCCTGATGGATTTGAGTGTGACGTAAGTGATGTCATAATCGGCGAGCATGAAGTACCACTTGGCTATCCTTGTTGACATGAAAGGCTTCTCAAAGATGTAGCAGAGCGGGTCCACTTTTGCTACTTGCTTGATTGGGAAGGTTTCCATGTAGTGTTTGAGCTTTTGAGTAACCCAAACCAGTGCTGCACATGACTTCTCTAAGACAGAGTAGTTCTTTTCACCTCCTTGGAATCGGCGACTGACAAAATAAATGGCATTCTCCTTTGTGGAGTCTCGTTGCTCTTGTGCTAGCATAGCCCCAAGGGATTCATCGTTTACTGTGAGGTAGAGCAAGAGAGGCTTCTCTTTGTGGGGTGGTGTCACGACCCGAAATATAGGCTCTATTTTATTAGTAATAAGTGATTATTGTTTAATTATTTGCCTATCTATTTATTTAAATTATTATTTATTTAAATATTTATGTGTGCATTTTATGTGTTATAATAATTTATGCTAAGCATTTTATTCGAGTTATTTGGGCTAGTGTAGAAGTGTTGGGTCTTAATGGTTAGTAGGGAGTGTAAGTAATTGTGTGTAGTGTGAGAGAGGGGGCCTAAGGGTAAGTTTTTGAAAAAGGTTTTAACTACTCCCTCCCTACTCCTCCTCTTCTCCCTTACCTCTTCCATCACCCTACTCCCTCATTCATCATTTCCCAGCTCATTTTCCTCTCTCTCTCCATGGAATGGTAAGCTTTTTCTTCTCTATCTTCTCTCTTCATTTTCTTCCTCTTCCTCTCATAATCTCTCATTTCTTAAAACATGAACCTTGTTTAGATCGTCGATAGGATCGCGTAGAACCAAAAAGAATTGAATTCCGTCAACTTTGAGATTTATCAAGTAAGTTGCTTTTCCCCCATTTTTATGCTAAAATGTTCCTTTCATGTTCATATAATGCTTTAGTTGTTATATATGAAGTTTGATTGAGTTTGAAATTTATTTGGAATTTATTTGAGTTTTTGGGCAAAAATGGTAATATTATGATTTTGGGATTTAATCTTGGATTTGAGTTGTTAGATGATGTGATTTAGGTCCCCTCTTAGCTTAAATGTAGTTTTGGTTCATTATGGAACTTGTTAGAAGCATTGGTTTGGAGTATTTTAGAGATTGGGGTGATTTTGGTTCGAACATGATGAAACCCAACTCTGTCTCCCGACCCAGAATTGATCCGGGCGCCCGCCCATCCGCCCTCGAGCTCCCGCTTACTTGTGATGTTAATGACCCGTAGTTTCTGCCCTTTTCGAGCGCCCGCCTGACTCTTCCTAGGCGCTCGCCCGCCTCCGCCTGAGCGCCCGCCCGCCCCCTTTTTCCTGGCACTATTTCTTTACATGTTTTCGGTTTAGGTTATAACTTTCATCCATGTCTTGGGCTTTATCCCCTTAGCCTTAAATGGTCAATTTGGAATACTCTAATGATGAAATTAGTTCCTTTATGAATAAATGTGACTTGGGACTTGATTAAATTATTGTTTTGGAAAATGTGGGAACACTTTCATAATGAGTGGACGTTTGGGAAAGTTTTAATGATAGTCATTGTGCTATTTGGGGAATGACCATTTGGGTAGTACTCTCTATGAGTAACTCGCGTGTATCATGTTAGGATGCGTTTGATATGGATCCTTGTCCTAGAATCATTTCGTTTTAATGATTGTATTGTTGAGCTTTTATGAACAATTCCATTTCTGTTATTGAACTCTTTTATGAGAAACTCCTTGTGTTTATTGTTGTTGAACTCTTCTTGAGTAATCATTTGCATCTTTTATGGTGATTAATTGGTGCGGTTCCCTACTTTGGAACCCTTTTGATGTTTATAAAGCTAATATTCATTACTTAGCATTATTGAAAGTCCAGCTGGTTATTTGTGTATCGAGTCAGGCAATGGATAATGCTATAATGGCACGAGCCAAGTCCAGTATAGCATCGCCCATTGGTCCTTCTGTCCTCATCCAGATTGGCCTTGGTTGGGATGAGCTAGCTCCGTTGTGGGTATTCTAGCTAATCGTTTTGGAGCATGACTTTGTGGCATGGCTCCCGCCCCTTGTGGCACTTTATCATTGTTATTGGTTCCGGTACCGGGTTTCTCTTCAGCTTTTATGCTAATATGAAGATGGTTTGTTTGATTGGTGGGTTGATTGGTCGCTTTTGACCGGGGTTTTCTCTTCGGCTTTTATGCTACTGTGAAGATATGGATTGGTGGATTGTTGAAACTGCGCAGCGACCCTTTATTGGTTCTATCAGTTGGGAAACCTTGGCTAATATCCTTTGTTATGTGTTTACTTTCCGCTGCTATCTGTTGACTGTTAATTGTTACATGCTATGTGATATTTTTCATTGTTCATTGCTTATTGCATTATAGCATGTCATGTAGTTGCATTAGTAACTTACTGAGATTTTATCTCACCCCGTTTATTTCCATCTTTGTTTTTCCTTACCCCCCCCAGGAGGAAAAGGATTAGGATTCGCGGATCGAGGAGGACGTCGAGAGGATTGAGATTTTGGGGCAGGTTGTTATGGATCGGTTTACATTATTTAAATGTATAACCTTTTGGGGATAGTTTTACCATTATCGACGTCATTAAGAATTGTATATTTTATTCTTTTTGGTATAAGCTGTGGAGCTTATGTTAGATGCACTTTGTTGATTTAAACTTGGATTTGTAAAACCTTGTGTTATCATCTTTTGGTTCAAAATGGAATTTTTAACTTCGGTATTTCAGTTTTGGTTTTAGAGTCGACGTCCAGATCGCGGTCTCGGGCCCGCGGGGTCCGGGGTCGCGACAGTTGGTATCAGAGCTATGGCATTAGCTCTAAGAGTATGTATAGGTGGATTAGTATGACCTAGGAGGGTAGTGTGTTCAGAGTGAGTAACAATTGTTGTTTTATGCAGGTACTTGTTTGAAATGGCTCGAAGGAGAAGTGGTGAAAGTAATACCGGTAATGCAAATCAGAGTGAAACAAGGGATGAAGCCCGTGCAATGTTTCAGGGCATGTTTGAGGCGGCCATGAAGGCCATACATGATCAAGGTCCGAGGGTAGAACAAGCAGCACCACCCCGCTACGGATTGGAACAATTTCTGAAATTGAAACCGGTTGAGTTCAATGGGGAACCCGATGTAAGGAAGGCCGAGCTATGGATTGAGTCGATGGAGAAAATTTATGATGTCTTTGGTTGCACCGATGAAGACAAGGTCCGGTTTGCCGCTTATAAACTTGTGGGTGCCCCCGAGCATTGGTGGAAGAGTGTTAAAGCGAGTTGGGATGATACTCACACAGTGTATGCATGGGAATTGTTTGTGCGAAAGTTCAAGGAGCATTTCATTCCGGTAGTGGATCAAAACCGAAAGGAGATCGAGCTTCTCAACTTGGAGCAAGGTTTGTTGTCTATATCTCAATACTCGGCTAAGTTCACAGAATTAGCCCGGTATTGTGACTATCTTGTGAGGACCGAAGAACAGAAGGCTATGAGATTCATCCGGGGTTTGAAGACTTCTATTCGTACTCAGCTTATTGCCTAGAAGATTGTGACCTTCCAGGATGCGGTAGACCGGGCATACTTGATCGAGCAAGATATTGGGGAGCATAAGAGGAAGACCGAGGTTGCAAATACGGGTAAACAAGTAAGCCATGCTAAATCTCAACCACAACACCGTTCAGATAACCGAGGTAATTTGGGAGCATCATCTCAGTTTAAGGAACAAACCGCGCTAGGGAATCCGGGTAATACTCCTGGGAAACAAGGGGAACAAGGTAGGTGGCTTTGCACTTACTGTCAGAGGGAAGGCCATTTGGAGGATAAGTGTTGGAAGAAGCAGGGAAAATGTATCAATTGTGGTCAACTGGGTCACTTCATAAAAGATTGTCCGAGGTTTAAGGTTCAATCATCAGGAACAGGAACCAGTACTTCACCGGGTCAGAAGAGAGATGCTTCGGGGAACCCTAAGGTATAGGGTAGAGTAATCGCGATCAATCAGCACTCACCAGGTATCGGATAAATTTCAGGAGGTATTATTTTGCGTCGTGAGAGCGAGCGAGTGCATTTTAGGATCATCGCATTTATGTGTTTCTGTGCATTTAGTTGCATTTATTTCTTCTGAGTCTTTGACTTATGTGTTGTAGGTGTCTACTCCTATGGAGGAGTTTAGGGTATCTGATGAAGTCTTATGTGCTTATGATGTGCTTAAGTATGGTTATGTCTCACCTGCTAAATTAGCCATGTTGTTATTACAAGATTTTGATGTTACTATTGCTTTAGTCTATTGTTGTAGGGGGATTGTTATATCCTCTATTCCTAATTTCTTAAAACTGTTTGAGACCGTTCCTTTGGGTAGAGTTATATCTACCTTTTCTTAATTGAGATCCGAGTTGTTGGGTGTAATTATTATTAGTAAGATTTCCATTTTCCTCCGTATAGTACCTAGTGTTTAAGGGAAACTTGGGTTAAATTGAATTGTTGTGGTACAAGGTTGTAATGCTAATATTTAGATCAATATCCATATTGTATCGGTTGGACTATAGGAGTTTAGGATTCAATGAGGATCTCTTAAGGAAAATGTGGTCACTTTTAGTACATCTCCGTGAATGCATCGGAATGGATTAGTATGGAGAGGTGTAGGATTTGTTATGGATGATGAGTTTGTTGTAGGAGTTATGATCATTAATGGTGGTAAGCGTGTTAAGTTAGAAAGGACTAAGTACATTTTGGGAGAGTAATAATATCTCGATTTATGTTAAAGGCATTTTGAAATTTTGGTTAAATAGTGGTTCTATGGTTTTAAATCCCTTCTTGGTGGCGTTTCCCGAATTGGATCAAGGGTATGTGAAGGAAGTGAAGTATCAATACTTGGGCATAATTAAGGAATATCATGATTTGGTATTGGGCCAGTTGGAACGTTGCTAGCTAATTGGTTTATTATGATGGTAGTACTATTGAGCCTAAGTATCATTAGGTTAATAAATGTATGCGTGAAAGACTAACTTGGGTTAGCTATTAAGGATTTGGGATTTGTCGATTTCCTTGGGTATATGAGCACATGTTGTTAACTAAAAAGGGAGTTAAGGGAAATCCCTTGAAGATAAAATTTAGATCATTTTCGGACGATTGAGTATTCGTAATTATTTTAGGCTTTCAAGGATTGGAGCGTTATGATGATGATATTATGGCGTAGATTTAAGTGAACATGTTGTATTAAAATTTTGGGTTTATATTACACCTCTAGTTTAACGTGCTACCTAGAGCGAGAGCACTAAAATGGTAATCCTTAGAGACATGATCACCTCGATGAATATTATGGGAATGAAAAATTCTTTAGCTTTTGTAGTTTAAGAGTCGATGAAACTCGAGATGGTTTAAGGTTGTGAACTTCTGGGAAGTAATATCAAGTATGCGTTTGGCTTATGAATGCACTTTTGCAGTGTAATTAAGGTTATGAATAAGATGAACTTGAGGTATCTCGGGAACTATGTTGGGAGCAATTGAGATTCTTGATTTTGAATTTGGATCCTAATTAGTAGTGGGGGTTATGGTTGAAGGAAGTCAAGTGCGAGAGGTCCTGGTATGGTGAACATTATTTAAGGTTACCTTGTAGTGGTTTAGAATGGACGATTGAGGAATTTGAGAAATGACGGAACTATCGTATCCGTGGCTATTTGATCTTTTGAGTAAGTGATTTAAAATTCGGGACAAATTTTCTTTAAGGGGGAGTGAATGTCACGACCCGAAATATAGGCTCTATTTTATTAGTAATAAGTGATTATTGTTTAATTATTTGCCTATCTATTTATTTAAATTATTATTTATTTAAAAATTTATGTGTGCATTTTATGTGTTATAATAATTTATGCCAAGCATTTTATTCGAGTTATTTGGGCTAGTGTAGAAGTGTTGGGTCTTAATGGTTAGTAGGGAGTGTAAGTAATTGTGTGTAGTGTGAGAGAGGGGGCCTAAGAGTAAGTTTTTGAAAAAGGTTTTAACTACTCCCTCCCTACTCCTCCTCTTCTCCCTTACCTCTTCCATCACCCTACTCCCTCATTCATCATTTCCCAGCTCATTTTCCTCTCTCTCTCCATGGAATGGTAAGCTTTTTCTTCTCTATCTTCTCTCTTCATTTTCTTCATCTTCCTCTCATAATCTCTCATTTCTTAAAACATGAACCTTGTTTAGATCGTCGATAGGATCGCGTAGAACCAAAAAGAATTGAATTCCGTCAACTTTGAGATTTATCAAGTAAGTTGCTTTTCTCCCATTTTTATGCTAAAATGTTCCTTTCATGTTCATATAATGCTTTAGTTGTTATATATGAAGTTTGATTGAGTTTGAAATTTATTTGGAATTTATTTGAGTTTTTGGGCAAAAATGGTGATATTATGATTTTGGGATTTAATCTTGGATTGGAGTTGTTAGATGATGTGATTTAGGTCCCCTCTTAGCTTAAATGTGGTTTTGGTTCATTATGGAACTTGTTAGAAGGATTGGTTTGGAGTATTTTAGAGATTGGGGTGATTTTGGTTCGAACATGATGAAATCCAACTCTGTCTCCCGATCCAGAATTGATCCGGGCGCCCGCCCATCCGCCCTCGAGCGCCCGCTTACTTGTGATGTTAATGACCCGTAGTTTCTGCCCTTTTCGAGCGCCCGCCTGACTCTTCCTAGGCGCCCGCCCGCCTCCGCCTGAGCGCCCGCCCGCCCCCTTTTTCCTGGCACTATTTCTTTACATGTTTTCGGTTTAGGTTATAACTTTCATCCATGTCTTGGGATTTATCCCCTTATCCTTAAATGGTCAATTTGGAATACTCTAATGATGAAATTAGTTCCTTTATGAATAAATGTGACTTGGGACTTGATTAAATTATTGTTTTGGAAAATGTGGGAACACTTTCATAATGAGTGGACGTTTGGGATAGTTTTAATGATAGTCATTGTGCTATTTGGGGAATGACCATTTGGGTAGTACTCTCTATGAGTAACTCGCGTGTATCATGTTAGGATGCGTTTGATATGGATCCTTGTCCTAGAATCATTTCGTTTTAATGATTGTATTGTTAAGCTTTTATGAAGAATTCCATTTCTGATATTGAACTCTTTTATGAGAAACTCCTTGTGTTTATTGTTGTTGAACTCTTCTTGAGTAATCATTTGCATCTTTTATGGTGATTAATTGGTGCGGTTCCCTACTTTGGAACCCTTTTGATGTTTATAAAGCTAGTATTCATTACTTAGCATTATTGAAAGTCCAGCTGGTTATTTGTGTATCGAGTCAGGCAATGGATAATGCTATAATGGCACGAGCCAAGTCCAGTATAGCATCGCCCATTGGTCCTTCTGTCCTCATCCAGATTGGCCTTGGTTGGGATGAGCTAGCTCCGTTGTGGGTATTCTAGCTAATCGTTTTGGAGCATGACTTTGTGGCATGGCTCCCGCCCCTTGTGGCACTTTATCATTGTTATTGGTTCCGGTACCGGGTTTCTCTTCAGCTTTTATGCTAATATGAAGATGGTTTGTTTGATTGGTGGGTTGATTGGTCGCTTCTGACCGGGGTTTTCTCTTCGGCTTTTATGCTACTGTGAAGATATGGATTGGTGGATTGTTGAAGCTGCGCAGCGACCCTTTATTGGTTCTATCAGTTGGGAAACCTTGGCTAATATCCTTTGTTATGTGTTTACTTTCCGCTGCTATCTGTTGACTGTTAATTGTTACATGCTATGTGATATTTATCATTATTCATTGCTTATTGCATTATAGCATGTCATGTAGTTGCATTAGTAACTTACTGAGATTTTATCTCACCCCGTTTATTTCCATCTTTGTTTTTCCTTAACCCCCCCCCCAGGAGGAAAAGGATTAGGATTCGCGGATCGAGGAGGACGTCGAGAGGATTGAGATTTTGGGGCAGGTTGTTATGGATCGGTTTACATTATTTAAATGTATAACCTTTTGGGGATAGTTTTACCATTATCGACGTCATTAAGAATTGTATATTTTATTCTTTTTGGTATAAGCTGTGGAGCTTATGTTAAATGCACTTTGTTGATTTAAACTTGGATTTGTAAAACCTTGTGTTATCATCTTTTGGTTCAAAATGGAATTTTTAGCTTCGGTATTTCAGTTTTGGTTTTAGAGTCGACGTCCAGATCGCGGTCTCGGGCCCGCGGGGTCCAGGGTTGCGATAGGTGGCACCAAAACTGGAGGGCATGTCAAGTAATACTTCACTTGGTTGAAGGCTTCTTGGCAAGCGTCGGTCCATTCTAGAGCCACATTCTTTTTGAGTAGCTTGAATATTGGCTCACACATGGAGGTAAGATGATGCACAAACCGACTGATGTACTGAAGTCGGCCATGAAGCCTTTAATTTCTTTCTGCATCTTGGGAGGAGGCATGTCAATGATTGCCTTTATTTTTGAGGGATCTACTTCAATACCCTTTTCTGTGACCATGTAGCCAAGAACTTTGCCTCGGATAACCCCAAAAGTGCACTTTGCGGGATTGAGCCTCATCTTGTATTGCCGAAGCCTTTCAAAGAAATTGCGGAGGTCAATCAAGTGTTGACCGTCGGTCCCTTTGGAGTGGATGATCATGTCGTCCACGTAGACCTCAATCTCTTTGTGAATCATGTCATGGAACAAGTCTGTAACAGCCCTTTGATAAGTAGCCCCAGCGTTCCTTAATCCAAACGGCATAACTGTGTAGCAAAAGGTGCCCCATAGTGTTGTGAAAGCAGTCTTGTGTTGATCCTCCTCGGCCATGAGAATTTGATTATACCCTGCAAATCCGTCCACAAACGAGTGGACCTCGTAGGCAGCAGTGGAGTCGACTAGCATGTCAATGTTGGGTAGTGGAAAGTCATCCTTTGGAGAAGCTTTGTTCAAATCCCGAAAGTCTACACAAACACGAACCTTGCCATTAGCCTTTCGGACTGTGACCACATTGGCTAGCCATGTTGGATACTCAATAACCTTGATGAAGCCTACACTAAGAAGCTTCTCTATCTCTTCCTTGACTTGTAGAGACCATTCTGGCTTGATCTTTCTGAGCTTTTGTTTGACTGGCTTGGCGTCGTCTCTGATCAAAATTCTGTGCTCAGCGACCTTTCTGTCTAAACCCGGCATGTCTTTGTACGGCCATGCAAATACATCCACGAACTCCCTGAGCAGTGCAGTCAATCTGTCTTTCTCGTCCCCCTTGAAGAAGCTTTTGATCTTGGTTTCTTTCGGCTCTTCGTCGGTGCCCAGATTAACAACATGCAATACTTCGTCAGCCCCTGGACCATTTTCACCACGACTACGGACCTGTTGAGCAAGTTCATTTAAGTATGTTGTGTTTTCGTGGTCTATTTCATCATTATTTGAATCGTTATTAACTAGTTTATTAAATTCATTATTAGTTAATTCATCATTCATGATGTTTGCAATCTTGGGTACTCAAAAAGATCAAATTTTTCATTAACAAAGAAAGGGAACACACGCTTGGCTATGGCCTCCATATCCTCTTGGGTGAGGGTATTGGAAACACTCTCGGACTCGAAAGTGAATGTGAACACGTCTTCCTTCGTGACCTTGCGCGGAATGCAAATGCAACCCATCTTCTCGACCAAGAATTCCTCGGATACCACGGGTCCCTTCGTAGAATACCAGTTGTTGATCGGCTAGGAGCTCGGCTGGATCTCACTGATAGTCTCCTTTCTCGTGTCGGTGTCGTAGATGGAATTTACTTGGCACTCGTCCATGATGGCCAATTCTTCGAACATGGAGGCTAAATCTGTCAATTCTTCCTCCACGGTAATCTCTGTTTCGGACTCTATAGTCTCATTTTTTCCCCCACCATTCTCGGGGTGACATGGGAGTTGGCTCCCTTTCGGATTTCTGAATCTCGCAGTCGGCAAAGATTTCAAGACCGGGCTTTCTGATGCCCTTGTTGTTAACCCATGGCTCAGGAAAGATTTCGTACGGAACCTCTTCCCCTTGGCGAACAAAGTAGCCATTCAACGTCTTGCGGTAAGGCCTCAGATTGGGAATCTCATAACGACGGCCTTCCCTTCAGGCTCGGGCCTTTTCATTCTTGATGGCTTGTTCGTACTTTAAGTCATCTTTGGAAGGATCATATCCCAAACTGAACTTGTTCTTAATAAAAGGAACCTCAATAGGTTGCATTCTTCCTTGTCGATATTTCCCTAGGCCTAAACCGGGGAAGTAATTCATATTCCTCATCATGTGGAGGACTTTGCGATTGCCAAGGGTCCATGACCCGCTTCCCCCTTCTTTGTCAATGGCGTTGATTGAGACACCGGAGAGGGTAGAGTCTGCTAAAGCATGCTGAATTTGGTGAATGGGTTCTCCCTTTCTGTGGATAGTGACATTTTCTGCCATAACGGTTACTTTTTCATCCCCATTTCTGAACTTCACACATTGATGAAGAGTTGAAGGGACGGCATTAGAATTGTGTATCCACGGTCGGCCCAAGAGCAAATTAAATAAGGAAGGGACGTCGAGCACTTGGAATGGGACGGACATAACCATGCTCCCAAACTCAATGTCTATTTCCACCATACCCATGACTATACGGGCAGTGCTGTCGTAACCTCGGATTACTTGAGTAGAATGCTTTAAATCTGAATTCTTAAGCCCAGTATGCCCATGATTTGGCCGGGCATTAGGTTGAGTGCGGAACCACCGTCAACCAAAACTCTTGAAATAGGTCTCCCCCTTTCTCTCACCTTGAGATAAATGGCCTCATTGTGTTCGGGACCAAATGGTGGAAGGTCCATGTCGGCAAAGGTGATTACATTGCCAAAATGAATGTGACCTATCATTGCCGTAAGTATAGATACCCCGGGAAACCACAACTTGGCTAGAGCGGTGAATTATCCTAGGATGTCTAATTGTGTTTTAGAGTCGCCACCCACATTTTTGAGGAATGTAAGAAAACCTAATGTTTATGAGCCTAAGTTTGATTTACGAAAACAGAGATTCTTTGGGATGAAGGGTTCGGGGGTTAGGTTACGAAATGGGAAGTACTTAAACACCCATTTCGCCCGAGCAATGTCGGTCTTGTTTGTCCCTAATCCACTTTAAAGATAAATGTGTTCTTCCTATTTGAATAATGATAGAAATGGGTTTTATTGTTTAGAATGTAGGGAGATAACTCCTAGGCCAATTCAATGTAATGAAAGAGCCATTGGTGTCATGTCCCAAGTGGTTTTGGGTGATTGCACATTGATTGAAAAAGAAGAAGAAGAAGAAGAAGAAGAAGAAGAAGAAGAAGACATAAAGTAGAAGAGAATTATACCTATAGTAATCTTCAAAGACAACTTTTTGAGAATGTATATAATACTTGTGAAAGAATATGATGCCAAAGCTTAATGAAAGATCTTGAAATTCAAGGTTCAAGGTCCAAGGTCCCCTCCAATGATGGATTGGAGGGGTTTTTATAGTTGAAAATGTGTGTTTTTTTGGAACCAAACGGAGTCTCCAAGAAATCTTTCCCGGGCAAAATCATGTATAATGAGCAAGGGAGAGATTCTTGGGCAGAATCTGTAACTGACACACCCCAGAAGCGCGCGCATCCCACTTAGGCGGCGGAAGGCGTGCGCGTCTGGCCTCAAGGGGAGGAGGCGCGCGACTCTGAAGGCAAATTTTGACAGAATGGACTAGAAAGTTAGAACTGTTATTCAGTTTAGCCCCTGCACTTAATGGAGCCCGTTTGGAACTTAACCAAAGTAACAGAAACTAACAGAAAACACTTAAAAGAGGGAGAAACACAAAATCAAGTGTGCAATCGGGGTGAGCGGTCCAAGCCGGGGTGTCTACAGAGCGCCTCGGCGGCGTGGATTGCAAAGCAAACGCGCCGACGAAAGAAAGACATCCATCTAGGACATCACCAAGAAAAGAAAAGACTCGATAAAAGCAGGAATTTGAAATTGCAAGGGATAGAGGTGCGCTCCCTGTGTGAGCGGCTTGGTTGATAATAAAAGGTTCGGTGGCATGAAGCGGCCCACCGTGGCCGACACCGGGACCTGGGGGGGGGTCCGTTTTCTGGAAGCGGGACCTGTTTGCTGGTGGCGAGATCCGTTTGCTGGTAGCGGGATCCATTTGCTGGAAGCGGGACCCGTTTGCTGGTAGCGAGATCCGTTTGCTGGAAGCTGGATCCGTTTTCTGGTAGCGAGATCCGTTTACTGGTGGCGAGATCCGTTTGTTCGAATAGCGGGTACCGAGGGGCCGTCTGCTTGAATGCGGGTACCGAGGGACCGTCTGCTTGAATGAGGTTACCAAGGGACCGTCTGCTTGAATGCGGGACCCAGAGGACCATCTGCTTGAATAGCGGGTACCGAGGGACCGTCTACTTGAATGCGGGACCCAGAGGACCGTCTGCTGGAATAGCGGGTACCGAGGGACCGTCTGCTGGAATGGATGTAGATTTTGCTTCATGAGAAGGTGGTGATTTTGTGACTCACCCACGACCATGTGTTGCCGTGAGTCGTATTTTGATGTTGACTGTTTGACTTTGACTTTTGGTGGGGTGCGGGCACAGTTGACTGCGGAGTGCTTTCTGCTGGGGATGAATTGTAAAAACTGATCTTTGAGAATTAAAGAAGGACACCCTAACTTTCTCTTTTTTTTTTATGAGAATTCTTGTCCTACTTTCAATTTTAGACATGCCTTAAGGGAGGACCAAATCAACGTGTGCCCAACTGGGTGCTCAAGGGCGGAGATGTTTGAGTGTTGCCTTGCTGTTGGGATTTTGAACTTGTTGCAGGTTGAAGGCATTTTGAAGTGCCTGGGTTGCCTTTTGATCTGATAAGGGCCATTTCTGAAGCACTTCTGACCTAGGACGCGGGCGCTTCCTCTCTTGGCGATGGGACGCACGCGCCGCTCATACCAGTGTCGGGGGGCGCGCGCCTCTGGGAGGCGAAATTCGGGGCCTGACATTTGCTGGTCAAAAGATCCCCCAACAGCAATAATATCAGCTTCTGGTCGACAATTTAATTCTAACAGCTCTCTTTTGCCATTTTTTTTTAACAACATTTCATTGCTCAATCTTGTTGTAATCTTCTTTCCCATGGCCTCTAGCCTTTTTAGTCTTGATGCCGAGGTTGCTAGTAATTACGAGAAGGATTTGTCGACCTTCGTGTATTCTTTCAAGACTCATCCCAAAAATGCTTTTATCAAAGATTTCGGGTTTCGAATTCTTTTTACTGTACGGACATTGAAGCCGAATTGAGATTTGTTGAAGGCCACTGCAGCCTTTTGGGATTGTGATAGCCATACTTTCAATTTTTCGGCTAATGAGATGGTGCCGACTGTCGATGATTTTGGGGACATTCTTGGTATGCCTTTGGCCGGTCGGATTGCCGTCCCTAAGTATCACCGCGGTGTTGTTGACTCTTGGGTTTGTTGGATATTATGCCCTAGGCCCTTGAGAAAGGCCTATGCGTTATATCATAGCTTCATTGTTATAGAGATAACAAACCCGATTATTATATCTTTTGCATGTTTATTATAATAATCATTGTCCCTAGCACTTATGAAGGGCTAGCATGAGTTTACTGGATAATCATATGAAGATTATAGCGCATAGGATGCGGATTAAACTTGTGGGTACATGTTGGAGAACAAGTACTGGATAGACCCGTTATGAGATTTATGTCATGGTCAAATGTCATAATTAAATCTCATAATAGTTATATCATTCATCCTTAGACCTGAGATTATCATAGTCTTCCACATGATGAACATTATGTTTGACGTACTCAAACGCTACCCCTAACTGGGAAGTTATAAAGGCTACGATTGGCGTAATCGGATTCTTGTAGGGAAGAATGATAAGTCAAGATGGGATTTGTCCCTCTCTCAAGAGAGATATCTTCTTGGCCACTCGATGAGTGAGATTGATAATAGTATACGGCCGTACCCAAATGAATTGAAGCGTTCAATGTTATTTGCTCATATCAATCTACTCGGGATCGAGAAAGCATTGGACAACATAAGTTGACGTGGACCATGACTTATGTCCAATATGATATCGCGTGACAAAGGGATTATGATATGTTCTATAAGGTTACTTTGGGATTTCAAAGTTATACTAATTGGGTAGTCATAATGGCTTGCTAGAGTCCGCTTATGACTTACGGGTTCTGACTCGTTCGGACTCGTTGCCAACTTAGTATAATCCTATTGGGTCACACACAATAGAACGGATTGAATAAGGCACAGAAAATGGGAAAAACTGGATCCTGCTGGAAGGATCCGTACGGATGGTTTGGGAGCCACCCAACCAATCCGTACGGATTGTTTGTCTGGCCGAAAACAGTTTGTTCAGACTTCTTGTTTGACAAGGAATTCTGATCCCAAAAGGAATTAGGTTAATACCCTACTATATATGTGTGCAGCCGGGTTTAAGAAACCTAATGGTTGATTTTAGAAATCATAACATGTTGTTTGAGAAACAATTACACACATATAGAGGGGATTATTAGTTATGAGATTTAGAATCATCATAACTCAATAATCAATGGAGCAAAATAATTCCTATGAAGAAATCGTTTCTTCATCAAGCCTTGGGTCTAGCAATCCAGATCAAGAAGGTGTTCTTGATATCCGTTCGACGTGTGGATACTGATAGAGGGTGTTTGCGTTAGCACCTTAATGTCCGTGTTCATGGATTCGATCTTCAAGGGTATGTTTCTTTCATCTTGTATTTAATTTAATCGACATGCACGGATACGGGCTCTTGGGTGTTTGATTTATATGTTTAATTCCGCTGCGCATGATGCTGTTGGTAGTGGTGCCCTAGGCACGTTTAATAAACGTTGTAATTGTTATCATTTATTTCATATCAATAAAGAGATGTTTTGATTATTATTGTTGTTCATGTTTACTTATAATAATCTCCGTCCCTAGTACTTGTTAAGCACTAGTATAAAAGCTAAATGATCATGGGATGATCATGTTAGACTTATGGGTACTTGTTTGGAACAAGGTACTGGACATGACCCGCTGTATGAGATTTATGTCATGGTCTATGTCGAACATATATCTCATATTAGTTATGTCAATCGAATCCTTATACATGAAGTTATTATAGTCTTCCACTTGATGAACATTATGTTTGACATATTGAAACGCTACTTTTAACCGAGTAGTTATAAAGGGTATGATTGGCATAATCGGATTCCCGTTGGGAAGAATAATAAGCTAAGTGGATTTGTCCCTCCACGGAGAGATGTCAAGCTTGGGCCCCTCGAAGGAATGATGTTGATGAAATGTTCGGCCGGACTCAAATGGATTGATTGGATCAATAGCATTTGAATTATCAACATATTCGGAATCGAGAAAGTATTGAACAAGACAAGTTGACTGTTTGACCATGACTTATGTTCAATGACATCGTGGACAAAGGGATTATGACATATTCTAAAGGAATGCGAACTTGTATCTAGTTATACTATTTGGGTAGGTATGACGGTTTGCTAGAACTTAATCATATCTTATGGGATCATGTTTGAGCCCATTGCCAACTTAGTATAATCCTAGAGGGTCACACACAATAGAACGAATCTTAAATAAAAGGACTGTATTGGAATTTAGGGTCGAATGAACTCAAGGGAATTTCTAGAATTATTCTGGGCCTCCTGGTCAACCAAGGGGGCGCTTGAATAAGCCGGAAAAGGCCTTGACCTTCTGCCCAAATGAGCGGGCGCTCGGGTGGTACCGGGCGGGCACCTGGTCTTGCCGACAGGAAAATTCCTAATTTGATTAGGAAAGGTTTTTGGCACAACTGACCTATTTGGAATAGGTCTTAATTGTGTATAAAAACCCCAATTCGGCCAGACCATATTTACTAGTGCTTTTGTGAGTCTCAAAGAGTTTGAGAGAGATTTTATTTTGTTCTAAGATATCATTGATTGAGGAACAAAATAATTCACAAATAAATTCCATATAGTTCATTATTATATTGTGAAAGTGTGTTTCATAATATTGGTCTAGCAACCAAGATCAAAGAAGCTCCTTTGATATTCGTTCGAAGTGTGGATACCGCTAGAGGGTGAATTTTATCATCTTACAAAGTTCGTGATTTGTTCGTGATAAAGCTTCAAGATCTCCACCAAGACCAAAAAGAAAAATTCATAGCCATCAAGGGTTAGTTATTCATCTATTCATCTTGTTGTATTTGATTTAATCATATGAACGGATCCATGGCTTTGGGTTTCTTAAAATTTTAATTGCTATATTCCGCTGCGCATGTTACTTGGAAACCCAACAGTTGTATCAGAGCCCCGTTCATGTTGATTAATTCAATAATTGGATCATGTTGTGTGTATATAAATTGTTTATGTGCCAAGCATGATATGAATATTGGATTATATGATGTTTATGTGTTTTGTGATTTTATGTGGTTTATTGTTTTGCAACTTTAATCGCACGATTCAATCGCAATAAAAATTATGGTGGATTCTGAATTATTTCGATTATTGATTTTTGATTAGATCAAAGTTTTAATAATCAAGGGAAAAATAATTTTGAGACAAAATTTTCGAACTTTAAAATTCTATACCATTCTGACCATTCAGGCGGGCGCTTGGTCATAACGAGGCGGGCGCTCGCTCGGCAGAATATGTTCTGATTTTGGATAAAATCTGAATATAGAATTTTCGATAAATTCAACAAAACCAGTAACAGAACCAATCCAGACTTGCTGATCTGGAATGGGTTTTGGGTAGTTGGTTTGTGTGTGGATTTTGGGGTTTGAATTTCCTATTTGTTTTAGTCTTGTGATTCCTAGATTGGTTCAAGTTTTGGATGGCTAATCTGCGTTCATCGAGATTGTGTTTCCCAAAATTGATCGCAATCAAAGTTTCAAAGATAAAACGAAGTTAGAATTATGAAGAGTTCATAATTGCTAAAATTGAGAAACAAAGTTCTTGATTCAATGATTGGAGATCCATGTGGAATTGTGAATGCAATTGGCCTACGTTCATCGAGACCATCTATTACTTAGTTTCGGCCACATGGACTACTTTCTTGGTTTCTTGAATTAGTGCGGGATTGTGGTTGCCTAATGGCTTAGTTCGACCGCACTTCTTGTTGTCTTGATTTGGAGATAATAACCAAAGTTGAAATAGTCTCATCCTCATAATTATAGAGAAACTAATGACACATAAATATCATGCTTAAATTAATAGAGATTAATTTAGTGGCTAAACTTGATGTGTAACATGTTTATATTATGTGCTCATAAATGTGTTATATGCTATATGTGATGAACCTTCAAAGAAAGTTTTAAGTCCTTCTTTCCCATGCCATGATTAAAACACTTGTTTATATATGGGTGATTTTGATGTGAGTTCGCCTCCGCGAGGTGCATTGATTTTATTCATATATGAGCAAGATGAGGTTCATTAATTTAATGTGGGCTTTCCTCCGCAAGGTACATTAAATTGAATGGTTCCTATACGTTTAAAATGGTTGGACTTAATTAGGCGTCAAAACGGTTTTGGGCCTAGGCAAAAGATGAGATTAAACATGCTTTTGAAATTAGATTTCTCAAAGAATCTCATAACAAGGATCTAAGAATCATATGGGATATGATTGACATGATTGTCTACCTAATTAATTTAGTTTTTGAGCTGTCCGCCTCCGTGGACTCAAAAGTTAAATTAAAGTTGGATCTTATCTTAATTAAATTATATTATACATTGGATGTATAAGAAGGTTATATAATTTAGTGGGAGTATTTGTTTGAAAAAATACATTGTTTATCTATTTAATGAAAACCGGTACTTATTAAATTATGGAAATTTTGCATATTTGTAGATAATGATTAATAACACTCAATCAATGTCGTTGCGATCGAAGAGAATGGTACAAACTTTATGGATTGGATCCGTAGCATAAGAATCGTTCTTAGGCAAGAAGATAAGTTGTACATTCTCGATGGGCCTCTCCCCGCTGAACCACCGCCTACTGCCTCTAGGGTAGAAAGAGACAATTACAAGAAACATCGTAATGATTCAAGAGATGTAAGTTGTCTCATGCTTGCTGCTATGTGCTCAAAACTCCAACAAAGTTTGGAACATTTGGAAGCCTATGAGATAGGCGTGGAGTTGAGAACCATGTTTCAAGAGCAAGCTAGGCAAGAGAGGTACAAGACCATTGTTGCATTCACTACTTGTAAGATGAATGAAGGACAACAAGTGAGTCCTCACTTTCTTAAAATGAAAGATTATGTAGAGCACCTTGAGAAACTTGGCTATCCAATCCCATTGGAGCTAGCCACGGATCTCATTCTTAATTCATTGCCTAAAAGTTATAATCAGTTTGTGATGAATTATAACATGCATGGAATGGATAAGAATCTCTCTGAGTTGCATGGGATGCTCAAAACTGCAGAGATGAAAATTGTGGAGAAAGGTTCTCCCGTGCTCTTGGTTCATGATGGGAAGAAGGCTAGTGCCAAAGGAAAGGGTAAGAAAGTTGTCAAACCCAAAATAAAGCAAGGCAAAGGTTGCCAAGGCTTCTGAGGCAAAACCCGATTCACAAAAGGATGCAATTTGTTTCCATTGTCAAGAAATTGGTCATTGGAAACGTAATTGCAAGGCTTTCTTGGAAGAGCAAAACAAGAAGAAGGGCAGCAAGGCTGTGTCGACTTCAGGTATCTATATGATAGATATTCTCCTTTCTACCACTGATTCCTGGGTATTGGATACCGGATGTGGTTCTCATATTTGTCTAAATGTGCAGGGACTAAAGAATAGGAGACTGCTTAAAGAAGGTGAAGTAGATCTACGCGTGGGGAATGGAGCAAGAGTTGCTGCATTAGCCGTAGGGACTTATGAAGTCACTTTACCCTCCGGATTAGTTCTTGTTTTGAACAATTGCTATTATGTCCGGATTTAAGCAGAAATATTATTTCAATTTCTTGTTTGGATAATGAAGGTTTTAAGTTTCTTATTGAGAATAAGAAATTTTCTATTTATTTAAATGATGTGCTTTATGGTATTGCTAATTCATTTAATGGCCTTTATATCTTGGATGTCAAGAATGAAAATAATGACAATGTCTATCATGTAAATAAGAAATCTAAACTAAATGATGTAAATCATACTTATTTGTGGCATTGCCGTCTCGGTCATATTAATGAGAAGCGTATCTCAAAACTCCATGGGGACGGACTTTTAGGTTCATGTGACCTCGAGTCATATGATACTTGTGAGTCGTGTCTTCTTGGAAAAATGACTAAGACACCTTTTACCAAGTTGGGTGAAAGGGCAAGCGACTTATTGGGGTTGATACATTCCGATGTATGTGGACCATTAAGTAGCAATGCTAGGGGAGGATTTCAATACTTCATAACCTTCACTGATGATTATAGTAGATTTGGGTATGTTTACCTAATGAAACATAAAAGTGAAGCATTTGAGATATTTAGAATATTTCAAAATGAAGTAGAAAAACAACTTGGCAAAAGTATAAAGGCACTTCGATCAGATCGAGGTGGTGAATACTTAAGTCAAGAATTTGATGATCATCTAAAGAATTGTGGAATAGTTTCACAATTGACTCCACCCGGAACGCCACAATGGAATGGTGTGTCCGAGAGGAGGAATCGGACTTTATTAGACATGGTTCGATCAATGATGAGTCAAGTTGATCTTCCAATATCCTTTTGGGGTTACGCCCTAGAAACCGCTGCTTTCACACTACATAGTGTTCCAACTAAATCGGTTCAAAAGACTCCATATGAGATGTGGAGCGGAAAGAAGCCTTGTCTGTCTTTCATGAAGATTTGGGGTTGCGAAGCTTTTGTCAAAAGACTTATCTCAGACAAACTTGCACACAAATCTGATAAATGTATTTTCGTGGGATATCCTAAGGAAACTAGAGGATATTACTTTTACAACCGTGAGGA
The DNA here is from genome assembly GCA_026119855.1 of Campanula takesimana. NCBI lineage: Eukaryota > Viridiplantae > Streptophyta > Magnoliopsida > Asterales > Campanulaceae > Campanula > Campanula takesimana. The sequence continues at coordinate 271,592 of JAOWBW010001058.1, forward strand.
CAACAAAGTGTTTGTTGCCCGAACTGGTGTCTTTCTAGAGAAAGAGTTTCTCTCCAAAGAAATCAGTGGGAGTAAAATAAATCTTGAAGAAATTCGAGACCCAGAAAATAACATTGAACCAATAGTGGAACAAGAACAAGAACCACAAGGAGTTGTGGAACCTATTCAAAATACACAAGTAACTCGCAGATCTAGTAGGTTACGATCCGAGCCCGAAAGATATGGATTTCTCGTAACGGATAGTAATGAGGTAGAAATCATTGAGAATAATGAACCGCAACCTACCAAGAGGCGATGTCTTCTCCTGATTCGGACAAGTGGCTTGGAGCCATGAAATCCGAGTTGCAATCCATGCAAGACAATCAAGTTTGGAATTTGATTGATGCGCCCGAAGGTGTAAAAACCATAGGATGCAAATGGGTCTTCAAGAAGAAGACTGACATGGATGGGAAGGTGCTTACTTACAAAGCTAGGCTTGTAGTGAAAGGTTATAGGCAAGTTCATGGTATTGACTATGATGAGACCTTTTCACCCGTAGCAATGATCAAGTCTATAAGAATTTTGCTTGCCATTGCCGCATATCATGACTATGAAATATGGCAGATGGACGTCAAAACCGCTTTCCTGAATGGAAAACTACAAGAGGATGTTTATATGACACAACCAGAAGGTTTTGAACAAGATTCTAAAGTATGCAAATTGCAGAGATCTATCTTTGGATTAAAGCAAGCTTCTAGGAGTTGGAATCTCCGTTTTGATGAATCGGTCAAAGAGTTTGGTTTCATCAAGAACGAAGATGAGCCTTGTGTATACAAGAAGATTAGTGGGAGCATAGTGCTATTCCTTGTTTTATACGTGGATGACATATTGCTCATTGGAAACAACATTCCTACACTTCAGTCTGTGAAGACTTGGTTAGGAAAGTGTTTTGCAATGAAAGATATGGGTTAAGCCGCATATATTCTTGGCATTAAGATCTATAGAGATAGATCAAGGAGGCTACTTGGTTTAAGCCAAAGTACATACAATTGACAAGTGTTGGGTTTCCAAGTAACATGCGCAGCGGAATATAGTAATTAAAATTTTAAGAAAACCCAAAGCCATGGATCCGTTCATATGATTAAATCAAATACAACAAGATGAATAGAGGAATAACTAACCCTTGATGGCTATGAATTTTCTCTTGATCTTTGGTGGAGAAACTTGAAGACTTGATCACGATCACAAAGCTTGAACACGAACTTTGAAGATGATGATTTTCACCCTCTAGCGGTATCCACACTTCGAACGAATATCAAAGGAGCTTCTTTGATCTTGGTTGCTAGACCAAATATTATGAAACACACTTTCACAATACAATAAAGAACTATATGGAATTTATTTGTGAATTATTTTGTTCCTCAATCAATGATATCTTAGAACAAAATAAAATATCTCTCAAACTCTTTGAGACTCGCAAAAGCACTAGTAAATATGGTCTGGCCGAATTTGTGTTTTATACACAATTAAGACCTATTTCAAATAGGTAACTTGTGTCAAAAACCATTCCTAATCGAATTAGGAAATTTCCAATCGGCATACCGGGCGCCCGCCTGGTCCTACCCAGGCGCCCGCTTGTTTGGGCAGAAGGTCAAGGCCTTTTCCGGCTTATTCAGGCGCCCGCCTGGTTCAACCCAAGCGCCCGTTTGGTTGACCAGGAGGCCCAGAATAATTCCAGAAATTCCCTTGAGGTCCTTCGACCCTAAATTCCAATACAGTCCTTTTATTTAAGATTCGTTCTATTGTGTGTGACCCTCTAGGATTATACTAAGTTGGCAATGGGTTCAAACATGATCCCATGAGATATGATTAGGTTCTAGCAAACCGTCATACCTACCCAAATAGTATAACTAGATACAAGTTCGCATTCCTTTAGAATATGTCATAATCCTTTTGTCCACGATGTCATTGAACACAAGTCATGGTCAAAGCGTCAACTTGTTTTGTTAAATACTTTCTCGATTCCGAATATGTTGATAATCCAAATGACATTGATCCAATCAATTCATTTGAGTCCGGCCGAACATTTCATCAACATCATTCCTACGAGAGGCCCAAGCTTGACATCTCTCCGAGGAGGGACAAATCCATTTAGCTTATTATTCTTCCCTACGTGAATCCGATTATGCCAATCATACCCTTTATAACTACTCGGTTAAAAGTAGCGTTTGAATATGTCAAACATAATGTTCATCAAGTGGAAGACTATAATAACTTCATGTCTAAGGATTCAAATGACATAACTAATATGAGATATATGTATGACATAGACCATGACATAAATCTCATAGAGCGGGTCATGTCCAGTACTTTGTTCCAAACAAGTACCCATAAATCTAACATGATCATCTCATGATCATTTAGCCTTTATACTAGTGCTTAACAAGTACTAGGGACGGGGGATTATTATAAGTAAACATGAACAACAATAATAATCAAAACATCTCTTTATTGATATGAAATAAATGATAACAATTACATCGTTTATTAAACGTGCCTAGGGCACCACTACCAACAACAAGGTCATTAGAAGATTCCGTATGGAAAATTCTAAGAGAGGGACCTTGCCCGTGTTACATGGAGTTTCTCTAAGCAAGACTCAATGTCCTAAGACAAACGATGAGCGTGAGAAAATGAATGATGTTCTATATGCTTCGGCAATTGGGTCTATCATGTATGCCATGATTTGTACTAGGCCGGATGTATCTTATGCTTTGAGCATGACAATTAGATATCAATCCGACCCTGGCGAGAATCACTGGATAGCCGTAAAAGCGATTCTTAAGTACTTGAGAAGGACTAAAGACTCGTTTTTGGTCTATGGAGAATGGAAGATGATCTCGTTGTAAATGCTTACACGGATGCAAGCTTCCAAACCGACAAAGATGATAGCCGGTCGCAATCGGGTTTTGTGTTTATATTAAATGGTGGAGCTGTAAGCTGGAAGAGTTCCAAGCAAAGTACAACCGCCGATTCTACAACAGAAGCTGAGTATATTGCTGCATCGGATGCAGCATAGGAAGCTGTTTGGATTAAGAAGTTCATAACTGAACTTGAAGTGGTTCCTAGTATTGCTAATCCAATAGACCTTTATTGCGATAATAATGGTGCTATTGCTCAAGCAAAGGAACCAAGAGCACATCAGAAATCCAAACACATACTTAGGCGTTTTCATATCATTCGAGAGATCATTGATAGGGGAGACGTAAATATATGCAGAGTACCTACTGATGACAATGTTGCGGACCCGCTAACCAAGGGACTTCCACAAGCCAAACATGATGGTCATGTTATGTCCATGGGTATTAGATACATGGGATATTGGGCCTAGGGAAAGTGGGAGATTGTTGGTAGTGGTGCCCTAGGCACGTTTAATAAACGTTGTAATTGTTATCATTTATTTCATATCAATAAAGAGATGTTTTGATTATTATTGTTGTTCATGTTTACTTATAATAATCTCCGTCCCTAGTACTTGTTGAGCACTAGTATAAAGGCTAAATGATCATGGGATGATCATGTTAGATTTATGGGTACTTGTTTGGAACAAGGTACTGGACATGACCCGCTGTATGAGATTTATGTCATGGTCTATGTCGAACATATATCTCATATTAGTTATGTCAATTGAATCCTTAGACATGAAGTTATTATAGTCTTCCACTTGATGAACATTGTGTTTGACATATTCAAACGCTACCTTAACACGGTAGTTATAAAGGGTATGATTGGCATAATCGGATTCCCGTTGGGAAGAATAATAAGCTGAATGGATTTGTCCCTCCACGGAGAGATGTCAAGCTTGGGCCTCTCGTAGGAATGATGTTGATGAAATGTTCGGCCGGACTCAAATGAATTTATTGGATCAATGTCATTTGGATTATCAACATATTCGGAATCGAGAAAGTATTGAACAAAACAAGTTGACTCTTTGACCATGACTTGTGTTCAATGACATCGTGGACAAAGGGATTGTGACATATTCTAAAGGAATGCGAACTTGTATCTAGTTACACTATTTGGGTAGGTATGACGGTTTGCTAGAACCTAATCATATCTTACGAGTTCATGTTTGAGCCCATTGCCAACTTAGTGTAATCCTAGAGGGTCACACACAAATAGAACGAATCATAAAGGACTAAATGGGAATTATGGAAAAATGTCAGGTTTTGGCTTTGGCACGACCGTGCGCCTTTAAACGGCACGACCGTGCCATAAATCCAAACCAAGGCAAAAGGCTCGGTCCGTTTGGCACGACCGTGCCAAACATAGGGGCACGACCGTGCCAATATTCAGGGAAGGTCTGGCAGGTTCGACCCATTTGGCACGACCGTGCCAAATAAAGGGGCACGACCATGCCAGAATTCCTGGCAGAATAAGGACTTGCCATAATTAAGGTGACGGGATTTAGGAATCCTAGGTCATTAAGAGTTAATGACTAGGTCCTATAAAAGCATCTTTTCACCAGCCATTAAGCAAGAAATTCCTAATTCATTTAGAGAATAATATTCTTGATTAGATCAAGAAATTCATAGTTCCATATAGTCAATATAATTGTGAAAACGTGTTTCACAATTTTGGTCTAGCAACCAAGATCAAAGAAGTTCCTTTGATATTTGTTCAAGGTGTGGATACCACTAGAGGGTGAAGCTCATCATCTTCAAAGTTCGTGTTCGTACTTTCTTCGTGATCAAGCTTCAAGTTTCTCCACCAAAGACCAAGGAAGATTTAATAGCCATCAAGGGTTAGTTTTATCCTATATTCATGTTATTGTATTTGATTTAATCATACGAACGGATCTATGGGCTTTGGGTTTCAAAATTTTAAATTGCTATATTCCGCTGCGCGTGTTACTTGGAAACCCAACAATTATTATATTGATTTGATCTATATGAATAATTGCATGTTGGGATTATCAATAAATAATTGGATTATGTGTATTGATAATTTAGATCTAATTTATATATATAATAAATTGTTTATTCATGATATTGATTAGATCTAATTAAATTTGTAATCTGTAAATTCATGTTTCTGTAATCTGATTATGTACAAACATGATATTGGATTTTGTCGAATTTCTGAAATTCTGAAAAACCTGGAAATCTGGGATCCTACCAATAGATCCGTACGGATGGTTTGGGTGATGCCAAACTGATCCGTACGGCTAGTTTGGAAATTCTCATATTTGATTTTGTTTTCTGGTGTTCAGATTATTCTATAAATTGTTTACAGAATTCGAATCTGGAAACTGGAAACTGCTTTCAGATGGCTGGTTTTCGAAACCGTGTTTCCTGAAACAGTTTTCGACCAAAGAATTTAAAAGGAATTGCAGAAATCAGAGTTCTAAAGAGTTTAGAACTGCTGTAATCTGTGAGATTAAAAGACAATGAAAGATCTTGAAACAAGTATCCAATCTATACGGGAATGTGGATGCCTTTTGGCTTAGTTTCGACCGTATAGAGAAGTTGCTTGGTTTCTTGATCTTAGCCCGGAAATGTGGATGCCTTTTGGCTTAGTTTCGGCCGTGCGGTTTGTGCTTTCAATTTCAAGATGCTCTGCGGATACAGTTTCAGAATTCTGAAGAGTTCAGAGTTTATGTGACGTGTATGAAAGAGCTGTACGGTTTGTTTTAGAAACTTTAATAGCACTATTCAATCGCAATAAAAATTATGGTGGATTTAAAATTGTTTGGATTATCAATTTTTGATTGGATCAAAGTTTTGATATTCTAGGGATTCAAGAATAAATTGTTTATTCAAGATTTTGTTGATCATGGTGATTGGATCACCAAGAACACCAAATCCTTATTGAATCGGGAAAAACAATTTTGAGACAAATTTTGGAACTTTAAAATTTTGATTTTCGGAAGGGTCCGACTGGACCCATACCTTGACCCGGCCGGACCTAGGGTTTGGCGCGGGGTAGGGCTTGGGTCTTGGATGTGGATCTTGGGTTTAAATTTCCTATTTGTTTTAATCTTGTGAGTCTAAGATTGGTTCAAGGTTTGGATGGCTAATCTACGTTCATCGAGATTGTGTTTCCCAAACTTGATCGCAATCGAAGTTTCAAAGATAAAACGAAGTTAGAATTATGAAGAGTTCATAATTGCTAAAATTAAGAAACAAAGTTCTTGATTCAAAGATTGGAGATCCATGTGGAATTGTGAATGCAATTGGCCTACGTTCATCGAGACCATCTATTGCTTAGTTTTCGGCCACATGGACTACTTTCTTGGTTTCTTGAATTAGTGCGGAATTGTGGATGCCATATGGCTTAGTTTCGGTCGCACTTCTTGTTGTCTTGATTTGGAGATGATAACCAAAGTTCAAATAGTCTCATCCTCATAATTATAGAGAAACTAATGACACATAAATATTATGCTTAAATTAATGGAGATTAATTTAGTGGCTAAACTTGATGTGTAACATGTTTATATTATGTGCTCATAAATGTGTTATATGCTATATGTGATGAACCTTCAAAGAAAGTTTTAATTCTTTTATTGCCATGCCATGATTAAAACACTTGTTAGTACATGAGTGATTTTAATGTATATTCGCCCTAGCGAGGTGCTTTAAATTTATTAATGTATCAGCAAGATAGATAATGTGGGCACGCCCTAGCGGGACACATTAACTATGCGTTTAAAATGGTTAGACTTAATTGGGCGTCAAAACAATTTTGGGCCTAGGCAAAGATGAGATTTAACATGCTTTTTGAAATTGGATTTCTTAAAGAATCTCATAAAAGGAACTAAGAGTCATATGAGATATGATTGACAAGAGTTGTCTACCTAATTAGTTTGATTTTGTGTAATCCGCCTTAGCGGACTTGAAATTAAATTAAAGTTGGATCTTAACCCATTTAAATTATATTATACATTGGATGTATAAGAAGGTTATGTAATTTAGTGGAGTATTTTTGGAAAAATACATTGTTTATTTCTTTAATGAAAAATTGGTACTTATTAAATTTTGGAAATTTTGCATATTTGTAGATAATGACTAATAACACTCAATCAATGTCGTTGCGATCGATCCTTGAGAAGGATAAGCTCGAAGAGAATGGTACTAACTTTATGGATTGGATCCGTAGCATAAGAATCGTTCTTAGGCAAGAAGATAAGTTGTACATTCTCGATGGGCCTCTCCCTGCTGAACCACCGCCTACTGCCCCTAGGGCAGAAAGAGACAATTACAAGAAACATCGTAATGATTCTAGAGATGTAAGTTGTCTCATGCTTGCTGCTATGTGTTCAAAACTCCAACAAAGTTTGGAACATTTGGAAGCCTATGAGATAGGCGTGGAGTTGAGAACCATGTTTCAAGAGCAAGCTAGGCAAGAGAGGTACAAGACCATTGTTGCATTCATTACTTGTACGATGAATGAAGGACAACAAGTGAGTCCTCACTTTCTTAAAATGAAAGGTTATGTAGAGCACCTTGAGAAACTTGGCTATCCAATCCCATTAGAGTTAGCCACGGATCTCATTCTTAATTCATTGCCTAAAAGTTATAATCAGTTTGTGATGAATTATAACATGCATGGAATGGATAAGAATCTCTCTGAGTTGCATGGGATGCTTAAAACTGCAGAGATGAAAATTGTGGAGAAAGGTTCTCCCGTGCTTTTGGTTCATGATGGGAAGAAGGCTAATGCCAAAGGAAAGGGTAAGGCAAAGGTTGTCAAACCCAAGATAAGCAAGGCAAAGGTTGCCAAGGCTTCTGAGGCAAAACCTGATTCACAAAAGGATGCAATCTGTTTCCATTGTCAAGAAATTGGTCATTGGAAACGTAATTGCAAGGCTTTCTTGGAAGAGCAAAAGAAGAAGAAGAGCAGCAAGGCTACGTCGACTTCAGGTATCTATATGATAGATATTCTCCTTTCTACCACTGATTCTTGGGTATTGGATACCGGATGTGGTTCTCACATTTGTCTAAATGTGCAGGGACTAAAGAATAGGAGACTGCTTAAAGAAGGTGAAGTAGATCTACGCGTGGCGAATGGAGCAAGAGTTGCTGCATTAGCCGTAGGGACTTATGAAGTCACTTTACCTTCCGGATTAATTCTTGTTTTGAACAATTGTTATTATGTTCCGGATTTAAGCAGAAATATTATTTCAATTTCTTGTTTGGATAATGAAGGTTTTAAGTTTCTTATTGAGAATAAGAAATTTTCTATTTATTTAAATGATGTGCTTTATGGTATTGCTAATTCATTTAATGGCCTTTATATCTTGGATATCAAGAATGAAAATAATGTCTATCATGTAAATAAGAAATCTAAACCTAATGATGTAAATCATACTTATTTATGGCATTGCCGTCTTGGTCATATTAATGAGAAGCGTATCTCAAAACTCCATGGGGACGGACTTTTGGGTTCATGAGACTTAGAGTCATATGACACTTGTGAGTCGTGTCTTCTTGGAAAAATGACTAAGACACCTTTTACCAAGCTGGGTGAGAGGGCAAGCGACTTATTGGGGTTGATACATTCCGATGTATGCGGACCATTAAGTAGCAATGCTAAGGGAGGATTTCAATACTTCATAACCTTCACTGATGATTATAGTAGATTTGGGTATGTTTACCTAATGAAACATAAAAGTGAAGCATTCGAGATATTTAAAATATTTCAAAATGAAGTAGAAAAACAACTTGGCAAAAGTATAAAGGCACTTCGATCAGATCGAGGTGGTGAATACTTGAGCCAAGAATTTGATGATCATCTAAAGAATTGTGGAATAGTTTCACAATGACTCCGCCCGGAACACCACAATGGAATGGTGTGTCTGAGAGGAGAAATCGGACTTTGTTAGACATGGTTCGATCAATGATGAGTCAAGTTGATCTTCCAATATCCTTTTGGGGTTACGCCCTAAAAACCACTGCTTTCACACTAAATCAAGTTCCAACTAAATCGGTTCCAAAGACTCCATATGAGATGTGGAGTGGAAACAAACCTAGTTTATCTTTCATGAGGGTTTGGGGTTGCGATGTTTATGTCAAGAGACTTATCTCTGACAAACTAGCACACAAAATCTGATAAATGTATTTTCGTGGGATATCCTAAGGAAACTAAAGGATATTACTTTTACAACCGAGAGGACAACAAAGTGTTTGTTGCCCGAACTGGTGTCTTTCTAGAGAAAGAGTTTCTCTCCAAAGAAATCAGTGGGAGTAAAATAAATTTTGAAGAAATTCGAGACCCAGAAAATAACATTGAACCAATAGTGGAACAAGAACAAGAACCACAAGGAGTTGTGGAACCTGTTCAAAATACACAAGCATCTCGCAGATCTAGTAGGTTACGATCCGAGCCCGAGAGATATGGATTTCTCGTAACGGATAGTAATGAGGTAAAAATCATTGAGAATGATGAACCGTCAACCTACCAAGAGGCGATGTCCTCTCCTGATTCGGACAAGTGGGTTGGAGCCATGGAATCCGAATTGCAATCCATGCAAGACAATCAAGTTTGGAATTTGATTGATGCGCCCGAAGGTGTAAAAACCATAGGATGCAAATGGGTCTTCAAGAAGAAGACTGACATGGATGTGAAGGTGCATACTTACAAAGCTAGGCTTGTAGCGAAAGGTTATAGGCAAGTTCATGGTATTGACTATGATGAGACCTTTTCACCCGTAGCAATGATCAAGTCTATAAGAATTTTGCTTGCCATTGCCGCATATCATGACTATAAAATATGGCAGATGGACGTCAAAACCGCTTTCCTAAATGGAAAACTCCAAGAGGATGTGTATATGACACAACCAGAAGGTTTTGAACAAGATTCTAAGGTATGCAAATTGCAAAGATCCATCTATGGATTGAAGCAAGCTTCAAGGAGTTGGAATCTCCGTTTTGATGAATCGGTCAAAGAGTTTGGCTTCATCAAGAACGAAGATGAGCCTTGTGTATACAAGAAGATTAGTGGGAGCATAGTGCTATTCCTTATTTTATACGTGGATGACATATTCCTCATTGGAAACGACATTCCTACACTTCAGTCTGTGAAGACTTGGTTAGGAAAGTGCTTCGCAATGAAAGATATGGGTGAAGCCGCATATATTCTTGGCATTAAGATCTATAGAGATAGATCAAGGAGGCTACTTGGTTTAAGCCAAAGTACATACATTGACAAGGTCATTAGAAGATTCCGTATGTAAAATTCTAAGAGAGGAACCTTGCCCGTGTTACATGGAGTTTCTCTAAGCAAGACTCAATGTCCTAAGACAAAAGATGAGCATGAGAAAATGAATGATGTTCCATATGCTTCGGCAATTGGGTCCATCATGTATGCCATGATTTGTACTAGGCCGGATGTATCTTATGCTTTGAGCATGACAAGTAGATATCAATCCGACCCTGGCGAAAATCACTGGATAGCCGAAAAAGCGATTCTTAAGTACTTGAGAAGGACTAAAGACTCGTTTTTGGTCTATGGAGGAATGGAAGATGATCTCGTTGTAAATGCTTACACGGATGCAAGCTTCCAAACCGACAAAGATGATAGCCGGTCGCAATCGGGTTTTGTGTTTATGTTAAATGGTAGAGCTGTAAGCTAGAAGAGTTCCAAGCAAAGTACAACCGCTGATTCTACAATAGAAACTGAGTATATTGCTGCATCGGATGCAGCAAAGGAAGCTGTTTAGATTAAGAAGTTCATAACTGAACTTGAAGTGGTTCATAGTATTGCTAATCCAATAGACCTTTATTGCGATAATAATGGTGCTATTGCTCAAGCAAAGGAACCAAGAGCACATCAGAAATCCAAACACATACTTAGGCGTTTTTATATCATTCGAGAGATCGTTGATAGGGGAGACGTAAATATATGCAGAGTACCTACTGATGACAATGTTGCGGACCCGCTAACAAAGGGACTTCCACAAGCCAAACATGATGGTCATGTTAGGTCCATGGGTATTAGATACATGGGAGATTAGGCCTAGGGCAAGTGGGAGATTGTTGGTAGTGGTGCCCTAGGCACGATTAATAAACGTTGTAATTGTTATCATTTATTTCATATCAATAAAGAGATGTTTTGATTATTATTGTTGTTCATGTTTACTTATAATAATCTCCGTCCCTAGTACTTGTTGAGCACTAGTATAAAGGCTAAATGATCATGGGATGATCATGTTAGATTTATGGGTACTTGTTTGGAACAAGGTACTGGACATGACCCGCTGTATGAGATTTATGTCATGGTCTATGTCGAACATATATCTCATATTAATTATGTCAATTGAATCCTTAGACATGAAGTTATTATAGTCGTCCACTTGATGAACATTGTGTTTGACATATTCAAACGCTACCTTAACACGGTAGTTATAAAGGGTATGATTGGCATAATCGGATTCCCGTTTGGAAGAATAATAAGCTGAATGGATTTGTCCCTCCACGGAGAGATGTCAAGCTTGGGCCTCTCGTAGGAATGATGTTGATGAAATGTTCGGCCGGACTCAAATGAATTGATTGGATCAATGTCATTTGGATTATCAACATATTCGGAATCGAGAAAGTATTGAACAAAACAAGTTGACTCTTTGACCATGACTTATGTTCAATGACATCGTGGACAAAGGGATTGTGACATATTCTAAAGGAATGCGAACTTGTATCTAGTTACAATATTTGGGTAGGTATGAGGGTTTGCTAGAACCTAATCATATCTTATGAGTTCATGTTTGAGCCCATTGCCAACTTAGTGTAATCCTAGAGGGTCACACACAAATAGAACGAATCATAAAGGACTAAATGGGAATTATGGAAAAATGTCAGGTTTTGGCTTTGGCACGACCGTGCGCCTTTAAACGGCACGACCGTGCGCCTTTAAACGGCACGACCGTGCCATAAATCCAAACCAAGGCAAAAGGCTCGGTCCGTTTGGCACGACCGTACCAAACATAGGGGCACGACCGTGCCAATATCCAGGGAAGGTCTGGCAGGTTCGACCCATTTGGCACGACCGTGCCAAATAAAGGGGCACGACCGTGCCAGAATTCCTGGCAGAATAAGGACTTGCTTTAATTAAGGTGACGGGATTTAGGAATCCTAGGTCATTAAGAGTTAATGACTAGGTCCTATAAAAGCATCTTTTCACCAGCCATTAAGCAAGAAATTCCTAATTCATTGAGAGAATAATATTCTTGATTAGATCAAGAAATTCATAGTTCCATATAGTCAATATAATTGTGAAAACGTGTTTCACAATTTTGTTCTAGCAACCAAGATCAAAGAAGTTCCTTTGATATTTGTTCAAGGTGTGGATACCGCTAGAGGGTGAAGCTCATCATCTTCAAAGTTCGTGTTCGTACTTTCTTCGTGATCAAGCTTCAAGTTTCTCCACCAAAGACCAAGGAAGATTTAATAGCCATCAAGGGTTAGTTTTATCCTATATTCATGTTATTGTATTTGATTTAATCATACGAACAGATCTATGGGCTTTGGGTTTCAAAATTTTAAATTTCTATATTCCGCTGCGCATGTCACTTGGAAACCCAACAATTATTATATTGATTTTATCTATATGAATAATTGCATGTTGGGATTATCAATAAATAATTGGATTATGTGTATTGATAATTTAGATCTAATTTATATATATAATAAATTGTTTATTCATGATATTGATTAGATCTAATTAAATTTGTAATCTGTAAATTCATGTTTTTGTAATCTGATTATGTACAAACATGATATTGGATTTTGTCGAATTTCTGAAATTCTGAAAAACCTGGAAATCTGGGATCCTACCAATAGATCCGTACGGATGGTTTGGGTGATGCCAAACTGATCCGTACGGCTAGTTTGGAAATTCTCAGATTTGATTTTGTTTTCTGGTGTTCAGATTATTCTGTAAATTGTTTACATAATTCGAATCTGGAAACTGGAAACTGCTTTCAGATGGCTGGTTTTCGAAACCGTGTTTCCTGAAACAGTTTTCGACCGAAGAATTTAAAAGGAATTGCAGAAATCAGAGTTCTAAAGAGTTTAGAACTGCTGTAATCTGTGAGATTAAAAGACAATGAAAGATCTTGAAACAAGTATCCAATCTATACGGGAATGTGGATGCCTTTTGGCTTAGTTTCGACCGTATAGAGAAGTTGCTTGGTTTCTTGATCTTAGCACGGAAATGTGGATGCCTTTTGGCTTAGTTTCGGCCGTGCGGTTTGTGCTTTCAATTTCAAGATGCTCTGCGGATACAGTTTCAGAATTCTGAAGAGTTCAGAGTTTATGTGACGTGTATGAAAGAGCTGTACGGATAAATCTGGATGATTCCAGAAACATCCGTACGGATGGTTTGGGCATTACTGATTCTGATCTGTTTCAGGCGTCAGGTTTTGGAAACCGTGTTTCCTGAAACAGATTTAAGTTCAGAAGTCCAAACTGTTAATGAGATCAGAATCTTAAAGGAGTTTAAGATTGGCGTAATCTCAAAGTTTCAGAATTACCCCTGTACAAAGTGCAAATCATTTGTAAGAGAAGGAAACTATATTTGGATTAATTCATTGCATGGATCAATGGCAGGCTTACGCCTTGTTTCTGGGAATGCGAATGAAATATCCAATCTGTAAATCGTTTACAGATAATTTAGATTCCGTCCCCATATGTTGCTTCATAATTAAGTCACAAGATTTTGCTTCTGTTAATTAATTGGATTAGTTAACATCATTATGCAAAGACTATATTATATTATGACATAATTAAATATATGATGCATATCTCTAAGAAAAATAAACCTTCTTAAAACTTAAGTCATGTGCCAATCCATTATTAAAACACTTGTGAGTACACCGGGTATTTTTATGTGGGCTCTGCCAAAGCGAGGTGCATTAATTCTATCAGTGTATGAGCAAGATGAGGAATGAGAGTTTCCTATACGTTTAACGTGGTTTGACTTAATTAGGCTATCAAAAGACAAAGTTTTGGGCCTAAGGCACAAGATGAGATCAAAACATGTCCGACATAAGATGTCTAACAATCTCATAAAGGATCTAAGAATCATATATGAAATGATTGACAAAGAGTTGTCTACCTAATTAATTTAATTTTGAGCAGTATCGCCAAAGCGGACTTGAAATTAAATTAAAGTTGGATCTTAGCCTACTTAAATTATATTATACAATTGTTGTATTTGAAGGTGTATAATTTAGTGGGAGTATTTATAAAATAAATTATATGTCTCTAAATGATAATGGTATGAAATATATGTGTATATTTATTTGCATATTTTGTAGAGTGTCTTAAACTAACTATAATCATGCATAATCACTGCAATAGACCCCACTTAAAGAGAATAAGATTAACTTCCTTGACCTAGTCATGAGCTTAAGAATTGTTCTAAAGCAAGAACGGAAGTTATGAATTCTTAATAAATCCTATTTCTAAGAAACCTAATGCTTAAGGATGGACAAAGACATTTATTAGAAACATGTGGATGATTCTATAGATGTCAATTGTCTTATGACTTGCTACCATATGTTTAGAACTTTAGAAGTATCTGAAACACATGGATGCTTATTTGATAAGCAATCGCGTAGGAAGCGTTCCTACAAGCAAGAAAGGCGAGACAAGTTTGAGATTGATTAGAGTATAACATTCATTTGATGAATGAAAGGTATGTCAATAAGTTATCATGTTTCGAACATGGAGAGACATATTAATTACCTTGATTTGGCTTGATAATCAAGTTAGTTTGGAAATAACAAACGGATTTGTCATTAATTCATAAGCGACATTCGATGTTTAAAGTGCTATGTCTTAATATCAAATGGAAACACTCTCAAACTCTAAAGGTTAATAAGGACAAGGATTTAAGATAAAGGCAAGACAAAAGTTGTCAAGCCTAAAAAGAAATATTTGTGGCAAAACCTAAAATCCAAAGAATGTAATTTGTACCTTGGCAATAGGATTGACCGTTGGTGAAATTACAATTTGAATTATAAGATCAAAAGGAAGGGTAGTTGGACTACCACTTCAAGTATTTATGTTAAAATTTCTACTTGTAAGGGTAAAGATTAACCTATGTGGCAATAATGATGCAATGGTTGCAACATTAATCATAGGAACTTGCGAAGTGTCTTTACCGAATAAGTTCATATTTGTTTTGAACAAATGGTTCTATGTTCTTATTTTAAGTAGAAATATTATTTTGGTTTCTTCATTAGAAGATTATGGATATTTCTTATTTCGAATAAAAAAGTGTTCCATTAAATATGATTTGCCTTATTGTATTGCTAATCATATAATGGGACTCAATATCCTTATCTTGGAAGAACAAAATAATGAGCATAACGTAAATAATGGAAATCTGAATATAAGGATGTAATCGTTACATTCTTAAAAAGCATTAATGTCTATATCAAACGATAAGAAACACATATCTAAAATTCCATGGGACGGATTTTTAAATTCATATGATTTCGAATCATGTGATAGATGTGAATCTTAGAAATTGATCAAGATATCTTTTACTAATAGTAGTAAGAGGAAGTACTCTTTTGAACTTATACATTTTGATGTATGTAGTTTATTAAAGTAACAATGCTAGAAAGGATTTCAACACCTCATGGCAAAAGTATTGATGTACTCTGATTAGATCAAAGTAATAAAAATTTGAGCCTTGGACTCGATGAGAATTCTGCAGAAATTCTGCAATTTAAGAAAAACAGAATCTGGAAACAGCAGCCGTACGGATGATGTTCCAGAAGTTTACAGATTGTCTGTAAAACACATTTTTTTGTCTCATAACAAGTCAAACTAATCTTTAATTATCCGTCTGGATTTAGTGCTGGAAACAGCTGCGATTACACTAAATTGAGATTCGTCTAAGTAGGTTCGTTATACCATATAAGATATTGAATGAAAGAAAACTTGGTTTGTCTTTCATAAAGATTTGTGATATGATACTTTTGAGAAAAGTTTTGTCTTGGACAAAATCACACCTAAATCTAATAAATGTATTTTATGAGATATCTTAATGATATTAATTTTACACCCTTTAGAGTACAAATCGTTTGTCACTCTAAATAGCACTTTCTACATAAATCGTTTATGTCTAAAGAACTAGTGGGAGTAAAATGTATCTCGAAGAGTTCGAGACCCAAAAATGACATGGAACCTAAGATGGAGATTGAACAAAGTTTCACAAGGAGTTGTAGAAATTCGTTCAAGTAGACACAAGAAATTTGCATAACTGATAGGATACTATCTATAACAAGAAATATTGATTTCTCGTAATAGAAAGTAATAGGGAAGTGTGAATACCCCTTTCTGATGAAGCGACGCATGGGAAGTATCTTGTGATTATTTTTATTTACAAAAGGAATATTCTTAACGACATTAAAATTATGAGAGTCGCCACGCCGTTTTAATTAAAGCCAAAACATTGAAAAAAGGATTTTTAGTGGGTTCGGGGGTCAAATTACAACAAGAGAAGAATATTGAACGTTATCACTCCTATTGCCCGAATTGATCGGTCTTTCTATCATGATGAATGTGTTAATAGTGTGTTAGTGATTTAGACCGGATCCGAAGATTGCCTACGTTCCTCTCAATGTGAGAAGCTCAGGTCAGCGTAGTTCGCAGAGAATTAGAATAGGCAGAAGAATCAGGATCATGCATAATGAGGGGGGAATTACCTAAAGATTAGGGTTTAGAAGTAGTTCCTAGATCATCCTCGGGTTGATGAACCCTAGATCATCATCGGCTATGAAATAACATGTAATTATGAAGATTACAACCCTAAATATAGCATAAATAAGGTTTAAATCTATGAACACGAAGAACATGCGAAGAACATATTATGAACATATGAATGAACATGCAAAGAATATGAAGAAACTATGAATAAACATGTAAGAACATGAATATAAAAGATCTACATTAAAAATGATGCAAGAACATGAAGAAAAGGTTAGAAAACTTACCTATATTGGCAAGAAATAAACCTTTGATCTCCTTGAGTGTTTGAATCTTTAATTAGGGAGAAAATGGTGTTTAAGAACTCCAAAATTCGGACTTAGAGCTCTCAAAATCCGACCCTAAACCAATAGCATGGGATTGGTTTATATAGTAAACTGAGGGGAAGATCTGACGTCTGAGATCATCCGGAGCAAGGTTGTCCGCCTTGCCATGCCTTAAGCCGGTGACAAGAGTGGACACGTGGCCAAGGTCGACGCGCAGCAAGGTTGGCCGCGTGGCCAAGGATGCAGGCTTACGTGATTTTCAAGCTAGAGTTTCGGCATGGTTTTATGGAAACCATTTATTACCTATTTTATTGATTTTGTCATAAATGAGGTATTTCGGGAATCCGGGACAAGTCTTTGCAAGGTTTCTAATTCCTATAAAGTCCTTGTATTTTTGGGAAAGTCCTAATAAACTCATTTTTAGGTCGGGTACTAACAGTAGCCCCTCGGCGACGCTTCTTGCAAGGCAATGTGGGGTCGACGATAAAAGAAGGATCCGTCTGAAACATGAGTTTCAAAACAGATGAAAGGTAAGAGAAAGGCTGAACCTTGATAGGCGACCTACGTATCCGCGGGGGAATCAAGCCAAACGTAGTTCAAATCTGATGGGAAATTGGTAATGACTGTCCTCTGATGGGGAGCAACGTCTTCTGCTGGGGAAAATTCACCTGCTGGGGACGATAGATGACCGCGTCGGTCAGGTGGCTGAACCTTTTCAGGTTTCCTACGTATCCTCAGAGAAATCAAGCCGGTCGTAGTTTAGAGATATTGGGGAAAGACGAGACATCGAACTTCTGCTGCGGATAATAAACCTAAGGATACTATCTTGTATGAAGAACGAACATTCGTAAGCAATGAAGTTATTTGGGAAAAATAAAGACTATGTTGTCTAAATAATCCCAAGATGGAATGGTAAACGCAATCAGGATCGCCAGGGTTCCTGCCGATTGCGCTAAAGTAATAGATGCTGGATCTCTCGCGAACAGAAACGCCGAGGCTTCTGCCAATCGCGATCGATCTAGAATGCGTATGTCATAGAGGCGCCGAAGTCTCTGTAATCATACAAATCCTAATAATAGATGCTGGATCTCTCGCAAACAGAAACGCCGAGGCTTCTGCCAATCACGATCGATCTAGAATGCGTATGTCATAGAGGCGCCGAAGTCTCTACAACCATACGAATCCTAATAATAGATGATGGATCTCTCGCAAACAGAAACGCCGATGCTTCTGCCAATCACGATCGATCTAGGACGCGTATGACATAGAGGCGCCGAAGTCTCTACAACCATACGAACCCTAATAATAGATGCTGGATCTCTCGCAAACAGAAACGCCGAGGCTTCTGCCAATCACGATCGATCTAGAATGCGTATGTCATAGAGGCGCTGAAGTCTCTACAACCATACGGATCCTAATAATAGATGCTGGATCTCTCGCAAACAGAAACGCCGAGGCTTCTGCCAATCACGATCGATCTAGGATGCGTATGACATAGAGGCGCCGAAGTATCTACAACCATACGAATCCTAAGCAAATATTCGGTGAAGAATGGAAATTTTAAGGGGCTTTCTGTACCCAAAGGTAACGAATATCAGTCAAAGTAGTGCTAAGGGCATTTAAAATGAATTAAAGGGAAAAGATCAAGGGCAAAAATGGAATTTTATCTGAAGGGACAAGGTTGGCCGCGTGGCCAAAGTCACTAAATGGCAATAGTGGCCGCGTGGCCAAGAACGCTGAGTGGTCAGATCTCCTTCACGCGGATCACTGATCTGACGGCTGGGATAGCGAGGGCATAAGTGGCCGCGTGGCCAAGGTCGCCGTCGGGCTGACTCCTTGGTCACATCACCAGAAACCCTCGCTCTCTCTTCTCCTTCTTTTCTTCTTTCTTCTTCTTCCTTCCTCCATTGTTGACGAGTTAGAGAGGGAAAATTGATTTTTTAGAGAGAGAAAGCTTAGATTTTGATAATTTTGAAGACTTCATCTCACATATTTCTTGAAGCTATGGCATATTGGATCAATGAGGCATTATTCAGGGATTTTCCAGGCCAAGGTGGGTATATGCTTCCACAACAAGAGCAACAAGGAGAGGGGCATGGTGATGCTCAGGGCGAGGGAAATGTAGGGGCTGACCCAGGAGCGGGTTTTGAAGCGGCGCCCTTGATTCCACGGGGCGGTTTGAGACCACGAGCGGCGACTCGAAACTTCCGCGATGGCCTTCTTCGGTCAACATTTGATCAAGACTATGATTTCTACATCGACTCGGAGCGTCACTGGTCGATGGGTCTTCCGGAGACACGAGAGGTAAATTTCAAATTTTCGCTCCTCTCATTTTCACATTTTTCGCACTTTTGTACAAAATATATATTGCTAGAATCATAATTTGCTAGAAATGTAGATTGCTAGAAATGTAAATTGCTAGGAGTGTAACATACCTGTGCTGTGTTTACCTGCAGAAGATCAAGGCTCGTGGGTCCACAGTGACTGTGGGCAAACTATGGGCGTCTCTGCCGGAGGGACCGGGCGGTTTGCGTGCTCGGATCGAGGCTATGGGGTTTGGCCCTTCTTTGATAGTGTCCGCATTGTTGGGGGCACCCTGAAGGTGGCGGCGGTGATAGAGGTGTGCAGGGAGTTCTGGTGGGACACCACCCATACCTTCCACTTTAGTTGGGGAGAGATTACCATCACGCCGACGGATTTCGTGGCTATCACGGGGTTGAGGTTTACTGCTACCCCTTTGCCTTTTGATGAGAGCTTGGCGGAGCGGCGGGACTATAGGCAGGCTCTGTTGGGAGTCGACACTGATCTAGGAGGAGGTGTCAAGGGTTATGGAGTGGAGGCCGGGAAGGTGAACCGTTTGGTGGAGATGGCTATTGAAGCCTTTGGTAGGGGGGAGTATGATTTGGATTGTCTGGTCCGGCTGTTCTTATGGTACAGCTTTTCAGAGATCTTGTTTCCCAGTGGGGCTACTGTCTGCCGGTACTCACTGTTAGGAGCTTTTGTGGACTTGGACCAAGTCGGTGGGATTTCTTAGGGCGGATCCGGTTTGGCTGAGATTTACCGGGCTTTAGACCATTGCTCGAGGGCTAGCTCGTCGGCCTTTGACGGGTTTCATTTCTCCTTTGAGGTATGCTCTTGACTACCCTTCTTTTTCACATTGTTGAGATTTCTGCTCTATCTTTTGGTCTGAAATGTCTCTTTCATTGTATGCACAGGCTTGGGTGTACGAGATCTTCGGTGTCGCCCCTTTTCAGTTGGTGATGAGTGCCAACAAGGTTGTTCCCATCATGTCGTACTGGTGCAAGGGCAACAGGGCTCCTCCCCGCAGAAACCGGGATAGGAAGACGGTGGATGCTGCTGATCTGAGGAGGGTGTTCGCGATGTCTGAGCCTGTCGGGGTTAGATTTTACCCATGGAGTCCGGCCAATGAGGCTTCGGTGGGTCCCTATGTAGTGGAGTTGACCGCTTCTAGGGTTCTGCTTGTGGGTCTCACCGGGGAGGCCATGTATCTCGGAGAGAGGGTGGTTCGTCAGTACAGGGCTGGTGCGTTACTGTGGGCTCCTTATGAACCTCCTCGGGATATGCTCCATCCCGCGAGGTTGGCGACTTTCTTGGCTCCCACTCCGGCAGAGCATTACAGAGGGAGTGACGACTATACCGGCTATGTGCGGACTCGGTTGATCAGCCCTCAGGTTCGGGCTAGGATGCTATCGGGAGAGGGATCGATCTCAGCCCGGTATGTTGGTCGGAGTCGGCCTTTGGTTGACATGCCCCTTCGCTCAAGTAGCGTGAGAGTGATGAGGGGCAGCCGGGAGGTGGAGCTGAGCTTGGATCCGACTGATGCAGATCTTGTTGAGCAGACATTCATTCCTCCGCCTGACGCTGGGGTACGACTTTGTGCTTTATATTAGTCATGTTTGCACACACTTATTTCTTTCTGCGTTATAATCATTGCCTTGGTTTCCCTTTCAGGTGACTCAGGAGGCATATATCCGTGTAGCTCGGCGGGAGAACGTGTTGATGCGCTTACTGAGGGAGGCGTACCATTCATGTACTTGTCAGAGGGACGACGTTGTGTCACCCCAGCGTCGGGAACGGTCTCCGAATGGTGCGGGCTCTTCTCACACTGGTGGTCGAGCGGTCCGGGGACGGAGTTCGGGTGCCGGTAGCTCTCGAGCTTTAGCGCGGCGTGGAGACACCACGGAGGAGGATTCTGATTAGGCGGGGCCTATCTTTCCATCTTTATTTCCTACACTGTTAGTTAGTAGAAGCAAATATATACTGGACAAATATTTAATATGTATGCAAATGTATTTATGTAATAAAATGAAAATGATTTGTGATAACCTATTTTTACAAACTAATTACTATACAATGTGCCTAATTTTATACAATGCATGAGCCATGGGGAAGGGTACGTTGCTTGCATGGATCCATTGTGGAGTTGGAGCATCAATCTTCGAATTTTCTGCATGGGGCAATAGTGGCCGCGTGGCCTAGGACAAAGTTGGCCGCCTGGCCAAGGACAACATCGGCCGCGTGGCCAAGAGCATATGTGGCCACGTGGCCAAGTCCTGTGCCGCCTCCAGTTTTCCTTTTCCTGCCAAGAATCGGAGGTTGTGTAGTATTTAATGGGAGTTTGTGTCCTATTCAACTTCGTAACAGCAGCTCTTTTGGTCAATTTTGATTTTCAATCATCAACTTGCTCTTCTTTTGTCGTAGGAAGTTTAAGAAGCGCTCTGGGATCAAGTGTCTTTGGTCATTCTTGCACATGAACTCCAACACTAACCTCTTGCAAGCTTGTGGGAAGTTTTGGAACAACACTCTTCATGTTTTCAACTTTTCTTTTAATGAGATGGTACCCACTTATGAAGACATTAAGGCGCTTTGCGGTTGTGAAGGGAAGGGTACACTTGCATTGCCCTTTTATCTTATTTCTTTGCATGACAAGTTGATAACCTTTGGTGTGCCCGCAGATGACATTGGTAAGTATGCTAGAGGTGGCTACGTCGACCTTTCTTGGATGCCAAGGCACTTCATGCACGCGGATGTGACCTCGGACCGTTCTTTGGACCATCTTGCCTTGTGCTTATTTGCTTCTATTCTTTTCCCTTCCGAAGTCGGATGTGCTAGTGAGGGATGTTTGACCATGGTGAATGCGGCTCGTTCGGGACATGACATTGTACCGGTCATCCTTGGGGAGATTATTTGTGGGATTCCTCATCTTGCGGTTTATGGCGGGATGCCGTGCGGCAATGATAGACTTTTGACTATGTGGTTGCAAGAAAGGCTCCGAGTGAACAAGCCAGCGGTTTCTTCGGCGGTGGCCCCATGGATGCACCGTATTAGAGGTATGGAGGAGAGGTTCGAGGGCATGACTCTCAAGGGTTGGGAAAGGTACTTGGCGGAGATGGTGACCGATGACATCAAGTGGGTGGTGCCCCATTGGCACATTAATTCTGTGAGGGAGAAGCAAGTAGGACTGCACATGATTAAAGTTCCGTCATTTTCTGGGACCACTTTTTACTACCCCACTAGAGTACTCCGTCAATATGGTCTAGTACAAACCATCCCTGAGGGTTGGGATGAGGAGAGGACCCGTTCTCCTTTTGGCATACTTCATTTGGATGATAGCGCTTCGGTTCTCCTTTCTCAAATGTGGGGTGAGGCCGGTTTTAGCCATAGGACTCTCATCACACGCTCCAACAACACCTACCTATCACGAGAGTATTTGGATTGGTTTATGGAGAGACTTGGGCAAGCGGAGCAGACTCTAGAGACCCTAAGGGGCACTATTTTGGCATCCTGTGCTCCTAGTTGTTCATTGAGGATGAAGGAGGCGATGGCCTATGAGAGGAAGAGGAGCAAGAGCATGGCTAGTGGAGATGGAGTGGGGACTTCAAGGAAGAGAAAGGATGGGGAGACTCCTAGTGTCAAAGCTAAAGGGGTTAATGAATTTGAGAGGAGGTTTTGCGAGAACCCTAACAAGAAAAAGATTCGTCGTGGTCAAAGCAAGAAGAAAGAGACCGAAGGCACGAGTGGCACTAAAGAGTAATTCCGAGGACCCTTCCATAGTCGTTGCAAACACATTGTTTTAATTTAATTTACTTTTCTTTTAGTTTCAATTTCAGAATAGGTTATTTATTCAAAAAGTATGTCAAGCTTAGACTCATCAAATAAGTGTTAACATGCAATGACTATGGAAATAAAAGTTTTTGCTTTCAGAAAATACAACTTCTATCTTTATTGCTTTGTGACAGGATTTGGATGTTTATTTGTTTTTTAGACCGCACCTTTTGAAAGGCTGCCTACGTTCCCCTTTTACAAATAGGACTAAGGGGCTCAGGTCACCGTAGTTCATTCCAGTCGGACTAGAATGATTTTAGAGAAAGGGAAGATAGAAGGGGGAATGCTCTAACTTTTGCCTAGACCGCCCTTGCGGGTTTT
This sequence comes from Campanula takesimana, assembly GCA_026119855.1. Lineage (NCBI taxonomy): Eukaryota > Viridiplantae > Streptophyta > Magnoliopsida > Asterales > Campanulaceae > Campanula > Campanula takesimana. Next base: position 295,062 of record JAOWBW010001058.1, read on the forward strand.
CGATCTAGCGAGCTTTGTACGCACCCTTATTTTGCATAGACCGCCCTTTGCGGGTTTTCGGTCTATCGGGCTTCTTTTTGCGTATTAAACATTTTATTTTTTTTTTTATTTTTTTTTGTAGAAGGGGAGTCTAGTCATTGTAGTGTCTGAGCTTGCTGATGTTGACTGGCTCCTTGAGCGGGCTGCCATCCAAATATGCCATTCTGTCTAGTCCTGTGGCGCGCCTCAGGCTTTAGTCATCGCGTCGACGCGTTGCTTCAAATCCTCTATTTCTCTTGAGATGTCCTGAATCGTTTCTGCAGTCAGGTGCGAGAGTACCTCTGGGCCGTTCCTCACATAAGGCTCGATTCCGTAGCAACCGAGGAGTTCTAAGTTTTCGCTTTCCCTATAGAACAAAAATCCTCTCACGCCGGTGAGCATGTTCTCGTCCATCAAGCCTTGGATTCTCCTTTGTAGAGCGACACAGTCATTGGTGTCTTGGCCTTCGTCTTGGTGGTAAGAGCAACTTTTGGCAGGTTCAAATGGTTGAAGGGGTGGTAATTCGGAGAGGAGTGAATGTTATCCTAGAGGATGCATCTTTCCCATTTATCTCAGTTGGTCAAACAATTTTGCGAAAGGGGTCCCTATTCTTGTGTAGCGGGGGACTGAGAGGGGGGATTTTTCCAAAAATCTTTGCATTTTTTTACTGATGTCCTTTTCCTGGCGCGAGGGCCACGATTCTGTCGTTGGTGTTGGGGTCTGAAGTTCATTCCCATGTGTCGGGTGCAGGATTGGGGTATTCACGAGGTACTCCTTGAGGCAGCATAACGCGAACTCACATCTCGAACTCTATTCTTGGTCGCGGGCCCTTTCTATTTCTCTGAGTGTCGGCTCCCCCACTGTTGTAACATGGTTGAGGTATTGCAGTAACTTGATGAGTTCTTCCTTTTCGGCTTTGTTCTGAGGAGACTGCATTCTCAACACGGCTCGAACTCGCCGACTGATGGTCCTCCCCGAGGTTATGGAGGGGGTCGCTTCTTGGTCCTCTTCGGTTGTCTCGACCTGGTTATAGCCGGCAAACCCATCAACGAACGACATGACCTCATAATGGGCGGTCGCGTCCGCCAACATGTCGATATTTGGCAGGGGGAAGTCATCCTTCGGCGTAGCTTTGTTGAGATCCCGAAAATCCGCACACACTCTGACTTTACCATTGGATTTTCTGACAGTCACCAAATTTGATAACCAAGTTGGATACTCGATCACCCTAATGAAACCCACACGGAGTAGCTTCTCAATCTCTTCTTTCATTTGCAAAGACCATTCCGGCTTAATGCGGCGCAACTTCTGTTTGACTGGCTTAGCGTCTGGTGCTGTCGGGATTCTGTGCTTTACGATCGAGTTGTCTAGCCTCAGCATGTCCTTATAAGACCATGCGAACACATCCACATATTCTTTTAGTAGCTCAATCAGTGCTTCCCTTTCGACTCCGCTGAAGAAGCTGCCAATCTGCGTTTCCTTAGGCTCGGCTTCGGTTCCCAAATTCACGCACGTTAACACCTCATCGGCAGCTTGGGCTCGAGATTCTTTTTGATTAATAACCTGTTCTGAAATTTCTTTAATGTATTCATCGTTTAATGTGTCTGTGTCTGCCTCTTCTAATGAATCATTATTAACTAAGTGTATATCATTAGGTTGATTATTAGCCTATTTATCAGTTAAAAGAGTGACTATGGAGGGATACTCAGAAAGGTCGAGGGTTTCATTCATGGCAAAAGGGAATATAGCGTTTGCAACAAGATCATAGTCTTCGGTCGTCAGACTTAGAGGAAGACTCAAATTCAAAAAGTAAAACACTAGACTCTGGGGACGGGGATTTTGGGTGAGTGACAGGGGATGCTGCAGGAGTGGCGACAGGAGTAGGAGTAAGCCCCAGTGTCCTCACCATAAATTCCGGAGTAGCTATAGGTCCCCCAATGATGCACCAATTCTTGAGCTTGTCCCCCATGGGCACCACCAATGTCCTTGGGTCCACCTCACCTTCAGAATCGTCTCCAATGACGGCAACCATGTCTTCGTGCAGCCCTAGATTACCCAGATGTTGAAGCAGATATTGGCCGTCCCACGTCTCAGTCAAACTCGGAGTTTCTGCGGCTTCTATTGCTGGCTTGTCAAGGGTTGCGGCTTCAAGTTGATCTGCCAAGTCATCTGCGACCTTGGTGGAGTACTCATGCCTGATGGTTCTAACTCTGCCCGTGGCTTTGTCATATTCCATGTAAGTCAGCTTCATGTTGGACCGATTGAATTCCACATCTCTGAAAATCTCGAACCCTTTCTGCAACTTCCCGGTGTGGTCAATCCATGGCTCGGTGAACTCGAAACACGAAAACTCCTCGCCTTCCCTGACAAAGTAGCTATTCAGGGACAGGCGGTATGGCCGCATTTCAGGCTTTTTGTAGGGAAGCTTCATCTTTTTAAGCAAATCCATCCTTTGTTTCTCCATCTTGTCCTCAGGAGTAAGGGTGTATCTGTTAGTACCCGACCTGAAAATGAGTTTATTAGGACTTTCCCAAAAGTACAAGGACTTTATAGGAATTAGAAACCTTGCAAAGACTTGTCCCAGATTCCTGAAATATCTCATTTATGACAAAATCTATCAAAATAGGTAATAAATGGTTTCCTTAAAACCATGCAGAAACCCTAGCTTAAGAATCAAGTCAGCCTGCAGAATTGGCCACGCGACCAACCTTGCTGCGCGTTGATTTTGACCACGCGGCCACTCTTGTAGCCGGCTTCAATCATGGCCAGGCAGCCACCTTTGTCCCGGATGATCTGGACCGTCAGATCTTCCCCTCAGTTTACTATATAAACCAATCCCATGCTATTGGTTTAGGGTCCGATTTGGAGAGTTCTAAAGTCCGAATTTTGGAGTTCTTAAACACTATTTTGCTCTCTAATTAGCATTCAAACACTCAAGAAGATCCAAGGTTTATTTCTTGCCAACATAGGTAAGTTTTCTAACTTTTTCTTCATGTTCTTGCATTATTTTTAATGTAGATCTTTTATATTCATGTTCGTACATGTTTATTCATAGTTTCTTCATGAGCTTTGCATGTTCATTCATATGTTCATAATATGTTCTTCGCATGTTCTTCGTGTTCATAGATTAAAACCTTATTTATGCTATATTTAGGGTGGCGATCTTCATAATTACATGTTATTTCATAGCCGATGATGATCTAGGGTTCATCAACCCGAGGATGATCTAGGAACTACTTCTAAACCCTAAACTTTAGGTAATTCCCCCTCATTATGCATGATCCCGATTCTTCTGCCTATTCTAAATTCTTCTCGAACTACGCTGACCTGAGCTTCTCACATTGAGAGGAACGTAGGCAATCTTCGGATCCGGTCTCAAACACTAACACACTACTAACACATTCATCATGATAGAAAGACCGATCATTCGGGCAATAGGAGTGATAACGTCCAATATTCTTCTCTTGTTGTAATTTGACCCCCGAACCCATTAACATGATTTTTCTCAATGTTTTGGCTATAACTAAAACGGCGTGGCGACTCTCATAATTTTAATGTTGCTATGAATATTCTCAAATTCAAACACACGTATTCACAGTATCCAAGACCGAACAATCCTCGGTGATCAATCTCTCTAACCAGACTTGTGGGACCTTGCAAGCAATTACCTAGCCCCAGCCCCGGTACGAAGCCCATATTACGCAGCATCTTGACCACAGGTGCCACTTTATCCGTTGTTTTGGTGAGGTCGATGGTGCAGATCTGTGCCTGAGCGACTATTTCGAAGCCATTGAAGAGCCGGCTCTCTTCCCCATGCTGAATCTGTAAGACAGGAACGCCTTTGGTGTCCGTCCCTTGGGCAGTTACGAGATCGCTGTAGATGATGGTCACTTCATTACCAGATTGAAACTTCACACACTGGTGCAGGGAAAATGGGACAGCGCCCGACTGATGTAACCATGGCCGGCCAAGGAGGAGTGAGAAGGTTGTGGGGATGTCTATGAAGTGGAAGTCGGTTGGTAGGATATTTGTTCCGATGGTAATGGGCAAGGTGGCTTCACCTATCACTGCGCGGCATGTAGAGTCATAAGCTTTGATGGTTTGCTTGGATGGGCGTAAATCAACACCATGAACGCCAACCACATCCATCATCCTTGAAGGTAGGATATTAATAGCAGAACCATTATCAATGAATACATGGGGAATTTTCTTGCCATTTACCTCGACAGTGATGTATAAAGGCTCATTATGATCAACTCCGAACACTGGCTTGTCTAGCTCCGAGAAAGTGATGATGTTTCCATAGTGGATATTACCAATCATGTGGGTAACGTCTTCCAGGGTAATAGTGGATGGTACCATGGTGGCGGCGAGGTTTTGCTCGACCATGAGGCGATGGGCTAGGGAGGAGGTGAGTAGGGACCAGAGCGAGATGTGGGCTTGGGTATGTTTAAGTTGAGTGAGGATAGGGTCTTCTTTGTCTAGGTCGGCTTGTTCGGGTTCCTTCCCAAAGACTTTCTTTGCACCCTTTGGGTCGGATTGGTACACTTGACCGGATCTCGTAAGGAGACAAACTTCTGCACGTAGCTCCTCTAAAGACAATGGCGTGTCAGGACAAGGGGCGAAACTTCGGTCTTTTCGGCCTCCTCAAAGTTTTCGGCCCAAGAAAGAGGTTGAGAGGTTTTGGGACTCTCTTCCTCTAGAGACTCGACTTCACTCACTAGTTCTTCTAAAGACAACAAGTAGCAAGAAGGTTCGTTATTATTAGTCATTGAAATACAACCCATCTCATCACAGTCCGCCACAACAGGCTTGGCCGGATCAGTGATCTCACTAAGTTCTACCATGAGTACATTGCTAGCTACATAATCTCTAGGGTCTTCGACAACTCCCTTGTGGATGAGCTCTTGCACGGCTTTCTTGAGTTCAAAGCATTCTTCGGTAGTGTGACCGGTTCACTTATGGTAGTGGCAAAAATTTGATAAATCGCAACCAAGACGGGGGAGGTGTCCTTCTAATGGTTCGAGAATTTTTAACGTCACTAATGCCATGAAGATATCCACCATAGTGAGCCCTATCTTGTCAAAGGCATCCATGAGCTCTAGGATACTGATCTCGCATGTTTGCACCATATTCACCCCACCCCCATTGTTAGGAAGAGGGTTATTCACCACGTTAGGACCCTTCGGCTTCTCAATCTTCTTGTCATTGATCAACCCTTGAACTACGCGTTTCAGTTGGATACAACTATCCATTGTGTGCCCGATATGCTTGTGATACTTGCAGAACTTGAAGGCGTCCAAATCAGTTCTTGGGTAGGCGGGTTGGTAATTCTCTAAAGGTTTGATAAGACCTCTCTTGACTAACACGTCAAAGACTTTCCCCATGGGCATACCAAAATCGTCAAAGTGCTCCTTCTGTTGTGGAGCCCCATTCCTTGTTATGGCTTGGACATCTAGCGGGACCTCTTTCTGGACCATATTCACTTGGCCGACGGCCTCCTTTCCACCCCTAGGAGGCGCAGGCGCAGTAGGAACCTTGTAGCAGAAGGAGTTGTTGTTGTTGGTCTTTGGACTTTCCTTAGGCGGCACAATCCCAATGAACCCTGCTTCATACCTTACTCCGGCGTCAACCATTTCCCGCAAATCAGGGAAGTAACCATTACCAATAGCTGCTTTCATCTTCGGTAGCAAGCACTTGTAGAAAATCTTCTTCTGTTCCTTCGCTTTTGGTGGGTATTGGACCTCGCACAACCGATGATTCCACCTCTTGTAAAAATCATAAATAGCCTCGCCGGGCTTTTGCAAAGTGTTCTCAAGGTCGGTTCGATTCACATGCCAATCCAAGTTAGCTTGATACTTCTCACAGAAAATGGCACTGATTTGATCCCACGTTTGCCTTTCGCTTGGTTCTAGCCCCAAGAACCAACGCAGAGCTATACCATCCAAAGTGCTATGGAATACGCGAGCCATTTGTTCGTTGGTGCAGTCACGAGCCCTCATGGCCAACACATAACTATCTAAATGAGTCTTAGGACACGAGTCACCATGAAACATTGCCACTTTAGGCATCTTGAAATCCTTGGGGAGAGCCCCCACTTGGCTAGGGTTGATTGTCTTGGTAGTCGGTGCACTTTTCTTATCCACGGTCTCGATCAACTTGCGCATTTGCTCTTGCATGGCCGTGACCACAGGGTGATTGGAGATGTCGGGTATAGATTCTGACAGAATGACGGGAGGAGTAGTGGATGTAGTAGCAGCGGCCATCCCAATACTCAGAGGCAACGAGGGTGCGGGTAGTTTGCTAGCAGAGAGGTAGCCACCAAGAAGTTCGGGGGAAGGTTCATAGAAAGCCTTGTTCTTGCTCATGGTAGTGAAACCTTGTTGGGTGTAGAGAGAAGGAGGTGGAACATTGCGGTAGCTTGGGAATGGGAAGGTAGTGGCATTGGTGTTGGGGGGACAGTTGGTATTGACCTCTTCATCCTCGACATAAATGAAATTCTCACCATCGGGCACCAGTTTAGTTCCCTTTTGTTGAATGTGACCCTTCAACTGTTGGTTCTGGTCTTCCAATATCTTGTTGCTTTCTTCGAGATTCTTGATCTTGGCTTCGAGACCGGCGAGGAAATTCTGGAGGTTTGGGGGAATACCATTGAGAGTGGTCTCGGTGTTGAGCTCGACGGCATTAGTAGGAGGAACAGAGGTTGAAGATGAAGCGGGAGTTGACATTGCTGATGACGAGACTGAGAACGTGGACGGAGTAGAAGCTTCACGTTGTAGTCGACCACCCGAACGGATCCAAACTTGCTTTGCTGAAAGGTTGAAGGGCAATGAAGCTTTAGGAGAGGGGGAAGGCTCATGCAAGGTATATTTTAATTTACAAAAACATACATTATTTACATCCTAAATGGTTGGAAGGGATACCCCTTTTTCGCAACTAGTTAGAAGACTATGATCAGTGGAGGCCATCACTACATCTATAGACCCCTCGTTTTTCACCTGCATTCCACACCCCCAAACGGACAATTTGGGCGAGGGTCCTATAGAGCAAGCGGCTTCCACCAACCATCGGATCCTACGACTAACCCTTCCTTAAAAGCATTTAACGTGATGTCTATGTTGCATCCTACGCAGGTTAACGATGAGCGGAGATCTTGACAACAAACACTCATCTCACCATGGCACGTCCCTTGTAGGGAAATCACTTTTTTATGCACTTTCTCTCAAAGATCTCGATTCATCATTGACTTGGGGATGACTCGACATAGACAGCACGTTAATTGACTATTAAGAAAAAGCTAGCCAAACCAACCAGTTAAAACCTAGGTGTGTTACCTATACTAGTGTGGGTTGACACGGGTTAGGTAAAAGGTTCCCACCGTATACGGTGAGTGGAATAGACGAGTGACTCGAAAAGAGTGCGATAGTAGCGCATAAATTCCTGCACATCGAATACTCCGGGTAATGGGGACCTGTGCAGTCCTGACACGGACTAGTGGTAGTGTGAGGCAAGAAACTAGTTCTTTTTAGGGAGAAAAGAGAGAAGTTTTTAATGTTAGGATGATGCGATGCAATGCATGAGAGAGAGAGAGAGAGAGATGGAGAGAGAGAGAGAGAGAATAATGTACAAGGGAGCATAGCAGAGTTTTGTTTGACCCTAATACTAAAGCGAAGATAACAAGGGTACATGGTACAAGGTACAAGTATTAACATGGCGGAGTGCGCGGGTGCATGTGTAAACATGGCAAGTGTGTGCATGTGTAAACATGGAAGGTGTGTGCATGTGTAAACATGGCAGGTGTGTGCACGTGTAAACATGGTAGGCATCATGATGTAAACGAAAGTTAGACCCACTAAGTTTGAAAAAGTTTCAAAGCAGTCCCCAGCAGAGTCGCCACTGTGAATACCCCTTTCCGATGAAGTGACGCATGGGAAGTATCTTGTGATTATTTTTATTTACAAAAGGAATATTCTTAACAACATTAAAATTATGAGAGTCGCCACGCCGTTTTAATTAAAGCCAAAACATTGAAAAAAGCATTTTTAGTGGGTTCGGGGGTCAAATTACAACAAGAGAAGAATATTGAACGTTATCACTCCTATTGCCCGAATTGATCGGTCTTTCTATCATGATGAATGTGTTAGTAGTGTGGTAGTGATTTAGACCGGATCCGAAGATTGCCTACGTTCCTATCAATGTGAGAAGCTCAGGTCAGCGTAATTCGCAGAGAATTAGAATAGGCAGAAGAATCGGGATCATGCATAATGAGGGGGAATTACCTAAAGATTAGGGTTTAGAAGTAGTTCCTAGATCATCCTCGGGTTGATAAACCCTAGATCATCATCGGCTATTAAATAACATGTAATTATGAAGATTACAACCCTAAATATAGCATAAATAAGGTTTTAATCTATGAACACGAAGAACATGCGAAGAACATATTATGAACATATGAATGAACATGCAAAGAATATGAAGAAACTATGAATAAACATGTAAGAACATGAATATAAAAGATCTACATTAAAAATGATGCATGAACATGAAGAAAAGGTTAGAAAACTTACCTATGTTGGCAAGAAATAAACCTTTGATCTCCTTGAGTGATTGAATCTTTAATTAGGGAGAAAATGGTGTTTAAGAACTCCAAAATTCAGACTTAGAGCTCTCAAAATCCGACCCTAAACCAATAGCATGGGATTGGTTTATATAGTAAACTGAGGGGATGATCTGACGGCTGAGATCATCCGGAGCAAGGTTGGCCGCCTGGCCATGCCTTAAGCCGGTGACAAGAGTGGCCGCGTTGCCAAGGTCGACGCGCAGCAAGGTTGGCTGCGTGGCCAAGGATGCAGGCTGATGTGATTTTCAAGCTAGGGTTTCTGCATGGTTTTAAGGAAACCATTTATTACCTATTTTGATAGATTTTATCATAAATGAGGTATTTCGGGAATCCGGGACAAGTCTTTGCAAGGTTTCTAATTCCTATAAAGTCCTTGTATTTTTGGGAAAGTCCTAATAAACTCATTTTCAGGTCGGGTACTAACAGGAAGATATCATTGCGAATGATTGACCTATTACCTATCAAGATGCAAAGTTCGCTCCGGATTTAGATCAATGACTTGGAGTCATAAAATCTAAAAGTGTATATTGATTAAGCAAGACTAATTGAGAAAAGTTAATTCATAATGTCAATTATGATGAAACTTCATCACCCGTAGTCATGCTTAATGTTATTGGAATTCTAATTGTCATGACTTCATATTTCGAATATGTAATATGACAGATGGATGTCAAAACTATATTCCTTAACAGGAACTTACAGTAGGATGTGTTTGATACAATCTAAAAGTTTTTATTGATCCATAAAATTCTAATAAAATATGCAAGTTGCAGAAATTCATGAGATGGATTGAAGCAAACTATTTGGAGTGAAATTTCATTTTGATGTAGTATTCAAAGAGTTTGAATTCATCAAGAATGAGACTTGTGATTACAATAAATTTAGTGGGAGCGTAATTTTATTCATAGTCTAATATATATATGGTTGATATATAAATCATTTTGAAAGAGTTTCTAAATGAAAGACTTGGATGAAGCCGCCTACATCCTTGGACTGATTTATGGAGATAAATCTAAAATGTTGATTGGTTAAAGTCAAAGTACTAATAAAGACAAGATAGTGAAAAGTTCACCATGCAAGACTCTTGGAGAGGCTACTTGCAAAAGTCTAATGGCATTAATCTTTGCAAGATTTAGTCTTACTGGAAGACTAATGAGCAAGAGTACATGATTAGGATTCCATATGCTTCGGCAATTGGATCTATCATGTAAGCCATGTTAATGTACTAAGACCGGATGTCTCATATACTTGGAGTATGATGAGATAATACCAATCGGATCCTAGTGAAAGTCACTAGTTAACAAACGCTCTTATGTTCTCTAAAAGGAACTAAAGGATGAGTTCTTGATCTTTGATGGAATGAAAGATGATCTTGTAATAGTTACATAGATGCATTCTTATAAACCAAAAAAGATAAATATTGCAGTATAAATACATGTTTATATTTAATAATGGTGTTAGAAGAGTTCTAAATGGACCATTACTATTCTACAAAAGGTTGAGTATCTAGTGGCATGAGATGCAACTAGAAAAATGTTAAGATTAAGATTCTAATTAGTAAACTAGAAATCGTTTCTAGTGTCACTAATTTAATGTACCTTCATTGTGTCAATAATCGTTATTACACAAGTCAAGGGACTAATATCTTATCTAGACATATACTCAGACATTTCTATCTTACTCGAGAAATCGTCAAAGATGGGAGATGTCAAAATATGCAAAATACCTTATGATAATAACAAGGATAATTATCCTACATAAGCTCGTTTGCAATTATGATGGAGATCATAACTAAGCTCAATGGGTATTCGATACACTTTGATTGGGCCTAGTGCAAGTGGGAGATTGCTGGATATTATGCCCTAGGCCCTTAAGAAAGGCCTATGCGTTATATCATAGCTTCATTGTTATAGAGATAACAAACCCGATTATTATATCTTTTGCATGTTTATTATAATAATCATTGTCCCTAGCACTTATGAAGGGCTAGCATGAGTTTAATGGATAATCATATGATGATTATAGCGCATAGGATGCGGATTAAACTTGTGGGTACATGTTGGAGAACAAGTACTGGATAGACCCGTTATGAGATTTATGTCATGGTCAAATGTCATAATTAAATCTCATAATAGTTATATCATTCATCCTTAGACCTGAGATTATCATAGTCTTTCACATGATGAACATTATGTTTGACGTACTCAAACGCTACCCCTAACCGGGAAGTTATAAAGGCTACGATTGGCATAATCGGATTCTTGTAGGGAAGAATGATAAGTCAAGATGGGATTTGTCCCTCTCTCAAGAGAGATATCTGCTTGGCCACTCGATGAGTGAGATTGATAATAGTGTACGGCCGTACCCAAATGAATTGAAGCGTTCAATGTTATTTGCTCATATCAATCTACTCGGGATCGAGAAAGCATTGGACAACATAAGTTGACGTGGACCATGACTTATGTCCAATATGATATCGCGTGACAAAGGGATTATGATATGTTCTATAAGGTTACTTTGGGCTTTCAAAGTTATACTAATTGGGTAGTCATAATGTCTTGCTAGAGTCCGCTTATGACTTACGGGTTCTGATTCGTTCGGACTCGTTGCCAACTTAGTATAATCCTATTGGGTCACACACAATAGAACGGATTGAATAAGGCACAGAAAATAGGAAAAACTAGATCCTGCTGGAAGGATCCGTACGGATGGTTTGGGAGCCACCCAACCAATCCGTACGGAATGTTTTTCCGGCCGAAAACAGTTTGTTCAGACTTCTTGTTTGACAAGGAATTCTGATCCCAAAAGGAATTAGGTTAATACCCTATTATATATGTGTGCAACCGGGTTTAAGAAACCTAATGGTTGATTTTAGAAATCATAACATGTTGTTTGAGAAACAATTACACACATATAGAGGGGATTATTAGTTCTGAGATTTAGAATCATCATAACTCAATAATCAATGGAGCAAAATAATTCCTATGAAGAAATCGTTTCTTCATCAAGCCTTGGGTCTAGCAATCCAGATCAAGAAGGTGTTCTTGATATCCGTTCGACGTGTGGATACTGATAGAGGGTGTTTGCGTTGGCACCTTAAAGTCCGTGTTCATGGATTCGATCTTCAAGGGTATGTTTCTTTCATCTTGTATTTAATTTAATCAACATGCACGGATCCGGGCTCTTGGGTGTTTGATTTATATGTTTAATTCCACTGCGCATGATGCATCAAAACCCAACAGGGTTGACCTTCTGAATCTCCCTGTTGAAGAGGTGAAGAAGATGATGCAAGGGACCGTTGTTGACATAACTCAGCTTCCGATGTTTTTCAGCTTGCATTCAGAAGATGTCGCGATTCAGTCTTTTAAGATAAATGCCATGGCTGTCTGTCTTTTCAGCGAGGTTCTGTTTTCGCTCATCTGGGTACTGCGGATGCGCAGTTGGCTGAGATTGTGTTGCAAGCGAAGGATCAACAATTCAGTATAGTCCCTCTCATAGTGGGGGAAACTTTGCATCGTCTGGACGAATTGCATCGTACGGGTGGGATGCGACGAGGAAGCCCCTTGCTTTTGACCATATGGCTTCGAGAGCATTTCAGGCTTTATGCGTCGGATGGTGACCTTTCTCCTTTTGCTGTTCATAGAAGATGACTATTGATTCGAAACTTGACCAAAGAGGGTTGGAGGAAATTCTTTGCTTCTCGTCTTACAGCTGACATTGAGTGGTGCCCTTCTTCTTGGGGTCTTCTCCCTTTTGTGGAATGGACCTTTGGTTTTTCAGCATGTGGTTTTACCCGGGTTGAGAGATTCTTCATTTTACCAACCAGAACGGGTTCTGAGGCAGTTTGGCCATCAACAGATAATTCCTTTTCCGAGGAACGGGATGCTTCGTCCAGTTTCTTACATGGGTCCGGACTTCTCCAGTGAACTCCAGTCGGCTTGGGGAGATGACCGTCATCGGTGGGCTTCCGTCCTTCTACATCGGGGTAGTATATTTCTTCCCGAGAGTTACTTGGATAATTTGTTTGGTATAGGTTACCGCGGCATTACTTGGGTAGATGCTCTTCGGGCTGAATTGCTAGGGAAAGACTTTGAGCCTAGAAGTGCTTTGAGATAGAAGGAAGCTGCTGCTGATGTGAACAACATTCTGACTGACCCTTTCGGTACCCCTTTGGATGACTTTTATGCTCGGAGGCGTTCTATTGCGCAGAAGGTTTCGGTCCGTATCAGTGTTCCTAGACCTCCCAAGAAGAGTACGATTGATGGTCGTTCGGGTGGCCCTTCGAAGGCCAAGAGAAAATTAGATTTTTCCTAGTACCCCAAGAGATTGGAAGTAAAATAGACCACTTGTTTAGGATTTAATGTTTTATGCCTTTTAATAGCTCAACATTTCCATTGTAATGATCAAAATAATTCCGTGAATGAATAAAAATTGCATCTCGTTAATTTGAAATGATTTGGGGTATTTGTTATGATTTAGACCGAACCCGAGGGTTCCCTACGTTCCTCCAGTGTAGAGGCTCATGTCTCCGTAGTTCGAACAAATGAAGGCCATTTTTTTTTGTGTGCATCCTGTTTTTTGCCTAGATCGCCCTTTCGGGTTTTCAATCTAGCGGGCTTCTTTTTTGCACGTGCTCTAATTTTTGCTTAGGCCGCCCTTGCGGGTTTTCAACCTAGCGAGCTTTTTTTTTTTTTTTTTTTTTTAATGGCCTTCGTTTATTAAGCGTAGAATCTCTTCAGCTTGTCGAGGTTGACTTCCTTCGGCAGTTGATCTCCATCTAAATCCACGAGTCGGACTGCACCGCCGTTTAGTATCTTCTTGACCACGTACGGACCGATCCATCGGGGTCCTCATTTTCCAAGGGGGTTCATGGCATTAGGAGGATGTTGTCTTAGGACCAAATCTCCCACATTGATGTTTCGAGGCTTCACCTTTTTTTTTGAAAGCCCTTTCCATTCTTTGTTGATAGGCTCTCGTACGTTCGATTACCCTTAGCCTTTTCTCGTCGAGTAAAGCTAGCTGTTCATATTGACTTTCTATCCAATCGATTTCATTGACTTGGTTCTCGAGGAGGACCCGTAGGGATGGGACTTCGAGCTCTATTGGGAGTACATCTTCGGAACCATACACCAGTGCATAAGGAGTTTCTCCAGTTGCTATCCGTATTGACGTGCGGTAGCCCCACAATGCTAGAGGTAGGTTTTCGGGCCAATCCCTTCCGGTGGAAGCCTTTTTCTTCACAATGGTCTCGATTGTCTTATTAGCTGCTTCGACCGTGCCGTTTGCTTGAGGGCGGTATGGAGATGACTTGTGCTTAGTAATCTTGTATTCTACCAGTAGTGCGTCCATCTCTTTCTCAAAGTGAGAACCGTTGTCTGAGATGATTTCATGAGGAATGCTGTACCGGCACATGATGTGGGTCTTCACGAATTTGGCCACTTTCTTGGCGTTGAGAACCCGGTAAGCCTGTGCTTCGACCCATTTTGTAAAATAGTCCACGGCTATTAGGATGAAAGATTGTCCGTTGCTGCCAATAGGGTGAACTTTACCGATGATGTCTATGCCCCAACAAGAGAAAAGCCATGGCGTGGTCATGTTGTAAAGTTGTGAGGGTGGAGCATGCTGTAGGTTGGCATGGAATTGGCATTTGGCGCACCTTTTGACTTTCTCGATGCAGTCTCTTTCCATGGTACTCCAATAATAACCCATGCGGAGTATCTTCTTGGTCAATATAAACCCGTTCATGTGGGGCCCACATTTACCTTCGTGGATCTCATGCATTATTTCTTGAGCTTCAGTCTCATTTGCACATAGGAGATTGATCCCTTTGTGGTGCCTTTTGTAAACTCGGTCTCCAATTAGTACATATCGAGAGGCTAGCCTTTGCAACGCCATCTGAGACTTCTTATTGCTATTCTCGGGATAAGTGCCATTCTTGAGAAAATTCATGATATCTGAATACCACGGGGGGTTTGCCTGGACCTCGTTGATCTCGATACTCATGCAGTATGCCGGACTGTTCCTTCGGGAAATTTTAAAGGGCTTCACCATTTTACCCTCGGGCATTTCGACCAGTGAAGTGATGGTGGCTAGTGCATCAGCGAAACAGTTCTTGTCCCTTGGCAGGTAGTTGAAGGTGACTTCTTGAAAATGTTCAACCAACTCCTCGAGATGTTGACCATACCGTTGTAGAGTTGAGTCTTGAATCTTCCATTTTCCAGATGTCTGATTGATGATGAGTAAGGAATCGCCAAATACCTCTACGCTCGTGACATTTCTCTCGAGGGCCGCTTCGAGCCCTGCTATGCATGCTTCATACTCGGCGATGTTGTTGGTGGACTTAAATTCGAGGCATATAGCAATTGGAGTATAGATGTCCTTTGGATCGACAAGTAACATCCATATGCCATATCCATGCTTATTGGCCGCGCCATCGAAAAAAGTTGCCACTTATTTTCCTCTGTTGTAGCGCAAATTAAATGCTCATCGGGAAACTGTAACGACCCGAAAAATAGGCTCTATTTTATTAGTAATAAATAATTATTATTTATTTATTTGCTTATTTATTTATTTAAATTATTATTTAATTAATAATTTATGTGTGCATTTTATGTGTTATAATAAATTATGACTAGCATTTTATTTGGGTCATTTGTGCTAGTGTAGAAGTGTTGAGTCTTAATTGTTAGTGGGGAGTTTGTTTGTAGAGAGTAGTAGTAAGGGAGGGGCCTAAGTGTAAGTTTGGTTTAATCATCTTCTCCCTACTCCCTCTCTTTCTCCCTCACCTCATTTCATTCCCAGCACAAACTCTCTCTCTCTCTTCCAAGAAAAGGTAAGTTTTCTTCTCTACCTTATCTCTTCAATCTAACCATCTTCCTCTTGTTATTTCTCATTTCTTAAAACATGAAACTTGTTTAGATCGTCGTTAGGATCGTAGAGGGCTAAAAATATTCGAGTTCCGGCAACTTTGAGAAAATTCAAGTAAGTTACTTTTCCCCCATTTATGTTAAAAATGCTCATCTTTAACTCTATTGATGTTCTTGTTGATATCCATGGCTTCTTGGTTGAGTTCAGAAATTATTTGGAATGTATTAGGGTTTTTGGTTAAAAGTTGTGATAATATGAATGTTGAGATTTAATCTTGATTTGGGTGGTTAAATGTTGTTATCTAGGTCTCCTAGAAGTTCATATGTTGTTTTAGTACATTGTTCAGAGTATTGGAAGTGTTGATTTTGGGTGTATATGTAATTGCAAGATTTTGGATTTGATTTTGGGTATGAATGTGTTAAACCCAGCTGATTTCTGCCCAGCCCGACGACCGGGCGCCCGCCCGCCCCCCGCCAAGCGCCCGCCCACTCCCCCCTTTTGTGACCCTTAGCTTCTGCCTAAATGAGCGCCCGCCCGCCCCTTGGCGAGCGACCGCCCGCCCCTTTTTCTGGAAATCATATTTGTGTTTGTTTAAGACTAGGTTGTATTTTTAGTTTGGGTTTTAGAGGCACATGAATTGAGTTTTCTTGTCTTTAAATGTTGGGTTTCCAAGTAACATGCTCAGCGGAATATAGCAATTAAAATTTTAAGAAAACCCAAAGCAATGGATCCGTTCATATGATTAAATCAAATACAACAAGATGAATAGAGGAATAACTAACCCTGGATGGCTATGAACTTTTCTTCGGTCTTGGTGGAGAAACTTGAAGACTTGATCACGATCACAAAGCTTGAACACGAACTTTGAAGATGATGATTTTCACCCTCTAGCGGTATCCACACTTCGAACGAATATCAAAGGAGCTTCTTTGATCTTGGTTGCTAGACCAATATTATGAAACACACTTTCACAATATAATAAAGAACTATATGGAATTTATTTGTGAGTTATTTTGTTCCTCAATCAATAATATCTTAGAACAAAATAAAATCTCTCTCAAACTCTTTGAGACTCACAAAAGCACTAGTAAATATGGTCTGGCCGAATTGGTGTTTTTATACACAATTAAGACCTATTCCAAATAGGAATCTTGTGCCAAAAACCTTCCTAAATCGAATTAGGAATTGTTCTGCCGCCGGACCGAGCGCCCGCCCGGTACCACCCGAGCGCCCGCTCATTTGGGCAGAAAGTCAAGGCCCTTTTCCGGCTTATTCAGGCGCCCGCCTGGTTCAACCCAAGCGCCCGCTTGGTTGACCAGGAGGCCCAGAATAATTCCAGAAATTCCCTTGAGGTCTTTCGACCCTAAATTCCAATATAGTCCTTTTATTTAAGATTCGTTCTATTGTGTGTGACCCTCTAGGATTATACTAAGTTGGCAATGGGCTCAAACATGATCCCATAAGATATGATTAGGTTCTAGCAAACCGTCATACCTACCCAAATAGTATAACTAGATACAAGTTCGCATTCCTTTAGAATATGTCACAATCCCTTTGTCCACGATGCCATTGAACACAAGTCATGGTCAAACAGTCAACTTGTTTTTGTTCAATACTTTCTCGATTCCGAATATGTTGATAATTCAAATGCTATTGATCCAATCAATCCATTTGAGTCCGGTCGAACATTTTATCAACATCATTCCTTCGATGGGCCCAAGCTTGACATCTCTCCATGGAGGGACAAATCCATTTAGCTTATTATTCTTCCTAACGGGAATCCGATTATGCCAATCATACCCTTTATAACTACTCGGTTAAAAGTAGCGTTTGAATATGTCAAACATAATGTTCATCAAGTGGAAGACTATAATAACTTCATGTCTAAGGATTCAAATGACATAACTAATATGAGATATATGTTCGATATAGACCATGACATAAATCTCATACAGCGGGTCATGTCCAGTACCTTGTTCCAAACAAGTACCCATAAATCTAACATGATCATCCCATGATCATTTAGCCTTTATACTAGTGCTTAACAAGTACTAGTGACGGAGATTATTATAAGTAAACATGAGCAACAATAATAATCAAAACATCTCTTTATTGATATGAAATAAATGATAACAATTACAACGTTTATTAAACGTGCCTAGGGCACCACTACCAACAATCTCCCACTTGCCCTAGGCCCAATCTCCCATGTATCTAATACCCATGGACCTAACATGACCATCATGTTTAGCTTGTGGAAGTCCCTTTGTTAGCGGGTCCGCAACATTGTCATCAGTCGGTACTCTGCATATATTTACGTCTCCCCTATCAATGATCTCTCGAATGATATGAAAACGCCTAAGTATGTGTTTGGATTTCTGATGTGCTCTTGGTTCCTTTGCTTGAGCAATAGCACCATTATTATCGCAATAAAGGTTTATTGGATTAGAAATACTAGGAACCACTTCAAGTTCAGTTATGAACTTCTTAATCCAAACAGCTTCCTTTGCAGCATCCGATGCAGCAATATACTTAGCTTCTGTTGTAGAATCAGCGGTTGTACTTTGCTTGGAACTCTTCCAGCTTACAGCTCCACCATTTAACATAAACACAAAACCCGATTGCGATCGGCTATCATCTTTGTCGGTTTGGAAGATTGCATCCGTGTAATCATTTACAACAAGATCATCTTCCATTCCTCCATAGACCAAAAACGAGTCTTTAGTTCTTCTCAAGTACTTAAGACATTGAGTCTTGCTTAGAGAAACTCCATGTAACACGGGCAAGGTGCCTCTCTTAGAATTTTCCATACGGAATCTTCTAATGACCTTGTCAATGTATGTACTTTGGCTTAAACCAAGTAGCCTCCTTGATCTATCTCTATAGATCTTAATGCCAAGAATATATGCGGCTTCACCCATATCTTTCATTGCGAAGCACTTTCCTAACCAAGTCTTCACAGACTGAAGTGTAGGAATGTCGTTTCCAATGAGTAATATGTCATCCACGTATAAAATAAGGAATAGCACTATGCTCCCACTAATATTCTTGTATACACAAGGCTCATCTTCGTTCTTGATGAAACCAAACTCTTTGACCGATTCATCAAAACGGAGATTCCAACTCCTAGAAGCTTGCTTCAATCCATAGATGGATCTCTGCAATTTGTATACCTTAGAATCTTGTTCAAAACCTTCTGGTTGTGTCATATACACATCCTCTTGGAGTTTTCCATTCAGGAAAGCGGTTTTGACGTCCATCTGCCATATCTCATAGTCATGATATGCGGCAATGGCAAGCAAAATTCTTATAGACTTGATCATTGCTACGGGTGAAAAGGTCTCATCATAATCAATACCATGAACTTGCCTATAACCCTTCACTATAATCCTAGCTTTGTAAGTATGCACCTTCCCATCCATGTCAGTCTTCTTCTTGAAGACCCATTTGCATCCTATCGTTTTTACACCTTCGGGTGCATCAATCAAATTCCAAACTTGATTGTCTTGCATGGATTGCAATTCGGATTCCATGGCTCCAAGCCACTTGTCCGAATCAGGAGAAGACATTGCCTCTTGGTAGGTTGACGGTTCATCATTCTCAATGATTTCTACCTCATTACTATCCGTTACGAGAAATCCATATCTCTCGGGCTCGGATCGTAACCTACTAGATCTGCGAGTTGCTTGTGTATTTTGAATAGGTTCCACAACTCCTTGTGGTTCTTGTTCTTATACCACTATTGGTTCAATGATATTTTCTGGGCCTTGAATTTCTTCAAGATTTATTTTACTCCCACTGATTTCTTTGGAGAGAAACTCTTTCTCTAGAAAGACACCAGTTCGGGCAACAAACACTTTGTTGTCCTCACGGTTGTAAAAGTTGTTGGGTTTCGATCTAACATGCGCAGCGGAAATTAGCAATTAAAATTTTAATGAAACCCAAAGCCATGGATCCGTTCATATGATTAAATCAAATACAACAAGATGAATAGAGGAATAACTAACCCTTGATGGCTATAAATTTCTAGCTTTTGAACTTGGTGGAGATTTTGAAACTTGATCAAGAACGCGAACCTTGAAGATGATGAGCTTCACCCTCTAGCGGTATCCACACCACGAACGAATATCAAGCAACTTCTTGATCTTGGTTGCTAGACCAAATTGTGAAACACACTTTCACAATTGCAAGAACTATATGGAATTATGAATATTCTTGTTCTTCACCTTTTGGATCTTAGAACAAAAATAACCTCTCAAAACCTTATGGAGGCACTCACAATATTATGTCTAATGGCTGGTGAAAAGATGCTTTTATAGGACCTAGTCATTAACTCTTAATGACCTAGGATTCCTAAATCCCGTCACCTTAATTAAGGCAAGTCCTTAATCTGCCAGGAATTCTGGCACGGTCGTGCCCCTTTATTTGGCACGGTCGTGCCAAATGGGTCGAACCTGCCAGACCTTCCCCGAATATTGGCACGGTCGTGCCCCTATTTTTGGCACGGTCGTGCCAAACGGACCGAGCCTTTGCCTTGGTTTGGATTTATGGCACGGCCGTGCCATTTTAAGGCGCACGACCGTGCCAGAGCCAAAACCTGACATTTTTCCATAATTCCAATTCAGTCCTTTATGATTCGTTCTATTTGTGTGTGACCCTCTAGGATTACACTAAGTTGGCAATGGGCTCAAACATGAACTCATAAGATATGATTAGGTTCTAGCAAACCGTCATACCTACCCAAATAGTGTAACTAGATACAAGTTCGCATTCCTTTAGAATATGTCACAATCCCTTTGTCCACGATGTCATTGAACACAAGTCATGGTCAAACAGTCAACTTGTTTTGTTCAATACTTTCTCGATTCCGAATATGTTGATAATTCAAATGCTATTGATCCAATCAATCCATTTGAGTCCGGACGAACATTTCATCAACATCATTCCTTCGAGGGGCCCAAGCTTGACATCTCTCCGTGGAGGGACAAATCCATTTAGCTTATTATTCTTCCCAACGGGAATCCGATTGTGCCAATCATACCCTTTATAACTACCGTGTTAAGGTAGCGTTTGAATATGTCAAACACAATGTTCATCAAGTGGAAGACTATAATAACTTCATGTCTAAGGATTCAAATGACATAACTAATATGAGATATATGTATGACATAGACCATGACATAAAACTCATGCAGCGGGTCAAGTCCAGTACCTTGTTCCAAACAAGTACCCATAAATCTAACATGATCATCCCATGATCATTTAGCCTTTATACTAGTGCTTAACAAGCACTAGGGACGGGGATTATTATAAGTAAACATGAACAACAATAATAATCAAAGCATCTCTTTATTGATATGAAATAAATGATAACAATTACAACGTTTATTAAACGTGGCTAGGGCACCACTACCAACAATCTCCCACTTGCCCTAGGCCCAATCTCCCATGTATCTAATACCCATGGACCTAACATGACCATCATGTTTAGCTTGTGGAAGTCCCTTTGTTAGCGGGTCCGCAACATTGTCATCAGTAGGTACTCTGCATATATTTACGTCTCCCCTATCAATGATCTCTCGAATGATATGAAAACGCCTAAGTATGTGTTTGGATTTCTGATGTGCTCTTGGTTCCTTTGCTTGAGCAATAGCACCATTATTGTCGCAATAAAGGTCTATTGGACTAGCAATACTAGGAACCACTTCAAGTTCAGTTATGAACTTCTTAATCCAAACAGCTTCCTTTGCAGCATCCGATGCAGCAATATACTCAGCTTCTGTTGTAGAATCAGCGGTTGTACTTTGCTTGGAACTCTTCCAGCTTACAGCTCCACCATTTAACATAAACACAAAACCCGATTGCAATCGGCTATCATCTTTGTCGGTTTGGAAGCTTGCATCCGTGTAAGCATTTACAACGAGATCATCTTCCATTCCTCCATAGACCAAAAACGAGTCTTTAGTCCTTCTCAAGTACTTAAGAATCGCTTTTACGGCTATCCAGTGGTTTTCGCCAGGGTCGGATTGGTATCTACTTGTCATGCTCAAAGCATAAGATACATCCGGCCTAGTACAAATCATGGCATACATGATGGACCCAATTGCCGAAGCATATGGAACATCATTCATTTTCTCACGCTCATCTTTTGTCTTAGGACATTGAGTCTTGCTTAGAGAAACTCCATGTAACACGGGCAAGGTTCCTCTCTTAGAATTTTCCATACGGAATCTTCTAATGACCTTGTCAATGTATGTACTTTGGCTTAAACCAAGTAGCCTCCTTGATCTATCTCTATAGATCTTAATGCCAAGAATATATGCGGCTTCACCCATATCTTTCATTGCGAAGCACTTTCCTAACCAAGTCTTCACAGACTGAAGTGTAGGAATGTCGTTTCCAATGAGTAATATGTCATCCACGTATAAAATAAGGAATAGCACTATGCTCCCACTAATCTTCTTGTATACACAAGGCTCATCTTCGTTCTTGATGAAGCCAAACTCTTTGACCGATTCATCAAAACGGAGATTCCAACTCCTTGAAGCTTGCTTCAATCCATAGATGGATCTTTGCAATTTGCATACCTTAGAATCTTGTTCAAAACCTTCTGGTTGTGTCATATACACATCCTCTTGAAGTTTTCCATTCAGGAAAGCAGTTTTGACGTCCATCTGCCATATTTCATAGTCATGATATGCGGCAATGGCAAGCAAAATTCTTATAGACTTGATCATTGCTACGGGTGAAAAGGTCTCATCATAGTCAATACCATGAACTTGCCTATAACCTTTCGCTACAAGCCTAGCTTTGTAAGTATGCACCTTCCCATCCATGTCAGTCTTCTTCTTGAAGACCCATTTGCATCCTATGGTTTTTACACCTTCGGGCGCATCAATCAAATTCCAAACTTGATTGTCTTGCATGGATTGCAATTCGGACTCCATGGCTCCAAGCCACTTGTCCGAATCAGGAGAAGACATCGCCTCTTGGTAGGTTGACGGTTCATCATTCTCAATGATTTCTACCTCATTACTATCCGTTACGAGAAATCCATATCTCTCGGGCTCGGATCGTAACCTACTAGATCTGCGAGATGCTTGTGTATTTTGAACAGGTTCCACAACTCCTTGTGGTTCTTGTTCTTGTTCCACTATTGGTTCAATGTTATTTTCTGGGTCTCGAATTTCTTCAAGATTTATTTTACTCCCACTGATTTCTTTGGAGAGAAACTCTTTCTCTAGAAAGACACCAGTTCGGGCAACAAACACTTTGTTGTCCTTTCGGTTGTAAAAGTAATATCCTTTAGTTTCCTTAGGATATCCCACGAAAATGCATTTATCAGATTTGTGTGCAAGTTTGTCTGAGATAAGTCTTTTGACAAAAACTTCACAACCCCAAATCTTCATGAAAGATAGACAAGGCTTCTTTCCGCTCCACATCTCATATGGAGTCTTTTGAACCGATTTAGTTGGAACACGATTTAGTGTGAAAGCAGCGGTTTCTAGAGCGTAACCCCAAAAGGATATTGGAATATCAACTTGACTCATCATTGATCGAACCATGTCTAACAAAGTCCGATTCCTCCTCTCGGACACACCATTCCATTGTGGTGTTCCCGGTGGAGTCAATTGTGAAACTATTCCACAATTCTTTAGATGATCATCAAATTCTTGACTTAAGTATTCTCCACCTCGATCTGATCGAAGTGCTTTTATACTTTTGCCAAGTTGTTTTTCTACTTCATTTTGAAATATTCTAAATATCTCAAATGCTTCACTTTTATGTTTCATTAGGTAAACATACCCAAATCTACTATAATCATCAGTGAAGGTTATGAAGTATTGAAATCCTCCCCTAGCATTGCTACTTAATGGTCCGCATACATCGGAATGTATCAACCCCAATAAGTCGCTTGCCCTTTCACCCAACTTGATAAAAGGTGTCTTAGTCATTTTTCCAAGAAGACACGACTCACAAGTATCATATGACTCTAAGTCACATGAACCCAAAAGTCCGTCCCCATGGAGTTTTGAGATACGCTTCTCATTAATATGACCAAGACGGCAATGCCACAAATAAGTATGATTTACATCATTAGGTTTAGATTTCTTATTTATATGATAGACATTATTTTCATTCTTGACATCCAAGATATAAAGGCCATTAAATGAATTAGCAATACCATAAAGCACATCATTTAAATAAATAGAAAATTTCTTATTCTCAATAAGAAACTTAAAACCTTCATTATCCAAACAAGAAATTGAAATAATATTTCTGCTTAAATCCGGAACATAATAACAATTGTTCAAAACAAGAATTAATCCGGAAGGTAAAGTGACTTCATAAGTCCCTACGGCTAATGCAGCAACTCTTGCTCCATTCCCCACGCGTAGATCTACTTCACCTTCTTTAAGCAGTCTCCTATTCTTTAGTCCCTGCACATTTAGACAAATGTGAGAACCACATCCGGTATCCAATACCCAAGAATCAGTGGTAGAAAGGAGAATATCTATCATATAGATACCTGAAGTCGACGCAGCCTTGCTGCTCTTCTTCTTCTTTTGCTCTTCCAAGAAAGCCTTGCAATTACGTTTCCAATGACCAATTTCTTGACAATGGAAACAAATTGCATCCTTTTGTGTATCGGGTTTTGCCTCAGAAGCCTTGGCAACCTTTGCCTTGCTTATCTTGGGTTTGACAACTTTTGCCTTACCCTTGCCTTTGGCACCAGGCTTCTTCCCACCGTGAACCAAGAGCACGGGAGAACCTTTCTCCACAATTTTCATCTCTGCAGTTTTGAGCATCCCATGCAACTCAGAGAGATTCTTATCCATTCCATGCATGTTATAATTCATCACAAACTGATTATAACTTTTAGGCAATGAATTAAGAATGAGATCCGTGGCTAGCTCCAATGGGATTGGATAGCCAAGTTTCTCAAGGTGCTCTACATAACCTTTCATTTTAAGAAAGTGAGGACTCACTTGTTGCCCTTCATTCATTTTACAAGTAGTGAATGCAACAATGGTCTTGTACCTCTCTTGCTTAGCTTGCTCTTGAAACATGGTTCTCAACTCCACACCTATCTCATAGGCTTCCAAATGTTCCAAACTTTGTTGGAGTTTTGAACACATAGCAGCAAGCATGAGACAACTTACATCTCTAGAATCATTACGATGTTTCTTGTAATTGTCCCTTTCTACCCTAGGGGCAGTAGGCGGTGGTTCAGCAGGGAGAGGCCCATCGAGAATGTACAACTTGTCTTCTTGCCTAAGAACAATTCTTATGCTACGGATCCAATCCATAAAGTTGGTACCATTCTCTTCGAGCTTATCCTTCTCAAGGATCGATCGCAACGACATTGATTGAGTGTTATTAGTCATTATCTACAAATATGCAAAAATTTCCAAAATTTAATAAGTACCGATTTTCATTAAAGAGATAAATAGTGTATTTTAAACAAAATACTCCCACTAAATTATATAACCTTCTTATACATCCAATGTATAATATAATTTAATTGGGTTGAGATCCCGCTTTAATCTAATTTTGAGTACGCTTTGGCGCACCGCTCAAAATTAAATCAATTAGGTAGACAACTCTTGTCAATCATATCTCATATGACTCTCAGTTCTTTTCATGAGATTCTTTAAGAAATCCAATTTCAAAAAGCATGTTAAATCTCATCTTTGCCTCAAGCCCAAAACTGTTTTGACGCTTAATTAAGTCCAACCATTTTAAACGCATAGGAAACTCTTATTCACTCATCTTGCTCAAACATGAATAAAATCAATGCACCTCGCTTTGGCGAGCCCACATAAAATTACTCATGTATAAACAAGTGTTTTAATCATGGCATGGCAAAAGGACTTAAAACTTTCTTTGAAGGTTCATCACATATAGCATATAACACATTTATGAGCACATAATACAAACATGTTACACATCAAGTTTAGCCACTAAATTAATCTCCATTAATTTAAGCATAATATTTATGTGTCATTAGTTTCTCTATGATTATGAGGATGAGACTATTTGAACTTTGGTTATCATCTCCAAATCAAGACAACAAGAAGTGCGACCGAAACTAAGCCATATGGCATCCACAATTCCGCACTAATTCAAGAAACCAAGAAAGTAGTCCATGTGGCCGAAACTAAGCAATAGATGGTCTCGATGAACGTAGGCCAATTGCATTCACAATTCCACATGGATCTCCAATCTTTGAATCAAGAACTTTGTTTCTTAATTTTAGCAATTATGAACTCTTCATAATTCTAACTTCGTTTTATCTTTGAAACTTCGATTGCGATCAAGTTTGGGAAACACAATCTCGATGAACGTAGATTAGTCATCCAAACCTTGAACCAATCTTAGACTCACAAGACTAAAACAAATAGGAAATTTAAACCCAAGATCCACACCCAAGACCCAAGCCCTACCCCGCGCCAAATCCTAGGTCCGGCCGGGTCAAGGTATGGGTCCGGTCGGACCCTTCTGAAAATCAAAATTTTAAAGTTCCAAAACTTGTCTCAAAATTGTTTTTCCCGATTCAATAAGGATTTGGTGTTCTTGGTGATCCAATCACCATGATCAACAAAACCTTGAATAAACAATTTATTCTTGAATCCCTAGAATATCAAAACTTTGATCCAATCAAAAATTGATAATCCAAACAATTTTAAATCCACCATAATTTTTATTGCGATTGAATAGTGCGATTAAAGTTTCTAAAACAATAAACCACATAAAATCACAAAACACATAAACATCATATAATCCAATATTCATATCATGCTTGGCACATAAACAATTTATATACACACAACATGATCCAAGTATTGAATTAATCAACATGAACGTGGCTCTGATACCACTGTTGGGTTTCGATCTAACATGCGCAGCGGAAATTAGCAATTAAAATTTTAATGAAACCCAAAGCCATGGATCCGTTCATATGATTAAATCAAATACAACAAGATGAATAGAGGAATAACTAACCCTTGATGGCTATAAATTTCTAGCTTTTGAACTTGGTGGAGATTTTGAAACTTGATCAAGAACGCGAACCTTGAAGATGATGAGCTTCACCCTCTAGCGGTATCCACACCACGAACGAATATCAAGCAACTTCTTGATCTTGGTTGCTAGACCAAATTGTGAAACACACTTTCACAATTGCAAGAACTATATGGAATTATGAATATTCTTGTTCTTCACCTTTTGGATCTTAGAACAAAAATAACCTCTCAAAACCTTATGGAGGCACTCACAATATTATGTCTAATGGCTGGTGAAAAGATGCTTTTATAGGACCTAGTCATTAACTCTTAATGACCTAGGATTCCTAAATCCCGTCACCTTAATTAAGGCAAGTCCTTAATCTGCCAGGAATTCTGGCACGGTCGTGCCCCTTTATTTGGCACGGTCGTGCCAAATGGGTCGAACCTGCCAGACCTTCCCCGAATATTGGCACGGTCGTGCCCCTATTTTTGGCACGGTCGTGCCAAACGGACCGAGCCTTTTCCTTGGTTTGGATTTATGGCACGGCCGTGCCATTTTAAGGCGCACGACCGTGCCAGAGCCAAAACCTGACAATTTTCCATAATTCAATTCAGTCCTTTATGATTCGTTCTATTTGTGTGTGACCCTCTAGGATTACACTAAGTTGGCAATGGGCTCAAACATGAACTCATAAGATATGATTAGGTTCTAGCAAACCGTCATACCTACCCAAATAGTGTAACTAGATACAAGTTCGCATTCCTTTAGAATATGTCACAATCCCTTTGTCCACGATGTCATTGAACACAAGTCATGGTCAAACAGTCAACTTGTTTTGTTCAATACTTTCTCGATTCCGAATATGTTGATAATTCAAATGCTATTGATCCAATCAATCCATTTGAGTCCGGCCGAACATTTCATCAACATCATTCCTTCGAGGGGCCCAAGCTTGACATCTCTCCGTGGAGGGACAAATCCATTTAGCTTATTATTCTTCCCAACGGGAATCCGATTGTGCCAATCATACCCTTTATAACTACCGTGTTAAGGTAGCGTTTGAATATGTCAAACACAATGTTCATCAAGTGGAAGACTATAATAACTTCATGTCTAAGGATTCAAATGACATAACTAATATGAGATATATGTATGACATAGACCATGACATAAAACTCATGCAGCGGGTCAAGTCCAGTACCTTGTTCCAAACAAGTACCCATAAATCTAACATGATCATCCCATGATCATTTAGCCTTTATACTAGTGCTTAACAAGCACTAGGGACGGGGATTATTATAAGTAAACATGAACAACAATAATAATCAAAGCATCTCTTTATTGATATGAAATAAATGATAACAATTACAACGTTTATTAAACGTGGCTAGGGCACCACTACCAACAAAAGTAATATCCTCTAGTTTCCTAAGGATATCCCACGAAATTACATTTATCAGATTTGTGTGCAAGTTTGTCTAAGACAAGTCTTTTGACAAAAGCTTCGCAACCCCAAATCTTCATGAAAGACAGACAAGGCTTCTTTCCGCTCCACATCTCATATGGAGTCTTTTGAACCGATTTAGTTGGAACACGATTTAGTGTGAAAGCAGCGGTTTCTAGGGCGTAACCCCAAAAGGATATTGGAAGATCAACTTGACTCATCATTGATCGAACCATGTCTAACAAAGTCCGATTCCTCCTCTCGGACACACCATTCCATTGTGGTGTTCCGGGTGGAGTCAATTGTGAAACTATTCCACAATTCTTTAGATGATCATCAAATTCTTGACTCAAGTATTCTCCACCACGATCTGATCGAAGTGCCTTTATACTTTTGCCAAGTTGTTTTTCTACTTCATTTTGAAATATTCTAAATATCTCAAATGCTTCACTTTTATGTTTCATTAGGTAAACATACCCAAATCTACTATAATCATCAGTAAAGGTTATGAAGTATTGAAATCCTCCCCTAGCATTGCTACTTAATGGTCCGCATACATCGGAATGTATCAACCCCAATAAGTCACTTGCCCTTTCACCTAGCTTGGTAAAAGGTGTCTTAGTCATTTTTCCAAGAAGACACGACTCACAAGTATCATATGACTCGAGGTCACATGAACCTAAAAGTCCGTCCCCATGGAGTTTTGAGATACGCTTCTCATTAATATGACCAAGACGGCAATGCCATAAATAGGTATGATTTACATCATTAGGTTTAGATTTCTTATTTACATGATAGACATTGTTATTATTTTCATTCTTGACATCCAAGATATAAAGGCCATTAAATGAATTAGCAATACCATAAAGCACATCATTTAAATAAATAGAAAATCTCGTATTCTCAATAAGAAACTTAAAACCTTCATTATCCAAACAAGAAATTGAAATAATATTTCTGCTTAAATCCGGAACATAATAACAATTGTTCAAAACAAGAATTAATCCGGAAGGTAAAGTGACTTCATAAGTCCCTACGGCTAATGCAGCAACTCTTGCTCCATTCCCCACGCGTAGATCTACTTCACCTTCTTTAAGCAGTCTCCTATTCTTTAGTCCCTGCACATTTAGACAAATGTGAGAACCACATCCGGTATCCAATACCCAAGAATCAGTGGTAGAAAGGAGAATATCTATCATATAGATACCTGAAGTCGACGCAGCCTTGCTGCTCTTCTTCTTCTTTTGCTCTTCCAAGAAAGCCTTGCAATTACGTTTCCAATGACCAATTTCTTGACAATGGAAACAAATTGCATCCTTTTGTGTATCGGGTTTTGCCTCAGAAGCCTTGGCAACCTTTGCCTTGCTTATCTTGGGTTTGACAACTTTTGCCTTACCCTTGCCTTTGGCACCAGGCTTCTTCCCACCGTGAACCAAGAGCACGGGAGAACCTTTCTCCACAATTTTCATCTCTGCAGTTTTGAGCATCCCATGCAACTCAGAGAGATTCTTATCCATTCCATGCATGTTATAATTCATCACAAACTGATTATAACTTTTAGGCAATGAATTAAGAATGAGATCCGTGGCTAGCTCCAATGGGATTGGATAGCCAAGTTTCTCAAGGTGCTCTACATAACCTTTCATTTTAAGAAAGTGAGGACTCACTTGTTGCCCTTCATTCATTTTACAAGTAGTGAATGCAACAATGGTCTTGTACCTCTCTTGCTTAGCTTGCTCTTGAAACATGGTTCTCAACTCCACACCTATCTCATAGGCTTCCAAATGTTCCAAACTTTGTTGGAGTTTTGAACACATAGCAGCAAGCATGAGACAACTTACATCTCTAGAATCATTACGATGTTTCTTGTAATTGTCCCTTTCTACCCTAGGGGCAGTAGGCGGTGGTTCAGCAGGGAGAGGCCCATCGAGAATGTACAACTTGTCTTCTTGCCTAAGAACAATTCTTATGCTACGGATCCAATCCATAAAGTTGGTACCATTCTCTTCGAGCTTATCCTTCTCAAGGATCGATCGCAACGACATTGATTGAGTGTTATTAGTCATTATCTACAAATATGCAAAAATTTCCAAAATTTAATAAGTACCGATTTTCATTAAAGAGATAAATAGTGTATTTTAAACAAAATACTCCCACTAAATTATATAACCTTCTTATACATCCAATGTATAATATAATTTAATTGGGTTGAGATCCCGCTTTAATCTAATTTTGAGTACGCTTTGGCGCACCGCTCAAAATTAAATCAATTAGGTAGACAACTCTTGTCAATCATATCTCATATGACTCTCAGTTCTTTTCATGAGATTCTTTAAGAAATCCAATTTCAAAAAGCATGTTAAATCTCATCTTTGCCTCAAGCCCAAAACTGTTTTGACGCTTAATTAAGTCCAACCATTTTAAACGCATAGGAAACTCTTATTCACTCATCTTGCTCAAACATGAATAAAATCAATGCACCTCGCTTTGGCGAGCCCACATAAAATTACTCATGTATAAACAAGTGTTTTAATCATGGCATGGCAAAAGGACTTAAAACTTTCTTTGAAGGTTCATCACATATAGCATATAACACATTTATGAGCACATAATACAAACATGTTACACATCAAGTTTAGCCACTAAATTAATCTCCATTAATTTAAGCATAATATTTATGTGTCATTAGTTTCTCTATGATTATGAGGATGAGACTATTTGAACTTTGGTTATCATCTCCAAATCAAGACAACAAGAAGTGCGACCGAAACTAAGCCATATGGCATCCACAATTCCGCACTAATTCAAGAAACCAAGAAAGTAGTCCATGTGGCCGAAACTAAGCAATAGATGGTCTCGATGAACGTAGGCCAATTGCATTCACAATTCCACATGGATCTCCAATCTTTGAATCAAGAACTTTGTTTCTTAATTTTAGCAATTATGAACTCTTCATAATTCTAACTTCGTTTTATCTTTGAAACTTCGATTGCGATCAAGTTTGGGAAACACAATCTCGATGAACGTAGATTAGTCATCCAAACCTTGAACCAATCTTAGACTCACAAGACTAAAACAAATAGGAAATTTAAACCCAAGATCCACACCCAAGACCCAAGCCCTACCCCGCGCCAAATCCTAGGTCCGGCCGGGTCAAGGTATGGGTCCGGTCGGACCCTTCTGAAAATCAAAATTTTAAAGTTCCAAAACTTGTCTCAAAATTGTTTTTCCCGATTCAATAAGGATTTGGTGTTCTTGGTGATCCAATCACCATGATCAACAAAACCTTGAATAAACAATTTATTCTTGAATCCCTAGAATATCAAAACTTTGATCCAATCAAAAATTGATAATCCAAACAATTTTAAATCCACCATAATTTTTATTGCGATTGAATAGTGCGATTAAAGTTTCTAAAACAATAAACCACATAAAATCACAAAACACATAAACATCATATAATCCAATATTCATATCATGCTTGGCACATAAACAATTTATATACACACAACATGATCCAAGTATTGAATTAATCAACATGAACGTGGCTCTGATACCACTGTTGGGTTTCGATCTAACATGCGCAGCGGAAATTAGCAATTAAAATTTTAATGAAACCCAAAGCCATGGATCCGTTCATATGATTAAATCAAATACAACAAGATGAATAGAGGAATAACTAACCCTTGATGGCTATAAATTTCTAGCTTTTGAACTTGGTGGAGATTTTGAAACTTGATCAAGAACGCGAACCTTGAAGATGATGAGCTTCACCCTCTAGCGGTATCCACACCACGAACGAATATCAAGCAACTTCTTGATCTTGGTTGCTAGACCAAATTGTGAAACACACTTTCACAATTGCAAGAACTATATGGAATTATGAATATTCTTGTTCTTCACCTTTTGGATCTTAGAACAAAAATAACCTCTCAAAACCTTATGGAGGCACTCACAATATTATGTCTAATGGCTGGTGAAAAGATGCTTTTATAGGACCTAGTCATTAACTCTTAATGACCTAGGATTCCTAAATCCCGTCACCTTAATTAAGGCAAGTCCTTAATCTGCCAGGAATTCTGGCACGGTCGTGCCCCTTTATTTGGCACGGTCGTGCCAAATGGGTCGAACCTGCCAGACCTTCCCCGAATATTGGCACGGTCGTGCCCCTATTTTTGGCACGGTCGTGCCAAACGGACCGAGCCTTTTCCTTGGTTTGGATTTATGGCACGGCCGTGCCATTTTAAGGCGCACGACCGTGCCAGAGCCAAAACCTGACAATTTTCCATAATTCAAATTCAGTCCTTTATGATTCGTTCTATTTGTGTGTGACCCTCTAGGATTACACTAAGTTGGCAATGGGCTCAAACATGAACTCATAAGATATGATTAGGTTCTAGCAAACCGTCATACCTACCCAAATAGTGTAACTAGATACAAGTTCGCATTCCTTTAGAATATGTCACAATCCCTTTGTCCACGATGTCATTGAACACAAGTCATGGTCAAACAGTCAACTTGTTTTGTTCAATACTTTCTCGATTCCGAATATGTTGATAATTCAAATGCTATTGATCCAATCAATCCATTTGAGTCCGGCCGAACATTTCATCAACATCATTCCTTCGAGGGGCCCAAGCTTGACATCTCTCCGTGGAGGGACAAATCCATTTAGCTTATTATTCTTCCCAACGGGAATCCGATTGTGCCAATCATACCCTTTATAACTACCGTGTTAAGGTAGCGTTTGAATATGTCAAACACAATGTTCATCAAGTGGAAGACTATAATAACTTCATGTCTAAGGATTCAAATGACATAACTAATATGAGATATATGTATGACATAGACCATGACATAAAACTCATGCAGCGGGTCAAGTCCAGTACCTTGTTCCAAACAAGTACCCATAAATCTAACATGATCATCCCATGATCATTTAGCCTTTATACTAGTGCTTAACAAGCACTAGGGACGGGGATTATTATAAGTAAACATGAACAACAATAATAATCAAAGCATCTCTTTATTGATATGAAATAAATGATAACAATTACAACGTTTATTAAACGTGGCTAGGGCACCACTACCAACAAAAGTAATATCCTCTAGTTTCCTAAGGATATCCCACGAAATTACATTTATCAGATTTGTGTGCAAGTTTGTCTAAGACAAGTCTTTTGACAAAAGCTTCGCAACCCCAAATCTTCATGAAAGACAGACAAGGCTTCTTTCCGCTCCACATCTCATATGGAGTCTTTTGAACCGATTTAGTTGGAACACGATTTAGTGTGAAAGCAGCGGTTTCTAGGGCGTAACCCCAAAAGGATATTGGAAGATCAACTTGACTCATCATTGATCGAACCATGTCTAACAAAGTCCGATTCCTCCTCTCGGACACACCATTCCATTGTGGTGTTCCGGGTGGAGTCAATTGTGAAACTATTCCACAATTCTTTAGATGATCATCAAATTCTTGACTCAAGTATTCTCCACCACGATCTGATCGAAGTGCCTTTATACTTTTGCCAAGTTGTTTTTCTACTTCATTTTGAAATATTCTAAATATCTCAAATGCTTCACTTTTATGTTTCATTAGGTAAACATACCCAAATCTACTATAATCATCAGTAAAGGTTATGAAGTATTGAAATCCTCCCCTAGCATTGCTACTTAATGGTCCGCATACATCGGAATGTATCAACCCCAATAAGTCACTTGCCCTTTCACCTAGCTTGGTAAAAGGTGTCTTAGTCATTTTTCCAAGAAGACACGACTCACAAGTATCAT
Organism: Campanula takesimana; assembly: GCA_026119855.1. NCBI lineage: Eukaryota > Viridiplantae > Streptophyta > Magnoliopsida > Asterales > Campanulaceae > Campanula > Campanula takesimana. Next base: position 328,811 of record JAOWBW010001058.1, read on the forward strand.
ATGACTCGAGGTCACATGAACCTAAAAGTCCGTCCCCATGGAGTTTTGAGATACGCTTCTCATTAATATGACCAAGACGGCAATGCCATAAATAGGTATGATTTACATCATTAGGTTTAGATTTCTTATTTACATGATAGACATTGTTATTATTTTCATTCTTGACATCCAAGATATAAAGGCCATTAAATGAATTAGCAATACCATAAAGCACATCATTTAAATAAATAGAAAATCTCGTATTCTCAATAAGAAACTTAAAACCTTCATTATCCAAACAAGAAATTGAAATAATATTTCTGCTTAAATCCGGAACATAATAACAATTGTTCAAAACAAGAATTAATCCGGAAGGTAAAGTGACTTCATAAGTCCCTACGGCTAATGCAGCAACTCTTGCTCCATTCCCCACGCGTAGATCTACTTCACCTTCTTTAAGCAGTCTCCTATTCTTTAGTCCCTGCACATTTAGACAAATGTGAGAACCACATCCGGTATCCAATACCCAAGAATCAGTGGTAGAAAGGAGAATATCTATCATATAGATACCTGAAGTCGACGCAGCCTTACTGCCCTTCTTCTTCTTTTGCTCTTCCAAGAAAGCCTTGCAATTACGTTTCCAATGACCAATTTCTTGACAATGGAAACAGATTGCATCCTTTTGTGAATCGGGTTTTGCCTCAGAAGCCTTGGCAACCTTTGCCTTGCTTATTTTGGGTTTGACAACTTTCTTACCCTTTCCTTTGGCACTAGCCTTCTTCCCATCATGAACCAAGAGCACGGGAGAACCTTTCTCCACAATTTTCATCTCTGCTGTTTTAAGCATCCCATGCAACTCAGAGAGATTCTTATCCATTCCATGCATGTTATAATTCATCACAAACTGATTATAACTTTTAGGCAATGAATTAAGAATGAGATCCGTGGTTAGCTCCAATGGGATTGGATAGCCAAGTTTCTCAAGGTGCTCTACATAACCTTTCATTTTAAGAAAGTGAGGACTCACTTTTTGCCCTTCATTCATTTTACTAGTAGTGAATGCAACAATGGTCTTGTACCTCTCTTGCCTAGCTTGCTCTTGAAACATGGTTCTCAACTCCACGCCTATCTCATAGGCTTCCAAATGTTCCAAACTTTGTTGGAGTTTTGAACACATAGCAGCAAGCATGAGACAGCTTACATCTCTAGAATCATTACGATGTTTCTTGTAATTGTCTCTTTCTACCCTAGGGGCAGTAGGCGGTGGTTCAGCAGGGAGAGGCCCATCGAGAATGTACAACTTATCTTCTTGCCTAAGAACGATTCTTATGCTACGGATCCAATCCATAAAGTTAGTACCATTCTCTTCGAGCTTATCCCTCTCAAGGATCGATCGCAATGACATTGATTGAGTGTTATTAGTCATTATCTACAAATATGCAAAATTTCCAAAATTTAATAAGTACCAATTTTTCATTAAAGAGATAAATAATGTATTTTTCAAACAAAATACTCCCACTAAATTATATAACCTTCTTATACATCCAATGTATAATATAATTTAATTGGGCTAAGATCCAACTTTAATTTAACTTTTGAGTCCACGGAGGCGGACCGCTCAAAAACTAAATTAATTAGGTAGACAATCATGTCAATCATATCCCATATGATTCTTAGATCCTTTTATGAGATTCTTTGAGAAATCCAATTTCAAAAAGCATGTTTAATCTCATCTTTTGCCTAGGCCCAAAACTGTTTTGACGCCTAATTAAGTCCAACCATTTTAAACGCATAGGAACCATTCAATTTAATGCACCTTGCGGAGGCAAGCCCACATTAAATTAATGAACCTTATCTTGCTTATATATGAATAAAATCAATGCACTTTGCGGAGGCGAACCCACATCAATATCACCCATATATAAACAAGTGTTTTAATCATGGCATGGCAAAGAAGGACTTAAAACTTTCTTTGAAGGTTCATCACATATAGCATATAACACATTTATGAGCACATAATATAAACATGTTACACATCAAGTTTAGTCACTAAATTAATCTCCATTAATTTAAGCATGATATTTATGTGTCATTAGTTTCTCTATAATTATGAGGATGAGACTATTTCAACTTCGATTATTATCTCCAAATCAAGACAACAAGACGTGCGGTCGAACTAAGCCATAAGGCAACCACAATCCCGCACTAATTCAAGAAACCAAGAAAGTAGTCCATGTGGCCGAAACTAAGCAATAGATGGTCTCGATGAACGTAGGCCAATTGCATTCATAATTCCACATGGATCTCCAATCATTGAATTAAGAACCTTTGTTTCTCAATTTTAGCAATTATGAACTCTTCATAATTCTAACTTCGTTTTATCTTTGAAACTTTGATTGCGATCAATTTTGGGAAACACAATCTCGATGAACGCAGATTAGCCATCCAAAACTTGAACCAATCTAGGAATCACAGGACTAAAACAAATAGGAAAATCAAACCCTAAAATCCACACACAAACCAACTACCCAAAACCCATTCCAGATCAACAAGTCTGGATTGGTTCTGTTACTGGTTTTGTCGAATTTATCGAAAATTCCATATTCAGATTTTAACCAAAATCAGAACAAATTTTGACCACCGAGCGCCCGCCTGGTCATCAGCGAGCGGGCGCATGAATAGCCAGAATGATATAGAATTTTTAAAGTTCAAAAATTTTGTCTCAAAATTATTTTTCCCCGATTATTAAAACTTTGATCCAATCAAAAATCAATAATCGAAATAATTCAGAATCCACCATAATATTTATTGCGATTGAATCGTGCGATTAAAGTTGCAAAACAATAAACCACCTAAAATCACAAAACACATAAGCATCATATATTCCAATATTCATATCATGCTAGGCACATAAACAATTTATATACACATAACATGATCAAGGTATTGAAATAATCAACATGAACGGGGCTCTGATACCACTGTTGGGTTTCCAAGTAACATGCGCAGCGGAATATAGCAATTAAAATTTTAAGAAAACCCAAAGCCATGGATCCGTTCATATGATTAAATCAAATACAACAAGATGAATAGAGGAATAACTAACCCTTGAAGGCTATGAACTTTTCTTCGGTCTTGGTGGAGAAACTTGAAGACTTGATCACGATCACAAAGCTTGAACACGAACTTTGAAGATGATGATTTTCACCCTCTAGCGGCATCCACACTTCGAACGAATATCATAGGAGCTTCTTTGATCTTGGTTGCTAGACCAATATTATGAAACACACTTTCACAATATAATAAAGAACTATATGGAATTTATTTGTGAGTTATTTTGTTCCTCAATCAATGATATCTTAGAACAAAATAAAATCTCTCTCAAACTCTTTGTGTCACGACCCGAAATCTAGGCTCTATTTTATTAGTAATTAAATGATTTTTATTTAATTATTTTCTTGTTTATTTATTTAAATTATTATTTATTTAAATACTTATGTGTGCAATTTATGTGTTATAATATTTATGCCCAGCTTTGTATTCGAGTTATTTGGGCTAGTGTAGAAGTGTTGGGTCTTAATTGCTAGTATGGAGTAGTGTGTGTGTGTAGTGTGAGAGAGGGGGTCTAAGTGTAAGTTTTTTAAAATAATTTTCCTACTCCCTCCCTACTCCTCCCTCACCTCCTCCCTCACTCATCCTTCTCCTTCCCAGACAACTCTCTCTCTCTCCAAGCATTGTGGGTAAGTTTTCTTCCTCTTCCTTCTCTCTTCATTTACTCCTTCTTCCTCTCATTATTATTCATTTCTTAAAACGTGAACATTGTTTAGATCGTCGTTAGGATCGCGTAGACTCAAAAAGAATAGAATTCCGTCAACTTTCATTATTTTCAAGTAAGTTACTTTTCCCCCATTTTAATGCTAAATTGTTCATATCATGTCTAGATAATGTTTGATGTGTTACATTTGAAGTTTGGATGAGTTTTGAATTTTTTTTGGAATTTATTGAGTTTTTGGTTGAAAATGGTGAATTGATGAATATCTTGATTCAATCTTGGTTTGGGTTGATAAAGGGTGTTGTTAAGGTCCCCTTTTGTTTAAATAATGTTTGGGTACCTTAGAAATCTTGTTGGGAGAGTTGGATTTTGGGTGTTATGTGTTTTGGGTTGGAAAATGGAAGAACCCCTGTTGTTCTTCCCGATTCTGGCAATTCCGGAGTATTGGGCGACCGCCCAAAATCGTATGGGCGACCGCGCATCTTTCTGAAAGCTTTTGTGCTTGGTTGAGGGCCATGTTGGGCGGCCGCACAGTCCCTTTTGGGCGGCCGCACAGTCCTCTGAAAATTTCCATTTTGTTAAAATTGTGTGAATGAAGGATGCATTTTGACCCAAATCTTGGGTGTCCTTCTAGTTGACCTTAGTGAATATTGTGGTACACTTTGGTGATAGAATTGGGTCCTTTGTGATCAAGTTTGTGTTTGAAATTCATTAATTGTTAAGTTGGATTCTGGAGCACCCTTATTGTGTATTGTTGGCTCATTTCATCTTCTTGGTGATTATTTGGCATGATTCCCTACTTTGGAATCCTTTGTTGTTTATCGTGCTAGTATTTTATTACTTAGCCTTTACGTGAAATCCCAGCTGGTATTTTGTGTGTGTTTGGGCGATGGGAAAGATTATAATGGCAAAGCCAAGTCCATTATAATGTTGACCATTGTTTTGCCCCCTTCTTTACCCCTTCTCCAGATTGGCCTTGGAAAGGATAAGTCAGCGTTCCTTTGTGAATGTATCTGGCTAGCGGGCATGACTTTGTATCATGGTCCTTGTCCCTTGTGACACTTTTATGTTATTGGTTCCGGTACCGGGGGGGGTTTCTCTTCGGCTTTCATGCTATTATGAAGATGATGATTTGTTGATTATTAAAGCTGCGCAGCGATCCTTTATTTGGATGTTCCGGTTTGGAAAACCTTGGCTATATCCTTTGTTATCTGTTTATTTCCGCTGCTATCTGTTATATGATAATTGCTATGTGCTATGTGATAATTATATTGGTTTATTGCTTATTGTATCATAGCATGTCATGTAGTTGCATTAGTAACTTATTGAGATTTATCTCACCCCCTTTCCTTTCATCTTTGTTTTTCCTTAACCCCCCCCCCCCAGGTGCTAAGGAATAGTCTCGCTGATAGAAGTATATATAGGTACTCCTAAGATTTAGAACAAAAGGAGTGAAATTCGGAGCTAAAACAGGGATTTTTCATAATGTCCGGCCGAACACTTTATAAAAATTGTCCGTTTTACGCTCAATCTTCCGGAGGCCACAACTTCTTCGCCCGGACTCCGTTTTAGACGTGTAAACTATCGTTGGAAATCTATTTTCGAGTACTACGCAATGGTTCTATTGGTTGCATGGTTCTAGATCAGAATGATTGTCTTATTGTGAGGTTTAAGATCAAGGTGTAGTCTCGGTCTAGGTTCCGTAGTACTATTCTAGTTGACTTAGTTGGGAACCGTGGAACACTTTAGTAATTAAAATTGGATCCTTTGTGAACAATGGTGTTATGTAATTTTCTCAAGTATTGTTTGGGAATGTTTGGGTATCTTATGATGTGTTCGTGATTGTTCCAATCGAATTGATTTTCGAGTAAGACTTGGTCTAGGTTTTAGGCGATGTCCTATAGTACCTAGAGGGTTGTTATTGAACACCAAAGTGAAGGGTATAGTCCGGTCGTGATCATGTTCTAATAAGGGTAACCTTTTGGATTCGTTTGGGGTGTTTAGAATTGGTTCGTTATGGACGGAGGTAAAGCGTGAATTGGCAATTGGGTACTTACGGTTTGATTAACCTTAAGGTGTATTCATTCTGATTTCCTACTTTGGAATTCCAGGTGTGATGAGATGGTTGAGTTCATAGTCCTAGTATATCTTTATGAGTAAATGTTTAGGGTCATTTTGGTAATAGTCATTGTGCCATTTGTGAGCGACCGTTTGGGTTTTTCTCTTTATGATTAACTTGTGGGTATCATATTTAGGATGTATTTGGTACGTGGCTTATCTTGGAATCATTATGTTTTAATGGTCAATGTTGTTGGACTCTTTTATGAGAAACTCCTTGTGTTTATTGTTGTTGAACTCTTCTTGAGTAATCGTTTGCATCTTTTATGGTGATTAATTGGTATGGTTCCCTACTTTGGAATCCTTAGTTGTTTACCGTGCTAGTATTTTATTACTTAGCATTTATTTGAAAGTCCAGCTGGTATTTGTGGTTGTGTCGGGCGATGTGAGATATTGTGATGGCACCGGCCAAGTCCATTATGGTGTCGACCATTGTTTTGCCCTTATTTTCCTCTTCCAGATCGACCTTGGTTGAGACGTTTTGGAGCATGACTTTGTGGCATGGCTCCCACCCTTTGTGGCACGTTACTTTGTTATTGGTTCCGGTACCGGGGGTATTCTCTTCAGCTTTTATGCTACTATGAGGATGGCTTGATGGGTTGATTGATTGATTGGTCCGTTCTGACCGGGGTTCTCTCCAGTTATTATACTGCTATTGTTGATTGGTTGATCGGTTGAAGCTGCGCAGCGATTGTTCTATCAGTTTGGTGAAACCTTGGCTCAGTATCCTTTGTTACGTGTTTACTTCAGTCTTATGTGCTGCATGATGAGTTAGTCGTTATTTCCAACTGGTATGAGACAGTTGCGATAGGGAGCTTTCTCATTTGTTGTTATGTGATTTACTTGTTCATTTATATCATTGATTTGCATGAATTATGCCATGTAGATCCATTTTGTAACTTACTGAGATTTTATCTCACCCCGTTTCTTGTTTCAAATTGTTTTTCCTTAACCCCCCCCCCCTCAGGAAAGCAAGTGGTAGCATTGTGAGGTCCGTTGTAGCGGGAATCTTCTGAGCAGGTTGATCGCATTTGGGATAGTTGCCCTTCGGAGCCTTTACGCATTTTATTGTGGGTTCGTAGTCGTTCAGTGTTTTGTATATATGGTTGCACTTTGGGTATTTTTGTTAATAGTTGTTCTTGCTTCCGCGTTTGTTTCTAGTCTCCGAGTTATAATCTCGTTGAGGTGTTGCTTGATGGTATAGATTTCATAGTTGAATTCACGCGCCCGTGTTTGGTATTTTGCATTTTGGAGATGTATATTATGTAAATTTTATATTTATGGATTTTAGTATTTTTCGGGGCGTGACAGTTGGTATCAGAGCAATGGTTTTAGATCTTGAAGGAGAATAAGAACTCTGATATTGAGTAGGTTTCAATACGTGGGTGTTATGATTTTGAGTGGTTTAGAAACTAAGTTTTCTTGAAAGAATGAGGTTAAGGTAGAAGTTGGTTGAGTTATAAGTCGTGATATTGACGTCGAGTGTTCCTTCTCTTGTGGTATACAAGTATAGGATTGGTGTCAATAGTGTTGGTTCCATTGGGGTTAGTTGGTTTGAGAATAGAGAGTGCGAGTCTTTGAGGACTTAAGGGTTTATATTTTGTAGAATGTATAATGTTTCGTGCGATGTACGCATGTTGGTCCTCATTCCGTGAATTATGTTGAGGAATATTCTCGGATATGAGACTTCGGGATTGTTACTGGTACACATAAGAAACCCGGGAGAATTATGACCGATAGCACTCTATAATCTATAAGTTGATTTAGTTGTGTCACCTATTCGGGTTATTGATGTGATAAGTGGTGTGGTTTAGCTTTCTATGTGTCTCGTATCTTTGGGTTGCCACTGATTGGTGGTGAGTATTTCTAGATATTTTCGGAGAGTTCAAATAGGCCATTATGATAAATTAGTACTTGTTATCTTATATTGGTGAATTAGTAAATTCCTGAAGTGGATCAGTGGTTTAATCAGAGTTTGATTGATAAGTGGCTATTGTTAGTCAAAGGTCGAATACGAGGAAATAGCGAAGGCAAATTCTATTATTGGGTTTGTTTATTATGAATTCTTGGTTATATCATTTAGATGGATAAATGGCATAGTGTTATCAAAGATTATTATTTTTAAATCATGATTTGATTGTGGGAGTGAATGACTTAATGTTATATTGATACACACCAAGTTGTGGGCTGAGAATTAATACCCATTTGGGATTTTATTTAAAATTTCTTGGAAGAAGCAAGGGTTCACAAGTTTTACCATGAGTTAGAGGATTTATTGTTTTGTAATGGGGTTCTTCAGGTTTTAATTGATCTCTGCAAGTGTAGACAAATAAGTAAAATGAGATACACGTATTTTGGGATTTCTTGGCTTTAGTAAGAACCGATAAGTGTGAAATCAGCTTTCGATTGTTAATATAAAGATTGATGATAATTTCAGTATTTATATTGTTTTGTGGATTTAGCTAGTATCAATGTTATCTTGCAAGGTATAACCAGTGTTATGTTTTCTTGGAGATAAGTCAGGTTTTCCATTTTTGTGAAAAGTGATCAACCCGTTATCGATAATGATGTTTCCAAAGGGAGATGGAGGTATGTAACGATTTTGAGTGATAAAGTATTTGTATATGTTTCGAGGGTTAGCGCCTAATAAATAGAACTCTCTATTACTTGGAATTGATGGTAATTTTACTGATATTGCCTCAGCGGACTATATATTTTATTCTATTTTGGGACCAAGTTGAAACGTTATGATAGCAGACTACCAAGAGTTAATGGATATAATTCCTTAGAGAACTAAGTATGAGGTAATGTAAGTAGTTTGAGAAATTCAAGATTTTGGCTGTATTATGTTTTATCTCATAAGGAAAGTGAGTGTGGTAGTGGAATCCCATTCGATCGGATTGTTGATAACAGTAAATTTTGAGTATATCATTGAGTCATTGGGTGACAGTAATTGTTAGCTCTATTCCTTCTCTTATTTGTTCGGGTAGTAGCATGATTATGGAATGATGTCTAGATCGTCAATACGTACGGAGGAACCGGAAAAGTAAAACATATGAATATTGGTGACTTAAGGGTTGATTGAGGACATAATGCTAACCGGGATCAAATCAGTTATGTTTCAGGATCGATGATCAAGTGATAGTCGTGGGAATCTGAAATTCCGGATGAAAGAGGAAGTTGACTTTAGAATGTTTAATACGAGTATACTCGAGATATGTATGTGTAAAATATGTTGGGTTAATGAGTCGTGGAGACTATGTTTGAATTATCTAATAGGTACTTGATTGGGGTTATGAGTGCTATATGAGAATCGATATTTTGTAGCCTCGTTATGACTGCGTGTTATGATTTTGATAGGTGAATTCGCGGGCGAATTCTTTTTAAGGAGGGTAGATTGTAACGACCCGAAAACTAGGCTCTATTTTATTAGTAATAAATAATTATTATTTATTTATTTGCTTATTTATTTATTTAAATTATTATTTAATTAATAATTTATGTGTGCATTTTATGTGTTATAATAAATTATGACTAGCATTTTATTTGGGTCATTTGTGCTAGTGTAGAAGTGTTGAGTCTTAATTGTTAGTGGGGAGTTTGTTTGTAGAGAGTAGTAGTAAGGGAGGGGCCTAAGTGTAAGTTTGGTTTAATCATCTTCTCCCTACTCCCTCTCTTTCTCCCTCACCTCATTTCATTCCCAGCACAAACTCTCTCTCTCTCTCTCTCTTCCAAGAAAAGGTAAGTTTTCTTCTCTACCTTCTCTCTTCAATCTAACCATCTTCCTCTTGTTATTTCTCATTTCTTAAAACATGAAACTTGTTTAGATCGTCGTTAGGATCGTAGAGGGCTAAAAATATTCGAGTTCCGGCAACTTTGAAAAAATTTAAGTAAGTTACTTTTCCCCCATTTATATTAAAAATGCTCATATTTAACTCTATTGATGTTTTGTTGATATCCATGGCTTCTTGGTTGAGTTCAGAAATTATTTGGAATTTATTTGGGTTTTTGGTTAAAAGTTGTGATAATATGAATGTTGAGATTTAATCTTGATTTGGGTGGTTAAATGTTGTTATCTAGGTCTCCTAGAAGTTCATATGTTGTTTTAGTACATTGTTAAGAGTATTGGAAGTGTTGATTTTGGGTGTATATGTAATTGCAAGATTTTGGATTTGATTTTGGGTATGAATGTGTTAAACCCAGCTGATTTCTGCCCAGCCCGACGACCGGGCGCCCGCCCGCCCCCCGCCAAGCGCCCGCCCACTCCCCCCTTTTGTGACCCTTAGCTTCTGCCTAAATGAGCGCCCGCCCGCCCCTTGACGAGCGCCCGCCAGCCCCTTTTTCTGGAAATCATATTTGTGTTTGTTTAAGACTAGGTTGTATTTTTAGTTTGGGTTTTAGAGGCACATGAATTGAGTTTTCTTGTCTTTAAATGTTAGGATAGAAGTATATATAGGTACTCCTAAGATTTAGAACGAAAGGAGTGAAATTCGGAAAACGGGGATTTTTCATAATGTCCGGCCGAACACTTTATAAAAATTGTCCGTTTTACGCTCAATCTTCCGGAGGCCATAACTTCTTCGCCCGGACTCCGTTTTAGACGTGTAAACTATCGTTGGAAAGCTATTTTCGATTAATACGCAATGGTTCTATTGGTTGCATGGTTCCAGATCAGAATGGTTGTCTTATTGTGAGGTTTAAGATCAAGGTGTAGTCTCGGTCTAGGTTCCGTAGTACTATTCTAGTTGACTTAGTTGGGCACCGTGGAACACTTTAGTAATTAAAATTGGATCCTTTGTGAACAATGGTGTTATGTAATTTGCTCAAGTATTGTTTGGGAATGTTTGGGTATCTTATGATGTGTTCGTGATTGTTCCAATCAAATTGATTTTCGAGTAAGACTTGGTCTAGGTTTTAGGCGATGTCCTATAGTACCTAGAGGGTTGTTATTGAACACCAAAGTGAAGGGTTTAGTCCGGTCGTGATCATGTTCTAATAAGGGTAACCTTTTGGATTTGTTTGGGGTGTTTAGAATTGGTTCGTTATGGACGAAGGTAAAGCGTGAATTGGCAATTGGGTACTTACGGTTTGATTAACCTTAAGGTGTATTCATTCTGATTTCCTACTTTGGAATTCCAGGTGTGATGAGATGGTTGAGTTCATAGTCCTAGTATATCTTTATGAGTAAATGTTTAGGGTCATTTTGGTAATAGTCATTGTGCCATTTGTGAGCGACCGTTTGGGTTGTGCTCTTTATGATTAACTTGTGGGTATCATATTTAGGATGTATTTGGTACGTACCTTATCTTGGAATCATTATGTTTTAATGGTCAATGTTGTTGGACTCTTTTATGAGAAACTCCTTGTGTTTATTGTTGTTGAACTCTTCTTGAGTAATCGTTTGCATCTTTTATGGTGATTAATTGGTATGGTTCCCTACTTTAGAATCCTTAGTTGTTTACCGTGCTAGTATTTTATTACTTAGCATTTATTTGAAAGTCCAGCTGGTATTTGTGATTGTGTCGGGCGATGTGAGATATTGTGATGGCACCGGCCAAGTCCATTATGGTGTCGACCATTGTTTTGCCCTTATTTTCCTCTTCCAGATCGGCCTTGGTTGAGACGTTTTGGAGCATGACTTTGTGGCATGGCTCCCGCCCTTTGTGGAACGTTACTTTGTTATTGGTTCCGGTACCGGGGGTATTCTCTTCAGCTTTTATGCTACTATGAGGATGGCTTGATGGGTTGATTGATTGATTGGTCGGTTCTGACCGGGGTTCTCTCCAGTTGTTATACTGCTATTGTTTATTGGTTGATCGGTTGAAGCTGCGCAGCGATTGTTCTATCAGTTTGGTGAAACCTTGGCTCAGTATCCTTTGTTACGTGTTTACTTCAGTCTTATGTGCTGCATGATGAGTTAGTCGTTATTTCCAACTGGTATGGGACAGTTGGCGATAGGGAGCTTTCTCATTTGTTGTTATGTGATTTACTTGTTCATTTATATCGTTGATTTGCATGATATTATGCCATGTAGATGCATTTAGTAAGTTACTGAGATTTTATCTCACCCCGTTTCTTGTTTCAAATTGTTTTTCCTTAACACCCCCCCCCCAGGAAAGCAAGTGGTAGCATTGTGAGGTCCATTGTAGCGGGAATCTTCTGAGCAGGTTGATCGCATTTGGGATAGTTGCCCTTCGGAGCCTTTACGCATTTTATTGTGGGTTCGTAGTCGTTCAGTGTTTTGTATATACGGTTGCACTTTGGGTATTTTTGTTAATAGTTGTTCTTGCTTCCGCGTTTGTTTCTAGTCTCCGAGTTATAATCTCGTTGAGGTGTTGCTTGATGGTATAGATTTCATAGTTGAATTCATGCGCCCGTGTTTGGTATTTTGCATTTTGGAGATGTATATTATATAAATTTTATATTTATGGATTTTAGTATTTTTCGGGGCGTGACAGAAACTGTACATCTTCCCCCTTCACTTCGTCACACGGAAATTTTCAGCAAGCTGATCACTGAACACTTTCCCCCTGATGGATTTGAGTGTGATGTAAGTGATATCGTAGCCGGCGAGCATGAAGTACCATTTGGCTATTCTTGTTGACATGAAGGGATTCTCGAAGATGTAGAAGAGTGGGTCCACTTTTGCTACCAACTTTATTGGGAAGGCCTCCATATAATGCTTGAGCTTTTGAGTAACCCAAACCAATGCCACACAAGACTTCTCTAAGATAGATTAGTTCTTCTCAGCTCCTTGAAAACGGCGGCTGACAAAGTAGATATCATTCTCTTTTGTGGAGTCCTGTTGTTCTTATGCTAACATAGCCCCTAGGGCTTCATCATTGACAGTGAGATAGAGCAAGAGGGGCTTCTCCTTGTGCGGTGGAACCAAAACTGGAGGGCATTTCAAGTAATGCTTCACTTGGTCGAAGGCTTCTTGGCAAGCATCGGTCCATTCTAGAGCCACATTCTTCTTGAGTAGCTTGAAGATCGGCTCGCACATAGAAGTGAGTTGGTGCACAAACTGACTGATGTATTGAAGTCTGCCCATGAAACCCTTGATTTCTTTCTGCTTCTTTGGGGGAGGCATGTCAATGATTGCCTTGATCTTGGAGGGATCGGCTTCAATTCCCATCTCAGTAACCATGTAACCGAGAACCTTTCCTCTGATGACCCCAAAAGTGCACTTTGCGGGATTGAGTCTCATGTTGTGTTGTCGGAGTCGTTCAAAGAACTTGCGAAGATCGATCAAATGTTGACCGTTGGTTCCTTTTGAATGGATGATCATGTCGTCTACATAGACCTCGATCTCTTTATGAATCATGTCATGGAATAGATCCGTAACAACCCTTTGGTAGGTATCCCCAGCGTTCCTTAACCCGAATGGCATGACTGTGTAGCAGAAAGTGCCCCACGGTGTTGTGAAAGCTGTCTTGTGTTGGTCCTCCTTGGACATGAGAATCTGATTGTAACCGGCAAAACCGTCCATAAATTAGCGGACTTTATAGTTGGCAGTCGAATCTACGAGCATGTCGATGTTCGGTAGCGGAAAATAATCTTTCGGGGAAGCTTTGTTCAAATCCCGGAAGTCCACACAAATTCGAACCTTGCCGTTTGCCTTTCTGACTGTCACAATGTTGGCTAGCCAAGTCGGATACTCAATGACTTTGATGAAACCCACACTGAGGAGCTTCTCAATCTCTTCTTTGACTTGTAGGGACCATTCTGGTTTGATCTTTCTGAGGTTATGCTTTACTGGCTTGGCGTCCTCTATGATCGGAATTCTGTGCTCTACGACCTTTCTCTCCAAACCTGGCATGTCTTTGTACGACCATGCAAATACATCCACAAATTCTTTGAGCAATGCAGTCAATCTGTCTCTGTCTTTCCCCTTGAAGAAGCTGCCTATCTTCGTTTCTTTCGGTTCTTCGTCGGTACCCAGATTAACAACATGCAATTCCTCATCAGCCCCTGGACCATTTTCACCACGACAATGAACCTGTTGAGCTAGTTCATTTAGGTATGTTATGTTTTCGTGGTTTATTCATCATAATTTGAATCGTTATTAACTTGTTCATTAAGTTCGTTATTAGTTAATTCATCATTTATGATGTTTGCAATCTCGGGGTACTCAGAAATATCGAATTTTTCATTAGCAAAGAAAGGAAACACACGCTCGGCTATGGCCTCCATATCCTCTTGGGTGAGGGTATTAGAAACACTCTCAGACTCGAAAGCAAGTGTGAGCCGCTCTTCCTTTGTTGATGTGCGGGGTATGCAACCCATTTCTCGGACTAAAAATTCCTCAGATACCATGGGCCCCTTTGTAGAGTACCAGTTGTTGTTTGGCTCGGAGCTTGGCTGGATCTCGCTGATAGATGGACTCTCCATTTCTGTGTTGTTGGAGATGGCGTTGACTTGATAATCGTCCATGATGGAAAATTCTTCGAACATAGAGGCTAGATCGGTCAGTCCTTCCCCCACGGTAATCTCTACTTCGGACTGTATAGTTACTTTCTTGCCCCACCACTCTCGGGGTGACATTGGAATAGGCTCCCTTTCTTGTGTCGGAATTTCACAATCAGTGAAGATCTCGAGACCGGGCTTTCTGACGCCATTGTTGTTAACCCATATCTCGGGAAAGATCATGTACGGAACATCTTCCCCTTGGCGAACAAAATAACCGTTCAGTGTGTTGCGGTAAGGCCTCAAGTAGGGGATTTCATATTGTCGACCTTCTCTGTGAGCTCGGGTCTTTTGATTCTTGACCGCTTGCTCGTATTTTAAGTCATCTTCAGTAGGCTCGTATCCCAAACCAAACTTGTTTCTGACAAAAGGAACCTCTACGGGGTGCAATGTTCCTTGTTGATGCTTTCCTAGGCCTAGACCGGGAAAGTGATTCATGTTCCTCATCAAGCGGAGGATTTTAGGATTACCGAGGGTCCATTGCCCACTTCCCCCTTCTTTGTCGATGGCGTTGATGCCGGAGAGAGTGAAATCTTCTATCCCGTGTTGAACTTGGTGGACTGGTTGTCCCCCATTTCTGTGGATGGTGACATTCTCGGCCATGACAGTGACTATCTTGTCCCCATTTCTGATCTTGACACACTGATGGAGAGTGGAAGGGACATCATTGGAACTGTGGATCCACGGTCGGCCCAAAAGTAAGTTAAACGAAGACGGGACATCAAGTACTTGAAATGGGACGGACATGATCATGCTTCCAAATTCGATATCAACTTCTAGCATTCCCATGACTGTACGGGCAGTGCTGTCGTACCCTCTAATGACTTGGGTAGAAGGTTGTAAATCGGAGCCTTTGAGCCCTAGTATGCACATGAGTCGGTTAGGCATTAAGTTGAGTGCGGAACCACCGTCTACTAATACTCTTGAAATGGGTCTCCCCCTTGCCTTTACTTTGAGGTACATGGCTTCATTGTGATCGGACACAAATGGCGGGAGGTCCATGTCGGCAAAAGTGATGACATTGCCGAAGTGAATGTGACCTATCATTGCTGTGAGGTCCTCAGGAGTTGTGTCGGGAGAGACCGATGTGTCATCCAAGTTCTTAATGATGAGGTCTCGGTGCTTCTTTGATGATGCAATAAGGTCCCAGATGGATATGTTGGCTTGCGTCTTCTTGAGTTGTGTCAATAAAGGGTCTTTAGGTGCATCTTGTGCTTTTGATCTTTGAGAAGAGGTGTTGGTTGCTGTATTCGTGGGAACCGAGGCGCTCGCTATTACCCGGCCACTGCGGGTGAGCACATTCACGGACCCTTGGAGCTTCTTCTTCCTATTCTCTAAGACTTCCCTCATAACTTCATCGTAAGTCACAACATAACAAGAATTGTCAAGTTTATTCATGCCATCGGAGCCCTCATTCACAAATGGGATCGAATGAGTGGTTCCTTCAAACTATCCTACCTCTATTACATTGACACCACCCTCATTGGGGATTATGAATTCCTTCTTGTCTATAAGGTCTTGGATGGTGTTGCGGATGGAGAAACATTCCTCGGTGAGGTGGCCGGTGCATTGATGGTAGTCACACTACTTGTGGTTTGCATGGTTGGGACAGAGCGGTTGTGGTTGCTTGTTCCCTTTTAGAGGAGTGATTTTTCCCTTGGCCTTTAGAGCTTCATAGGACTCGGTGATGGTCATGCCATTGAGAGGAGTATAGACGCGGTCGTTTTTTAACCGCTTGCCTTGTGGTGGAGGGACCATTTTGTAATTCCCCTTGTCAGTAGTAACAGCATTGATAGAAGCCTCTTTGTTTGAACTAGAGGCGGCCTTGTAACGGAAAGTAGGAGCGGTTTTCTTTATCTCCTTGAGCAAGTCATCCATGCGTACCCCTGCCTCATACATTTGGGAGAAGTCGGAGTAGCAAGCCCCACTTAGGTAGGTGCGGAGATCAATCTTGAGACACTTGAGGAAGATGTCCATTTGCTCTTTCGAGTTTGGCCTCTCAACAATTTCAGAGATCTTGTCATTCCATCTCCTTGTGAAGTCAATGAAGGACTCGTTGTCTCTTTGAGTGGTGTTCTCGAGCTCTTTCCTTGTGGGCCGGTGAGTGGTGTTGCCTTGATATTGATTTTTGAAGGCAAGCATAACGGTATCCCAATCAAGACGGACAGTGAGCGGGAGAGTTGCGTACCAATCCTTTGCCGCCCCCTCGAGAGTGAGAGGAAAGCATTGAGCCATCACATTTGGGGAGACCTTCTTCGGAACCATAGCCCAAATGTAAGTCTCGATGTGAGCCATCGGGCATGAGTTGCCCTTGAACTTGCTAATGTCGGGCATTTTGAACTTGTCGGGGAGAGCGGCCATCGTGCTCATGAGAATGGATGACTGATAAAGGCTTGTATTGGAGCCTTTTCCCATGTTGAGGCCATCAAATTTCTGATCAATGTAGGACATGATGGAATCGACCATTTTGTGGTCGTTGTTGTCGGTGCTTGACTCCCCCACTTTTTTGGTACGGGAACTAACTGTAGACGCCCCGCCTTGGACCGCTCACCCCGATTGCACATTTGATCTTGTGTTTCTCCCCATTTTAAGTGTTTCTCGTTAGTTTCTGTCACTTCCGTTAAGTTCTTGACTGACTTCGTTAAGTCCAGGGACTAAACTGAATAACAGGGGTGACTTTCTAGTCCATTCTGCCAAAATTGCCTTCTCTGAGTCGCGCGCCTCCGACAGGAGGATCCATGCGCGCGCGCCTCCCGCCCCCAAAGCAGGAAGCGCGCGCCTCTGGGCGTCAGTTACAAATTTCTGGCCAGGATTCTCTCCTTTGCTCAATTTACAGGATTTTGCCCGGGAAGGATTTCTTGGTGACTGAGTTTTGGCACCAAAAACACCTCTCTTTCACCTATAAAAACCTCCCTTTACCTCCATTTTCAAAGGACGAAAACTTAAGACAAAAACTTGGACCTTGGATCTTTTACTCTAAAAATCTTACACTTTCAACAAAGAAGCCAAATTTCTAATCTTCAAGGCATTTCCAAAGGCATTCATCAAGAAGTGTTTGAAGTCTCTCGAAGACTAGGTAAAAACCATTTCCTTCCTCTTCTCGACTTCATCTCTTTTCTCTTTCTTTTTGTTTTATCAAAGTGCAATCACCCAAATCATTTTGGGACATGACTCTAATGATCACCTCATCTCATTGAGGTTGGTTAAGGAGTTATCTCCTACATTCCAAACTCCATTTTAAACCCTTTTTTATGATTTAAAGAAGAAGAAGAAGAACGTTTATCATTCATGTAGATTTTGATCAAGCAAGACCAACTTTAGTTGGGCGAGATGGGTGTTTCGGTACTTCCCATCTCGTAATCTAACCCCCGAACCTCAAAACAAAGAATCTCTGTTTTCGTAATCAAACTTAGGCTATTATCAATAGGTTTTTCTTATGTTCCTCAAAACATAGGTGGCGACTCTAAACAATCTAAAACAAGTTAGACATCCTAGGACAACTCACGCGCTCTAGCCTAAAGCCGTGGCTCCCCGGGGTATCTACAGTGGCGACTCCGCTGGGGAGGATTTGAGGGTTAAACTTGCATTCTGATCAAAATCTACATCTTTTCTGGGCATTCTGATTCCTGATGGGGGAGGCGCGCGCGTCTGGCCTCTTCAGCCTAAGGCGCGCGCATCCCGCATCAAGGACCAGAATCGCCCGCTTCTTCATGCTCTTCATCTTCTTCTTCTGCTATTCTCCACTAATCTTTTCTGCAGGGGTTACAATATGCACATAGGACCAGGGCAATCCCCTGAGTCCAAAATCTGACAATCTGACAGGTGTGCCCAGAAGCGCGCGCCTCCTAATTGCATTGCGCCAGGCGCGCGCGTCCCGTATCAAAACTCAAAGGCGCACGCTTCTGGGTTGGTTCCCAGAACAGAAATAGGTTTCAGTGACTGAGCAAACAGTGGGGTGTGGGCACAGTTGCCTGCATCAGAACAGAATTGAACCCTCGGACTGTTTTAATTTTGTGTTTTATTTACCGGTCACACGGGTGATTCGGGAGTTGTAATTTATGTGCTTATGTGTTTGGTTTTTTTTGTTTTTCTTTCTTTTCATAAAAAAATAAATAAATTTTTTTTTGTCACTTGTTAGACCTCACACTACATGCACATATTCCTATGAACTGCTCACTATCAAGTCGCACAAGTCCAACCCCAAACCCATCGAGGCCCGTCCTAGAAAGTTTCAAGCTCCACCCGACCTTGACTCTTTCGAAGCGGTCTACCTCAGCCCGTGGCGTAGTTCAAGACTACATGCCGGGGGTGACCTTTGAGCCTCATATTCAAGCCGAGCACAAGCCACACAATTCTAGTTAGGGTCTAACACTCCGTGACTCAAGTCGGTTTCCATGTACCGAGATTTCCCTAAACTAATGTCTTCAAATCATACATGCCAACTTGTTTAAACGGACGCAATAAAAATCCGTCCCCAAAAGTAGTTATTTTGGACGAAAATAAAAATCCGTCCCCGCATGTATGCTTTACTACATTAATTTAGTTTAATCCCGATACATGTAGGATTCACAAGCGCGATGGAATCCGATGAGTATATGGGACCGCGAGATGGTCTATATACTAGTGTGACGATTCCATTATTTTCTTAGAAACCCCAAAAGGGATCCATTCCCTCCGACTTATAAAAAAAAAGAGTCTTTTCTTATGTGGTTCGAGTCGTGTGCCCAACTGTGTGTTCTAAGCCTCTTCGTGGACCGCAAGTGTTACTCAAGACTGACAAGGGCCTCTTCTGCAATATAGGTTCAATTGGTACTTACAGAGTCTACCGGGATTCGGCAAATCGGTTAGTCCGTTAAGAGATCACTCCAACAGCTCCTACATCAACCATGACCGGCAGCAGCAACACCATGTCTCTCGAACAGCTTTCAACCATGGTCCAACTCCTCCAAGAGCAAGTCTCCACCCTTAATAAGGAGGCACAAAGCAAAGACGACATTTGGCAATCCCACCTCGACAGCCAAAGGGAGGCCCACGAGGCCGAGATGGAGCTAATGAAAGAAAAGCTCACTAATCTTGCCAAGGGGAAGAACAAGAATAACGATGACGAATCCGAATGGACCGAGGGTTTGTTCAAAAGTCCTTATGTCAACACCCGCACCAAGAAAATGGGAGATCCGAGTTCCGAGAACAATGAGCCCAAAATGGTGGATTCTATCATGGCCTACATCGACCAAAAATTCAATGGGCTCAACATGGGGAAAGGCTCCGACACAAGCCTTTATCAATCATCCATCCTCATGAGTACTATGGCCGCTCTTCCCGATAAGTTCAAGATGCCCGACATAAGCAAATTCAAGGGCAACTCTTGTCCTATGGCTCACATTGAGACTTATATTTGGGCAATGGTTCCGAAGAAGGTCTCCCCCAAAGTGATGGCTCAATGCTTTCCTCTCACTCTCGAGGGGCCGGCAAAAGATTGGTATGCTACTCTCCCGCTCACTGTCCGTCTTGATTGGGACTCCGCCATGCTTGCCTTCAAGAACCAATACCAAGGCAACACCACTCACCGGTCCACAAGGAAAGAGCTAGAGAACACTACTCAACGAGACCACGAGTCCTTCATCGACTTCACAAGGAGATGGAATGATAAACTCTCCGATATTGTGGAAAGTCCAAATACCAAGGAGCAAATGGACATCTTTCTCAAATGTCTCAAAATTGATCTCCGCACCCACCTAAGTGGGGCTTGCGATGCGGATTTCTCCCAAATGTATGAGGCGGGGGTCCGAATGGACGAGTTGCTCAAAGAAGTGAAGAAAAGTGCTTCCAACTCCACAAAAGAGGCCTCGGTCAATGCCGTCACTATCGATAAGGGGAATTAGAAAAAGGTTCCTCCACCCCAAGGGAAGAAGTCTCGAAATGACCGTGTCTACACGCCTCTCCAAGGCATGACTCAAACCGAAGTGTTCGAAGTCCTCAAGGCAAAGGGTCAAGTCACACCCGTACAAGGGTACCAACCCAAGACGGTCCATCCCAATCATGCTCACCACAAATATTGTGGCTATCACCAATATAGTGGCCACACCACCGAGGATTGCTTCGTTCTCCGCAATGTCATTCAAGATCTCATAGAAAAGAAAGAATTTGTAGTGACCAATGGCGAACATGTCAATGTAATAGAGATAGGAGAACTCGAGGGGACCACCCATTCAATCCCAATTGTGAATGGGGGCCCCAATGTTATGAATAAACTTGACAATTCTTGTTATGTTGTAACTTACGATGAGGTAATGAGGGAAGTACTAGAGAATAGGAAAAAGAAGCAAGATGGGAACGTCAACATGCTAACTCGATCCGGTCGAGTCATAGCAAGCAACCCCTCCACTTCCGCACCAAGCTCCTCTTCTCAAAGGCCGCAAGCTCGCGACACTCCCGAAGACCCTCTACTTGTCCAACTCAAGAAAACTCAAGCCAACATCTCTATTTGGGACCTCATTGCATCCTCAAAGAAACACCGAGATCTTGTCATCCGCAATCTTGATGATACATCAGTTTCTCCCGATACTACTCCCGAGGACCTCACGGCAATGATCGGTCACATTCATTTTGGCAACGTCATCACCTTTGCTGATATGGACCTTCCACCATTTGGTTCCGACCACAACGAGGCTATTTACCTCAAGGTACGAGCAAGGGGGAGGCCCATCTCAAGAGTCTTAGTGGACGGTGGTTCCACACTCAACCTCATGCCTAGCCAAATCATGGGCATACTGGGGCTTAAGGATTCCGATTTGAAGCCTTCTGCTCAAGTAATCCGAGGTTATGACAGCACCGCCCGTACAGTCATGGGCATGATTGAAATAGACATGGAGTTTGGGAGCATGGTCATATCCGTTCCATTCCAAGTGCTTGACATCCCGGCCTCGTTCAACTTACTTTTGGGTCGACCATAGATTCACAGTTCTAATGCCGTCCCGTCAACTCTCCATCATTGTGTCAAGATCCGAAATAGTGATGAAATAGTGACCGTTATGGCCGAAAACGTCACTATCCACAGAAAAGGTGAGCCCGTCCACCAAGTTCAGCATGGTCTACCAGACTCCACTCTCTCTGGCGTCTCAATCAACGCCATTGACAAAGAAGGGGGAAACGGATCATGGACCCCCAGCAATCACAAAGTCCTCCGCATGATGAGGAATATGGACTACTTCACTGGTTTAGGCCTAGGGAAATATCAACAAGGAATCCTACACCCTGTGCAAGTCCCATTTGTCAAGAACACATTCGGTTTGGGATACGAGCCTTCCAAAGAAGACTTGAAACAAGAGCAAGCAATCAAGAACGAAAAGGCCCGAGCTCGTAAAGAAGGCCGTCGTTATGAGTTCCCTAATCTAAGGCCTTACCGCAAGACGTTGAATGGCTATTTTGTCTGCCAAGGGGAAGACGTTCCATACATGATCTTTCCCGAGCCATGGGTTAACAATAAGGGTGTCAAAAAGCCCGGTCTCGAAATTTTCTCCGATTGTGAGATCCAGAAATCCGAAAGGGAACCAACTCCCATGTCACCCCGTGAATGGTGGGGAAGGAAGGTGACTATAGAGTCCGAGACAGAAATCACCGTGGGGGAAGAATTGACAGATTTAGCCTCCATGTTCGAAGAGCTTGCCATAATGAATGAATGCCAAGTCAACGCCATCCATGACACCGTCATCATGAACGAGACTATCAGTGAGATCCCGCCAAGCTCCGAGCCGATCAACAATTGGTATTCAACAAAAGGGCCCGTGGTATCCGAAGAATTCTTAGTCCAAGAAATGGGTTGCATACCCCGCACAGCAACAAAGGAAGAGCGGCTCACACTTACTTTTGAGTCCGAGAGTGTCTCTAACACCCTCACCTAAGAGGATATAGAGGCCATAGCCGAGCGTGTGTTCCCTTTCTTTGCTAATGAAAAATTTGATATTTCTGAGTACCCTGAGATTGCAAACATCATAAATGATGAATTAACTAATAATGAACTTAATGAACAAGTTAATAACGATTCAAATTATGATGAAATAGACCACGAAAACACAACATACTTAAATGAACTTGTTCAACAAGTCCGTAGTCGTGGTGAAAATGGTCCAGAGGTTGACGAAGAATTGCATGTTGTTAATCTTGGTACCAAAGAGGAGCCAAGGGAAACTAAGATCGGAAGCTTCTTTAAGGGGGACGACAGAGACAGATTGACTGCACTACTACGGGAGTTCGTGGATGTGTTCGCATGGTCATACAAAGACATGCCGGGTTTGGACAGAAAGGTAGCGGAGTACAGAATTCCGATCAGAGAAGATGCCAGGCCAGTAAAGCAGAAGCTCAGAAAGATCAAGCCAGAATGGTCTCTGGAAGTCAAAGAAGAGATTGAGAAGCTCCTCAGTGTGGGTTTCATCAAGGTTATCGAGTATCCGACATGGTTAGCCAACATCGTGACAGTCAGAAAGGCAAATGGCAAGGTTCGAGTTTGTGTGGACTTCCGGGATTTGAACAGAGCTTCCCCAAAGGATGATTTTCCACTCCCTAATATCAACATGCTAGTCGACTCCACTGCTGTCTATGAGGTTCGCTCATTCGTGGATGGGTTCGCTGGGTACAATCAGATTCTCATGGCCGAGGAAGATCAACATAAGACAGCCTTCACAACACCGTGGGGCACCTTTTGCTACACAGTCATGCCATTTGGGTTAAGAAACGCTGGGGCTTCCTACCAAAGAGCCGTGACAGACTTGTTCCACGATATGATTCACAAAGAAATCGAGGTCTATGTGGACGACATGATCATTCACTCCAAAGGGACCGATGATCAACATTTAATCGATCTCCGCAAGTTCTTCGAAAGGCTTCGTCAACACAAGATGAGGCTCAACCCTGGAAAGTACACGTTCGGGGTTATCCGAGGTAAAGTCCTTGGTTATATGGTCACTGAAAGGGGAATTGAAGTAGACCCCTCCAAAATCAAGGCAATCATTGACATGCCTCCTCCAAAGACGCAGAAAGAGATCAAAGGTTTCATGGGCAGACTGCAATACATCAGTCGGTTTGTGCACCAACTCACTTCCATGTGCGAGCCAATCTTCAAGCTACTCAAGAAGAATGTGGCTTTAGAATGGACCAACGCGTGCCAAGAAGCCTTCGACCAAGTGAAGCATTACTTGACGTGCCCTCCTGTTCTAGTTCCGCCGCACAAGGAGAAGCCTCTTTTGCTCTATCTCACTGTCAATGATGAAGCCCTAGGGGCTATTTTAACACAAGAGCAACGAGAGTCCACAAAGGAGAATGCCATTTATTTTGTCAGTCGCCGATTCCAAGGAGGCGAAAAGAACTACTCTGTCTTAGAGAAGTCATGTGCAGCATTGGTTTGGGTCACTCAAAAGCTCAAACACTATATGGAAGCTTTTCCAATCAAGCTAGTACCAAAGGTGGACCCGCTCCGCTACATCTTCGAGAAGCCTTTCATGTCAACAAGAATAGCCAAATGGTACTTCATGCTCTCCGGCTATGATATTACTTACGTCACACTAAAATCCGTCAGGGGGAAAGTGTTCAGTGACCAGCTTGCCGAATTCCCGTGTGATGAAGTAAAGGGGGAAGACGTACAGTTCCCCGACGAGCATTTAATTTGTACTGCAACCGAGGAAAATAAGTGGCAACTTTTTTTCGATGGCGCCGCCAATAAACACGGTTTTGGTATAGGAGTATTGCTTGTCGATCCAAAAGACATATACACTCCCATTGCCATCCGTCTGGAATTCGAAGCTACCAACAATATTGCCGAGTACGAAGCATGCATAGCAGGGCTCGAAGCATCTCTCGAAAGAAACGTCACGAAACTAGAAGTATTCGGCGACTCTTTGCTCCTTATCAATCAGCAATCGGGTAAATGGTGAATCCAAGACCCGACCCTCAAACAGTATGGTCAGCACCTTGAAGAATTGGTTGAACAATTCCAACAGATCACTTTCAACTACCTGCCAAGGGATAAAAATCACTTCACCGATGCACTAGCCACTATAGCTTCATTAGTCGAAATGCCCAAAGGGAAAATAGTGAAGCCTTTCAAAATTGCCCGAAGGAACAGTCCGGCGTAATGCATGAGTATCGAGATCGACGAGGTTCAAACAAACTCCCCGTGGTATTCGGATATCATGAATTTCCTCAAAGATGGCATTTATCCCGAGAATAGCAATAAGAAGTCTCTAGCGGCTCTGCAAAGGCTAGCCTCTCGGTACGTACTGATTGGGGACCGAGTGTACAAAAGACACCACGACGGGATCAATCTCTTATGCGCCAATGAGGCCGAAGCTCAAGAGATAATGTGTGAAGTGCACGAAGAAGAGTGTGGACCCCACATGAATGGTTTTATGCTAGTCAAAAAGATACTCCGTATTGGTTACTATTGGAGCACTATGGAACGAGACTGTATCGAGAAAGTCAAAAGGTGTGCCAAGTGCCAATTCCATGCTAATATATAACATGCTCCACCCTCACAACTTTACAACATGGTCACACCTTGGCCTTTCTCTTGGTGGGGGATAGACATCATCGGTAAAGTCCATCCGGCCGGGAGCAATGGGCAGTCATTCGTCCTCGTGGCCGTCGATTACTTCACAAAGTGGGTCGAAGCACAAGCCTATCGAACCCTCAATACCAAGAAAGTGGCCGAATTTGTAAAGATTAATATCATGTGCCAATACGGCGTGCCTCATGAAATCATTTCCGACAACGGCTTTCACTTTGAGAAGGAAATGGATGCACTTTTGGTAGAATACAAGATCACCAAGCACAAGTCATCTCCTTACCGTCCCCAAGCAAACGGTGCGGTGGAAGCAGCAAATAAGACCATCGAGACCATCGTCAAGAAAATGGCCTCAACAGGAAGGGATTGGCCCGAGAAGCTACCATTGGCATTGTGGGGCTACCGCACATCAATACGGTCAGCAACAGGAGAAACTCCTTATGCATTAGTCTATGGTTCTGAAGCCGTACTCCCAATCGAACTTGAAGTCCCATCTCTACGGGTCCTCCTCGAGAATCAAGTCAACGAGGTCGACTGGATGCAAAGTCGATATGAACAGCTAGCCTTACTCGACGAGAAAAGGCTAAGAGCACTCGAACGCACAAGGGCGTATCAACAGAGGATGGCGAGAGCTTTCAACAAAAAGGTGAAGCCTCGAAACATCAATGTGGGAGATTTGGTCTTAAGACAACATCCTCCTAATGCCATGAATCCCCTGGGGAAATGGGGACCCCGATGGATCGGTCCGTACGTGGTCAAAAAGATACTAAGCGGCGGTGCAGTCCGGCTCGTGGATTTAGATGGTGACCAGCTGCCAAAGGAGGTCAACCTCGACAAGCTCAAGAGGTTCTACTCTTAATAAACAAAGACCATAAAAAAAAAAAAAAAAAAAAAAAAAAAATCGCTCGCTAGGTTGAAAACCCGCAAGGGCGGCCTAGGCAAAAATTAGAGCACGTGCAAAAAAGAGGCCCGCTAGATTGAAAACCCGAAAGGGCGGTCTAGACAAAAAACAGGGTGCACACACAAAAAAAAAATGGTCTTTGTTTGTTTGAACTACGGAGACCTGAGCCTCCCAACTGGAGGAACGTAGGCAACCTTCGGGTGCGGTCTAAAACATATCAAAAATACCCAATTCACCTCCAATAACAAAATGCAATTTTGATTCATTCAATGAATTATTCAAACCATTACAACGGATTTATTGAGCAACAAAAGACATCAAAATATTAAATCCTAAAACAAAGTGGTCTAATTGCAATCTCTTAGGGTACTAAGAAAAATCTAATTTTCTCTTAGCCTTCAAAGGACCACCCGATTGTCTCTCAATCCTATTCTTCTTGGATAGCGGAGGAGCACTGATACGCACCGAAACCTTCTGTGTTACGGCACGTCTCCTAGCATAAAAGTCATCCAAATGAGTACCGAAAGGGTCAGCAAGAATGTTACTCGAATCAGCAGCAGCTTCCTTATATCTCAAAGCGCTGCTAGGCTCAAAACCCTTTCCCAACAACTCGGCACGAAGCACATCGACCCAAGTGATGCCACGGTAAAGGGTGCCAAACAAATAATCCAAGTAGCTCTCAGGAAGGAAGACACTCCCCCGATGCAGAGGAGCAAAGGCCCAATGGTTGCGGTCATCTCCCCAAGCCGACTGAAGCTCACTCGAGAAATCCGGACCCATGTAAGCAACTGGACGAAACATTCCGTCCCTCGGAAAAGGAATTGTTTGTTGGCGACCGAACTGCCGCAGAACCCGCTCTGGCTGGTAAAATGAAGAATCTCTCAAGCCGGGTACAACCACGTGCTGAAAACCAAGAGTCCATTCCACAAAAGTACGAAGACCCCAAGAAGGAGGGCACCACTCAATATCGACGGTTACCCGAGAGGCAAAGAATTTCTTCCAACCGTCTTCAGATAAATCCCGGACCAATAACTTCCTTCTATGAACAGCAAAAGGAGACAAATCACCATCCGGGGAATAAATCTTAAAGTGTTCGCGGAGCCATATGGTCAAGAGCAAAGGGCTTCCCCGACACATCCTGCCCGTCCTATGTAACTCATCAAGTCCGTGCAACGTCTCCCCTATAATAAGAGGGATTATACTAAATTGTTGCTCCTTGGCTTGCAAAATAATCTCAGCCAACTGCACATCCACAGTCCCAAAAGGTGTAACAAACAGTACTTCAGTAAAGAGACAAGCGGCCATGGCATTCCTTTTGAAAGATTGAACCACCGGATCCTCCGAGTGTAAACTGAAGAACATCGGCAGCTCAGTTATGTCAATCACAGTACCGTGCAACATCTTCCTCACATCCTCAACAGGGAGATTCAGTGACTCAACCCAAGAGTCAATAGCACCACGGTAATATTTAGGGACGGCAATCCGACCGGCCAAAGGCATACCAAGGATGGCCCCGAAATCATCAATAGTCGGTACCATTTCATTAGCTGGAAAGTTGAAGGTATGGCTGTCGCAATCCCAGAAAGCCGCAGCAGCTCTCAACAAATCCAAATCCGGCTTCAACGTCCGCAAAGTGAAAAGAATTCGGAACCCGAAGTCTTTAATGAAGGCCTTCTTGGGATGGGTCTTGAAAGAATACACAAAAGTGCCCAAGTCCTTTTCATACCCACTAACAACCTTGGCATCAAGGGCAAAAGAATTGGAAGCCATGGAAAATGTTGATCACAAGCAAAGTTAAGCAATAATATGAGGTTTAAAAATGGCAGAAAGGAGCTGTGAGAATCAAGTGGTCGAACAGAAGATGATATTATAGCTGTTGGGGGTTCTTTTGGCCAGCAAATGTCAAGCCCGGAATTCCGCCTCCCAGACGCGCGCGCCACCCGCCAGCAGTCTGAAATGCGCGCGCGTCCCAAGCCTACAGAGGAAAGCGCGCGCCTCCCAAGTCCAAATCACTTCGAGAAAAGGCCTTGTCAGAGATCTCCAGCTTAAATCAAGACACAGCCCCTGTCCTCGGACACCCAGTTGGGCGCACCTTCTTCTGCTCCGCCCTTAAGGCATGTCAAAAATTGAAAGTAGGATAGAAACTCCCACTCAAAAGTAGGCTGTCCTCCTCCGGATTCCGAACTCCCTAAGTTCCGTCATGGGTACAATACCCCCATCAAGGGTCAATCTCAACATTTCATCCCCAGCAGGAATATTTTTCTGGTCGCGGTCAACTGTGCCCGCACCCCATAATTCAAAAGTCAAGTGTGACTCCAAGTGGCACGAGACTTCAAAGCAATACCTCATCAACGAATTTCACTAACGGATTCGTCCTCCAAAGGTTCACCAACGGCCTCCTCAAAGGTTCACTAACGGCCTCTACAAAGGTTCACTAACGGCCTCCTCAAAGGTTCACTAACGGCCTCTACAAAGGCTCACTAACGGCCTCCTCAAAGGTTCACTAACGGCCTCCTCAAAGGTTTACTAACGGCCTCTCCAAAGGTTCACTAATGGCCTCTTCAAAGGTTCACTAACGGCCTCTCCAAAGGTTCACCAACGGCCTCATCAACGAATTTCACTAACGGATTCGTCCTCAAAGGTCCACTAACGGCCTCTCCAAAGGTTCACTAACGGCCTCTTCAAAGGTTCACCAACGGCCTCTACAAGGGTTCACTAACGGCCTCATCAACGGATTTCACTAACGGATTCGTCTTCAAATGTTCACTAACGGCCTCTTCAAAGGTTCACTAACGGCCTCTTCAAAGGTTCACCAACGGCCTCATCAACGGATTTCACTAACAGATTCGCCCTCAAATGTTCACTAACAGCCTCGTTCAAAAGGTTCACTAACGGCCTCATTCAAAACATTCAGCCGGCAGGTTCATCTAACGGATCATGCCACCCCCTCTATCAAAAAAAAAAAAAGCCGTTCACACAGGGAGCGCACCACTCTCTCTCGCAATTTCAAATTCCTGCTTTCATCGAGTCTTTGCTTTTTTCTTGGTGATGTCCACGACGGGTGTTTTTAACTTTCGTCGACGCGTTTTGCTTTGCAATCCACGTCACCGAGGGGCTCTATAGACACCCCGCCTTGGACCGCTCACCCCGATTACACATTTGATCTTGTGTTTCTCCCCATTTTAAGTGTTTCTCGTTAGTTTCTGTCACTTCCGTTAAGTTCCTGACTGACTTCGTTAAGTCCAGGGACTAAACTGAATAACAGGGCTGACTTTCTAGTCCATTTTGTCAAAATTGCCTTCTCTGAGTCGCGCGCCTCCGACAGGAGGATCCAGGCGCGCGCGCCTCCCGCCCCCAAAGCAGGAAGCGCGCGCCTCTGGGCGTCAGTTACAGATTTCTGGCCAGGATTCTCTCCCTTGCTCAATTTACAGGATTTTGCCCGGGAAGGATTTCTTGGTGACTGGGTTTTGGCACCAAAAACACCTCTCTTTCACCTATAAAAACCTCCCTTTACCTCCATTTTCAAAGGACGAAAACTTAAGACAAAAACTTGGACCTTGGATCTTTTACTTTAAAAATCTTGCACTTTCAACAAAGAAGCCAAATTTCTTATCTTCAAGGCATTTCCAAAGGCATTCATCAAGAAGTGTTTGAAGTCTCTCGAAGACTAGGTAAAAACCATTTCCTTCCTCTTCTCGACTTCATCTCTTTTCTCTTTCTTTTTGTTTTATCAAAGTGCAATCACCCAAATCATTTTGGGACATGACTCTAATGATCACCTCATCTCATTGAGGTTGGTTAACGAGTTATCTCCTACATTCCAAACTCCATTTTAAACCCCTTTTTATGATTTAAAGAAGAAGAAGAAGAACGTTTATCATTCACGTAGATTTTGATCAAGCAAGACCAACTTTAGTTGGGCGAGATGGGTGTTTCGGTACTTCCCATCTCGTAATCTAACCCCCGAACCTCAAAACAAAGAATCTTTGTTTTCGTAATCAAACTTAGGCTATTATCAATAGGTTTTTCTTATGTTCCTCAAAACATAGGTGGCGACTCTAAACAATCTAAAACAAGTTAGACATCCTAGGACAACTCACGCGCTCTAGCCTAAAGCCGTGGCTCCCCGGGGTATCTACACTACCATATGGGCTTTTAAACAAACCTTGGGTCCATTCGGATTCCTCATTGTCGTTCACCCCCTTATTCTTGGAGAGCTTGAGGAGCTTGGCTTTCAATTGTTCGACCTCGGCCTTGTAGGCCGCTTGTTGGCCGTCAACATGAGTTTGCCATAAGTTTTCCTTGGTTTGAGCCTCTTAGTTAAGGGTAGAGACTTGTTGTTGGAGTGCTTGAACCATGGCAGAAAGCTGTTCGAGAGTCATGGCGTTGTTGGTGCTGGAGTCGCCGGCCATTGATGATGTAGAAGCTGTTGGAGTGATCGGTTCACGGACAAGCCTGTTGGATGAGTCCCTGTAGACGCGGAGAGTACCAATCGGACCTATAATTGGAGAAGTAGCCCTTGTCAGTCTTGGTTCACACTTTCGGTCCATGAAGAGGTTGAGAACACACATTGGGCACACGACTCAAACCAAATAAGAAAAAGACTTTTTTTTTTTATTAGTCGGAGGGACGGGGTCCCTTATACTCATCGGATTCCATCGTGTTTGTGAATCCTACATGTATCGGGATTAAACTAAATCAATGTAGTAAAGCATACATGCGGGGACGGATTTTTTATTTTCGTTCAAAATAACCACTTTTGGGGATGGATTTTTATTGCGTCCGTATCAACAAGTTGGCATGTATGATTTGAAA
Organism: Campanula takesimana; assembly: GCA_026119855.1. Classification (NCBI taxonomy): domain Eukaryota; kingdom Viridiplantae; phylum Streptophyta; class Magnoliopsida; order Asterales; family Campanulaceae; genus Campanula; species Campanula takesimana. The sequence goes on from JAOWBW010001058.1 coordinate 359,417, forward strand.
ACATTAGTTTAGGGAAATCCCGGTACATGAAAACCGACTTGGTCACGGAGTGTTAGATCCTAACTAGAATTGTGTGGTTTGTGCTCGGCTAAAGAGAGGCTTAAAGGTCACCCCCGGCATGTAGTCTCTAACTACGCCATGTGCCGAAGTTGACCGCTTCGAAAGAGTCAAGGTCGGGTGGAGCTTGAAACTTTCTAGGACGGGCCTCGACGGGCTTGGGGTTATGGACTTGTGCGACTCTATAGTGAGCAATTCATAGGAGTAATGTGCATGTAGTGTGAGGTCTATCACGTTAAAAAAAAAATTATTGTTTTTTTTGTGTTTTTTTTTTGAAAAGAAAAGATAAAAACACATAAGCACGCAAATTACAACTCCCAAATCACCCGCGTGACCGGTAAATAAACACAAAATTAAGACAGTCCAAAGGTCCAATTCTGTTCTGACGCAGGCAACTGTGCCCACACCCCACTGTTCTATTCAGTCCCTGAAACCTGTTCTTGTCCTGGAAATTGGCCCAGAAGTGCGTGCCTCGGGCTAGTGTTGTGGGAAGCGCGCGCCTGGCGCATTGTACATGGGAGGCGCCCGCTTCTGGGCTGACCTGTCAGATTGTCAAAAACATATGGACTCAGGGGATTGCCCTGGTCCTGATTGTGTAATGAAACCCCTGCAGTGTTTGTTAGCATGAAATAATAGGAAGAATAGGAAGAACACATGGAAGGCGGCCGATTCTGGAATGTGATATGGGACACGCGCGCTTTGGACCATGAAAGTCCGAGGCGCGCGCTTCCCATATCAATTATGAACAGAAACACAAGTTTAACCCTCAAGCAGTCCCCAGCAGAGTCGCCACTGTAGATACCCCGGGAAACCAAAACTTGGCTAGAGCGGTGAATTATCCTAGGATGTCTAATTGTGTTTTAGAGTCGCCACCCACGTTTTTGAGGAACGTAAGAAAACCTAATGTTTATGAGCCTAAGTTTGATTTACGAAAACAGAGATTCTTTAGGATGAAGGGTTCGGGGGTTAGGTTACGAAATGGGAAGTACTTAAACACCCATTTCGCCTGACCAATGTCGGTCTTGTTTGTCCATAATCCACTTTAAAGATAAATGTGTTCTTCCTATTTGAATAATGATAAAAAGGGGTTTTATTGTTTAGAATGTAGGGAGATAACTCCTAGGCCAATTCAATGTAATGAAAGAGCCATTGGTGTCATGTCCCAAGTGGTTTTGGGTGATTGCACATTGATTGAAAAAGAAGAAGAAGAATAAGAATATTAAGACATAAAGTAGAAGAGAATTGTACCTATAGTAATCTTCAAAGACAACTTTTTGAGAAGGTATATAATACTTGTGAAAGAATATGATGCCAAAGCTTAATGAAAGATCTTGGAATTCAAGGCTCAAGGTCCAAGGTCCCCTCCAATGATGGATTGGAGTGGTTTTTATAGTTGAAAATGTGTGTTTTTTTGGAGCCAAACGGAGTTTCCAAGAATTCTTTCCCGGGCAAAATCATGTATAATGAGCAAGGGAGAGATTCTTGGGCAGAATCTGTAACTGACACACCCCAGAAGCGAGCGCATCCCACCTAGGCGGCGGAAGGCGCGCGCGTCTGGCCTCAAGGGGAGGAGGTGCGCGACTCTGAAAGGAAAATTTTGACAGAATGGACTAGAAAGTTAGAACTGTTATTCAGTTTAGTCCCTGGACTTAACGGAGCCCGTCTGGAACTTAACCAAAGTAACAGAAACTAACAGAAAACACTTAAAAGAGGGAGAAACACAAAATCAAGTGTGCAATCGGGGTGAGCGGTCCAAGGCGGGGTGTCTACAGTAAGGTCTTCGGGAGTTGTATCGGGAGAGATTGACGTGTCGTCGAGATGATGACAAGATCTTGGTGCTTCTTCGAGGATGCAATGAGGTCCCAAATGGAGATGTTAGCTTGAGTTTTCTTGAGTTGAACCAATAAAGGGTATTCGGGAGTGTCGGGAGCTTGCGGCCTTTGAGAAGAGGTGCTTGGTGCAGAAGTAGCGGGGTTGCTTGCTATGAGTCATCCGGATCGAGTTAGCATGTTGACGTTCCCATCTTGCTTCTTTTTCCTATTGTCTAGTACTTCCCTCGTTACTTCATCATAAGTCACAACATAACAAGAATTATCAATCTTATTCATAATATTGGAGCCCTCATTCACAATTGGGATTGAATGAGTGGTCTCTTCAAACTCTCTTATCTCTATTACATTGACACCACCCTCATTAGGAATTATGAATTCCTTTTTGTCTATGAGATCTTGGATGACGTTGCGGAGGACGAAGCATTCCTCGGTGGTGTGGCCGCTATGTTGGTGGTAGTCACAATGCTTGTGGTGAGCATGGTTGGGACGCAATGCCTTGGGTTTGTACCCTTGGAGAGGAGTAACTTGCCCTTTGGCTTTGAGATCTTCGAAGGCCTCGGTGATAGTCATGCCATGGAGAGAAGTGTAGACACGATCATCTTGAAATTTCTTTCCTTGAGGTAGAGGAACCCTTTTGTAATTCCCCTTGTCGGCAGTGACAGCATTAACCAAAGCCTCTTTTGCAGAGTTAGAGGCGGCCTTGTAACGGAGGGTAGGAGCACTTTTCTTGATTTCTCTAAGCAACTCATCCATTCGGATTCCCGCCTCATACATTTGTGAGAAATCGGCATAGCAAGCCCCACTTAAGTGGGTGCGGAGATCAATCTTTAAACACTTAAGAAAGATGTCAATTTGCTCCTTGGTGTTAGGCCTCTCGACAATCTCAGCAAGCTTGTCATTCCACCTTCTCGTGAAATCAATAAAGGACTCATTGTCCCTTTGAGTAGTGTTCTCGAGCTCTTTCTTAGTTGGCCGGTGGGTGGTGTTGCCTTGGTATTGACTTTTGAAAGCAAGCATGGCGGCGTCCCAATCAAGACGGACTGTGAGCGGGAGAGTTGCATACCAATCCTTTGCCGCCCCCTCGAGAGTAAGAGGGAAGCATTGTGTCATAACCTTGGGAGAGACCTTCTTTGGTATCAGAGCCCAAATGTAAGTCTCGATGTGTGCCATTGGACAAGAGTTTCCCTTGAACTTGCTGATGTCGGGCATTTTGAACTTGTCGGGGAGAGCAGCCATTGTGCTCATGAGAATGGAGGACTGCTAAAGGCTTGTGTCGGGACTTTTCCCTACGTTGAGGCCATTGAAGTGTTGATCTATGTAAGCCATAATTGAATCAACCATCTTGTGCTCATCGTTCTCGGTGCTTGGTTCCCCCATTTTCTTGGTGTGGGCATTGACATAGGGGCTCTCAAACAAACCCTCGGTCCATTCGGACTCGTCATTGTCTTTCATGTTTTTACTCTTGGCGAGCTTGGTGAGCTTTTCTTTCATTTGCTCCATCTCGGCCTCATGGGCCTCTCTTTTGTTGTCGAGGTGAGATTGCCAAAGATCATCCTTATTTTGGGCCTCCTTATTAAGGGTGGAGACTTGATCTTGGAGCACTTGAACCATAGTTGAAAGCTGTTCGAGAGACATGGTGTTGCTGCTGCCGGTCATGGTTGCTGTTGGAGCTGTTGGAGTAATCACTTCACGGACTAACCGATTTGCTGAATCCCGGTAGACTCTGTAAGTACCAATTGAACCTATATTGCAGAAAAGGCCCTTGTCAGTCTTGAGTAACACTTTCGGTCCATGAAGAGGCTTAGAGAAGACATTGGGCACACGACTCAAAACCACATAAGAAAAGACTCTTTTTTTTTGTTTTTTATAAGTCGGAGGGACGGATTCCCTTTTGAGTTTCTAAGAAAATAATAGAATCGTCAAACTAGTATATAGACCATCTCGCGGTCCCATATACTCATCGGATTCCATCACGCTTGTGAATCCTACACATGTCGGGATTAAACTAAATTAATGTAGTAAAGCATACATGCGGGGACGGATTTTTAATTTTGTCCATCATAACCACTTGGGGACGGAGTTTTATTTCATCTATGATAACCACTTGGCATGTATGTTTTTGAAGACATTAGTTTAGGGAAATCTCGGCACATGAAAACCGACCTTAGTCACGGAGTGTTAGACCTTAACTAGAATTGTGTTGGCTTGTGCTCAGCTAATGAGAGGCTTAAAGTCACCCCCGGCATGTAGTCATGAACTACGCCACGGGTTAAGGTTTACCGCTTCAAAAGAGTCAAGGTCGGGTGGAGCTTGAAATTTCCTATGACGGGCCTCGACGGGTTTGGGGTTATAAACTTGTGCGACTCAATAGTGAGCAATTCATGGGAGATTGTGCACGTAGTGTGAGGTCCAACATGTGACAAAACATTTTTTTACTTTTTTTTATGAAAGAAAAGCATATAAGCACATAATTACAACTTTCGAATCACCCGTGTGACCGATAATTCCAAACACAAAAGAAAAACAGTTAAGAGGTCCAAATCGGTCCATGATGCAGGCAACTATGCCCACACCCAAATCACTCTGCTCTGTTCTTAAACTGACCCTGTTCTAGAAAACCACCCAGAAGCGCGTGCCTCTTGCCTGTGTTGTGGGAAGTGCGCGCATGGCGCAGTGTCTATGGGAGGCCCCCGCTTATGGGCAAACCTGTCAGACTGTCAGACTTTGGACTTAGGGGATTGCCCTGGTCGTATATTTGCATTGTAACCCCTGCAGAAATGATTAGTGTAGAAAAAAGAACAAAAATAGGAAGAACATATGGGAGGCGGGCGATTCTGGTTTTTGATGTGGGCCGCGTGCGCCTTAGGCCAAGAAGGCCAGAGGCGCACGCTTCCCCCATCAGGAACCAGAATTCCCAGAAAATGTAGACTTTGATCAAGAACGCAAGTTTAATCTTCAAACATCCCAAACAGAGTCGCCACTGTAGATACCCCGGGAAGGGCCCACCGCTTGGCTAGAGCGGAGGATTATCCTAGGATGTTTATTTGTGTTTTAGAGTCGCCACCTATGTTTTAGAGGAACATAATAAAAACCTAATGTGTAGCCTAAGTTTGATAATGAAAACAGAGATTCTTGTTGTGAGGTTCGGAGGTTAGGTTATGAGATGGGAAGTACTTACACACCCATCTCGCCCAACTAAAGTTGGTCTTGCTTGATCAAAATCTACATGAATGATAAAATGTTCTTCTTATTCTTTGATAATAAAAGGGGGGTTTTGAAAGGTGTTTTGGAATGTAGGGAGATAACTCCTTGACTAGCTTCAATGAAATGAAGTAGCCTTTGGTGTCATGTCCCAAAATGTTTGGGTGATTGCACTTTGATTAAAATACAAGAAGGAGAGGAAAGATGAAGTACAAAAGAGGAGAGGAAAGAGTAGTCTTTACCTATACTTCCAAGAACTTCAAAGAGTGACTCTTGAGAAATGCCTTGTAAGTGTATTTGCGTATAGTTTTGTTAGTAATCAAAATCCTTCCTCCATTCAAAGGTGAATTAGAGGTGTTTATATAGGTTAAGAAGGTGAGTTTTTGGTGCCAAAACCAAGTCACAAAGGTCAGTTTCCCGGGCAAATCCTGTTAAAAGAAGCAAGGGAGGGATTCTTGGATAGAAATCTGTAACTGACACCCAGGTGCGCGCGCCTCCTTCCTTGGTGGCGGGATGCGCGCGCCTCTGGCCCCAAAGGATGGAAGCGCGCGACTTTGAAATGGCAAAAATGATAGAATGGACTAGAAAGTCGGCACTGTTATTCAGTTTGGTCCCTGGACATAACGAAGTCAGTCAGGAACTTAATGGAAGTAACAGAAACTAAAGAGAAAAACTTAAAATAGGGAGAAACACAAAATCAAATGTGCAACCGGGGTGAGCGGTCCAAGGTGGGGTCTATAGTGTTGGGTTTCGTAGTAACATGCGCAGCGGAATTAAGCATTTAAAATTTAATGAAACCCAAAGCCCATATATCCATTCATATGATTAAGTCAAATACAACATAATGAATACTAGAATACTAACCCCTTGATGCCTTTGATAGTGAAACCTTGAATTCGATGGAGGCTTGAAATCTTGATCACGAACAAAGCAAGAATCACGAACTATGAAGATGATAAGTTTCACCCTCTATCGGTATCCACACCACGAACGAATATCAAGAACACTTGATCTTGGTTGCTAGACCAAATCATGAAACACGCTTTCATGATATGTAGACTATATGGAATTATTATGTATATGATATTCTTGTTCTTCAATCTAGGGATATCTTAGAACAAGAAATAAACCCTCTCAAACCCTTGGAGGCACTCACAAACATAACATAATCATTAGATCTGATTTGGGGTGTTTGAACATCTATTTATACTCACAAGTCCTTAACCCTTAAGGTCTTTGAGTCTAAATACCATCATAGTTCGAAACTTTCCAAATCAGCCTTCCAGCGGTTGCTCGGCCGCTCCTTTTAAAGTGCTCGGTCGAGCTGGTCGGCCGAGTCCTTTAGTTTGCGCGGCCGTGCAATCAGATTTTAGCATTCGACAATTGCACGCTCGTCCGCTCCCTTTAAAGTGCTCGACCGAGCTGCTCGACCGAGTTCTTTAATCTACGCTCCCGTGCACACCGACATCTGCCAAATTCCAATTTAGTCCTTTTAGGATTCGTTCTATTGTGTGTGACCCTCTAGGATTACACTAAGTTGACAATGGGTTCAAACATGAAACCATAAGATATGATTAGGTTCTAGCAAACCGTCATACCTACCCAAATAGTGTAACTAGATACAAGTTTGCATTCCTTTAGAACATGTCATACTCCTTTTGTCCTTCGATGTCATTGAACACAAGTCATGGTCAACAAGTCAATTTGTTTTGTTCAATACTTTCTCGATTCCGAATATGTTGATAATTCAAATGACATTGATCCTATCAATCCATTTGAGTTTGGCCAAACGTTTCATCAACATCATTCCTACGAGGGGCCCAAGCTTGACATCTCTCCGAAGAGGGACAAATCCATTTAGCTTATTATTCTTCCCTACGTGAATCCGATTATGCCAATCATACCCTTTATAGCTACCTGGTTAAGGGTAACGTTTGAATATGTCAAACATAATCTTTATCAAGTGGAAGACTATAATAACTTCATGTCTAAGGATTCAAATGACATAACTAATATGAGATTTATATATGACATCGACCATGACATAAATCTCATACCGCGGGTCATGTCCAGTACCTTGTCCAAACAAGTACCCATAAATCTAATTGTTGGCTTTCAGAGTAACATGCGCAGCGGAATTTAGCATTTAAAATTTTATGAAACCCAAAGACCATAGATCCATTCATATGATTAAATCAAATACTTGCAATATGAATACTAGAAAAACTACCCCTTGATGACTTTGAATTTGGTCTTTGATCTTGGTGGAGAAATTGAAGCTTTAATCACGAACAAATAAGAACACGAACTTTGAAGATGATGAGCTTCACCCTCTAGCGGTATCCACACCTTGAACGAATATCAAGAACACTTGATCTTGGTTGCTAGACCAAAATTGTGAAACACGTTTTCACAATTAATATGAACTATATGGAATAATATTTTGTGTATTATTTTGTTCTTCAATCTAAGATGTCTTAGAACAGAATAAAACTCTCTCAAACTCTTTTGAGACTTGCACAAAAGCTTGGTCCAAGTTCTGGCTGAATTTTGGTGTTTATATACAAGTAAGACCTATTCCAAATAGGAAACTTGTGTTTAAACCCGTCCAAAATTCTTTTCCAAATCAAATTAGGAAATCTGTCCCGATATGCTTGTGCGGCCACCCAAAACTAGCTGTGCGGTCGTCCAAAAACTGTGCGGCCACCCAGCCCAGTTTGTGCGGTCGCACAACATAGTTCAGAAGGCCATATTTTCCATTTTATTCCATTTTAAGATTCGTTCTCTCGTGTGTGACCCTCTAGGATTATACTAAGTTGGCAATGGGTTCAAACATGAAACCATAAGATATGATTAGGTTCTAGCAAACCGTCATACCTACCCAAATAGTATAACTAGATACAAGTTCGCATTCCTTTAGAATATGTCACAATCCCTTTGTCCAAGATGTCTTTGAACACAAGTCATGGTCAATAAGTTAACTTGTTTTGTTCAATACTTTTCTCGATCCCGAATATGTTGATAATCCAAACGACATTGATCCAATCAATCCATTTGAGTTTGGCCAAACATTTCATCAACATCATTCCTTCGAGGGTCCAAAGCTTGACATATCTCCGAAGTGGGACAAATCAATTTATCTTATTATTCTTCCCTACGTGAATCTGATTATGCCAATCATACCCTTTATGGCTACCTGTTTAAGGGTAACGTTTGAATATTTCAAACATAATCTTCATCAAGTGGAAGACTATAATAACTTCATGTATAAGGATTCAAATGACATAACTAATATGAGATTTACATATATGACATTGACCATGACATAAATCTCATACCGCGGGTCATGTCCAGTACCTTGTTCCAAACAAGTACCCATAAATCTAACATGATCATCCCATAATCATTTATCCTTTATACTAGAGCTTAACAAGCTCTAGGGACGGAGATTATTATAAGCAAACATGAGCATTAATAATAACCTAAATATCTCTTCATTAATATGAATATAATGATAACACATAGAACGTTTAACAAACGTGCCTAGGGCACCAACACCAACAATCTCCCACTTGCCCTAGGCCCAATCTCTAGGTATCCAATACCCATGGACCTAACATGACTATCATGTTTAGCTTGTGGAAGTTCCTTTGCTAGCGTGTCCGCAACGTTATCATTAGTTGGTACTCTGCATATAATTACATCTCTCTTATCAACGATTTCTCGAACGATATGAAAATCCCTAAGTATGTGTTCGGATTTAGGATGTGCTTTTGGTTCCTTTGCTTGATCAATAGCACCACTATTATTACTAATAAGGTCTATTGGATTATCAATGCTAGGAACCATCTCAAGTTCAACAATGAACTTCTTAATCCAAACCACTTCCTTTGCAGCATCCAATGCGGCAATATACTTAGATTTAGTTGTAGAATTAGTGACTGTACTTTGCTTGGAATCATTCCAACTTACAGCTCCACTATTCGACACATGCACAAAATCCGATTGCGATTTTCTATTATCTTTGTCGGTTTGGAAGCATATATCCGAAATCATCTTCCATACCTCCATAGATCATAAACGAATCTTTAGTCCTTCTAAAGTTCTTAAGAATCATTTAGATATATCTACTCGTCATGCTCCAAGCATTTATATATATCCGGCTTAATACTTATCATGGCATGGTGGATCCAATTGCCGAATCAAATAGCATCTCACTCATTTTCTCATGCTCATCTTTTGTCTTAGGACATTGAGTCTTGCTTAGAGAAACTCCATGTATAATTGGCAATAGTCCTCTCTTAGAATTTTCGTTGCAGAATCTTCTAATGACTTTATCAATGTATGTACTTTGGCTTTAAACCAATTAGCTTCCTTGATGCCAAGGACATATGCGGTTTCATCCATATCTTTCATTGCGAAGCACTTTCCAAACAAAGTCTTTACAGACTGACGTATAGGAATGTCATTTCCAATGAGAAATACGTCATCCACATATTTAAATAAGGAATAGAACTATGCTCCCACTAATCTTCTTGTATATACAAGGTTCATCTTCGTTCTTGATAAAGAAAAATTCTTTAATTCATCAAAACGGAGATTCCAACTCCCAAAAGCTTGCTTCAATCCATCTAATGGATTTCCACAACTTATATACTTTATTAGAATTTTCTTTGACTATCAAAACCTTTAGGTTGTATCCAATACATCCTTAAGTGAGTTCCCGTTGAGGAATGCTTGTTTTGACATCATTTTGTCAAATTTCATATTTCAAATATGAACATGTGACTATGAGAATTCTAGTAAGTTTCTTGCTACCCATGTAAGTATTCTCCAAGAAAACTCATTCCTCTCCTTTGGTTTTTACACCTTAGGTTAGAATGATCAAGTTCCAAACTTAATTATTACACATGGATTTCCTTTTAGACTTTATGACTCCAAGTCATTAATCTAAATATGGAGCGGACATTATACCTTTGATAGGTGGCAAACGTGTCATCTTTCAATGAACTTTACCTTAATAATTTCTATTTCGAAATATCCAATATTTCTTGTCATAGATTGTATCCTATCATGTACGCAAATACTTTGTATAACTTGAACGGACTTTTCACGACTCCTTGTGAGAACTTGTTCAATTTCCATCTTAGGTTAAATTATATTTTCTAGGTCTCGAACCATTTGAGATATATTTTACTCCCACTGATTCTTTTAGAGATAAATGACTTATCAAGAAAAGCACCATCATAAGTAACAAACCATTTGTTTCTTATGAGTAAAATATTATCCTCAAGTTTCCTTAGGATATCCCATAAAAATATATTTGTTAGATTTAAATGTGAGTGTCTCCCAGACAGCTCCTTTCCAAAAGGTCTCATCATCTTAAATCTTTATGAAAGACAAACCGAGTTTTCTTTCACCATTTAACCTCTTTTGATGGAACTCAAATTAGTGTAGTTATAGCGGTTTGTAATACATAACCCCAAAATTAAAAATGGAAGATCAATTTGACTTTATCATCTAATGAACCATATCCAATAAGGTTTTTTTTTTTTTTTTTTTTTTTTGTACTTCCACGTAGACACATCATTTAGAATGGTGTTCTTAGTGAAGTTAATTGTGAAACTATTTCACAATTTTGACGATGACTGTCAAATTCTTGGTTTAATTGTTCATCATCTTGATCGAATCAGAATCTTTGAATAATTTTACCAAGTCCAACCAAAATTCTCCTTTAGCATTGCTACTTAATGCACCATATACATGTACATGTATTAGGTCAACTAAGATATTAGCCTTTCACTATTCATAGTAAAAGATGTCTTGGTCCAAGTAAATAAGATTTTCATAAATCATATGATTTCAAATCATATGACTTAAAACTCCGTCCCATGGAATTTTAGATATGCATTTCTCATTTATTTGATCAAAACAATAATGCATAAAGAATTTTAATTATTTATGTTATAGCTTTTATTACTTTGTTCTTCAAGATTTAGGATATAAGATTTATTTATATGATAACACAATGAAGTAAATCATAATAAATAAAGCACTTTTCTTATTCCAAATAAGAAATAAATACCCTTCATTATCTTATTAACAAAATAATATTTTCTGCTTCATAGGTAAAGTCACTTTACAAGTGTTCCACGAACAATGTTGCAACCATTGCATCATTACCATTCATAAATCAAACTTTACTATAAGCAGTCTTTCAATTTACTAATTATTGCGATATCCAATACCCAATAATTAAATTTAGAAAGGTTAATTTATAACATAAATATTTCCAAGCGGTAGTCCCACTACCATTCCTTTTATTGATCATCCAGAATTTTGACTACAATTCTAAATGGTCAATCGAATTGCCATTTTACCAAATTGCATCAATTAGAGTTATTATTTTAACCACAATTATTTCCTTTAGGTTTGACAAGTCTGTCTTACCTTTCCTTTGGCATTTGGCCTCCTTTTCCATCATGAACCATGAGCATTGGAGAACCTTTTTCCATTATCTTCATCTCCGCAGCTTTCTGCATATCATGCAACTCGGAGAGATTCTTATTCATTCCAAGCATGTTATAGTTCATCATGAAGTGATTACAACTTTTGGACAATGAATCAAGAATGAGATCCGTGGCTTGCTCCAATCCAATTGGACAACCAAGTTTCTCAAGAAGCTCTACGTAGCCTTTATCTTAAGCATGTGAGGTTCCACATATTGCCTTTTACTCCTTTTGCAAAAAGTGAATGCAATAATGGTTTTATACCTCTCTTGCTCAGATTGCTCTTTGAGACATGTAACTCAACTCCACGCCTATCCAATAGGCTTCCATAAGTTCCAAGCTTTGTTGGATTTTTGAGCACATAATCGCGAGCACGAGACAACTCACATCCCTAGAAACATACTCATGTCTCTTGTGATTATCTTTTCTGGCATTGGGTTCTTTTAGGAATACACCCATCAAGAATGTACAACTCATCTCCTTGCCTTTGAACGATTCTTAGGCTTAGGATCTAATCCATGAAGTTTGTACCATTCTTTTTGAAGCATTATCCTTATCAAGGATTAATCACAACGATTCTAGTTGTCATTATCTACAACTTATGCAAAATTTCCAAAATTTTACAAATACCAATCTCATTAAAGAGATAAATAATGTATTTTCCAAAAATACTCCCACTAAATTATATAACCTTCTTATACATCCAATGTATAATATAATTTATATGGGCTAAGATCCAACTTTAATTTGATTTCAAGTCCGCTAAGGCGGATTACACAAAATCAAATTAATTAGGTAGACAACCCTGTCAATCATATCCCATATGACTCTTAGATCATTTTTTTCTTTGAGATTCTTTTGATATTGGGCTAAGATCCAACTTTAATTTAATTTCAAGTCCGCTAAGGCGGATTACACAAAATCAAATTAATTAGGTAGACATGTCACGACCAAAAAATCCGTCTCTATTTTAATTAATAAATAATTATTTATTTATTTATTTGATTATTTATTTATGTGCGCATTTTATATCTCATAATATTAATTTGTGTCTAGCATTATTTGGTTAATTTTGTGTTAAGTGTGAAGTAGGGGTTTAAATTGGTAGAAGGGTTATTCGGGTTTATTTGTCCTAGGTAGATGAGGAGGGGCCTAAGTGTAACTTTTTGAAATGATTTTTACTACTCCCTCCCTACTCCCTACTCCCTTCTCCCTCACCTCACCTCCCTCATTTTTCTCCCTGGCAACCCTCTCTCCTCCATAAAAAGGGTAAGTAAACTCCCCTCCCTCATTTCCTCCCTTTTGTTCATCTTCTAGGCATTATTTCTTATTGCTCGTTTTATGAAATGTGTTTAGATCGTCGATAGGATCGTGTAGGGCCAAAAATATTTGAATTCCGTCTCATTCCGTAAAATTCAAGTAAGTTACTTTTCCGCCATTTTTATGCTAAAATGTTCATCTTTAGTTTATGTAATGCTTTAGTTCATATATATGTCATTTTGGTTGAGTTTGGAATTTATTTGTATTTTTGTTCATCTTTTGTGATTTTTGAGAATGTTGGGATCAAATCTTGGTTTGGGTTGTTAAATGATGCTATATGAGTTAATTTTAGGCTTAGAAGTTATTTTGGCATTTGGGTAAACTAGTTGGAAGTGTTGGTGTTGATTTGGGTTACAATAGTGAATTTTGGTGTTCATTTTCGGGTTGAAGAACCCAACTGATTTTCTACCCAGCTCGCCGACCGAGTGCCCGCCCGGGTTGAGCCAGGCGCCCGCCCACCTAGCCAATTTCCTTCGACCAACCCTCTGCCTAATTGAGCGCTCGCCAGACCCATTGCGTGCGCCCGCCCGCCCCCTGTATCTGGAAATCTTCTTTTTGGTTGTTTAAAACTAGGTTGCTTCCTTAGTTTAAGTTTTATTACTCTAATTAACTTAAGTTAACATCGTGGAACACTTTATTAATTGGAATTGGTTCCTTTGTGAATAAATGTGATGTGAAATTTGATCAATTATTGTTGGGAATGTTGGAACACTTGTATGATGTGTTGTTGGTTTAATTCATCTTTTATGGTGGTTATTTGATATGGTTCCCTACTTTGGAATCAATAGTTGTTTATTTAAGCTAGTATTTATTACTTAGCATTTATTTGAAAGTCCAGCTGGTTACTTGTGTTAGAGTCAGGCAATGGATAATGCTATAATGGCACAAGCCAAGTCCAGTATAGCATCGCCCATTGGTCCTTCTTTCCTCATCCAGATTGGCCTTGGTTGGGATGAGCTAGCTTCCTTCGGAAGTAGTCTAGCTAACTTTTTGGGTATGACTTTGTGTCTTTTCCCTTGTCCTTTGTGACATGTTACTTTGTTATGGTTCCGGTACTGGGGTTGTTCTCTTCAGCTTTGATGCTACTATGAAGATGTGGTTGGTTGATTATTGAAGCTGCGCAGCGATCCTTTATTTGGTTCTATCAGTTGTGAAACCTTGGCTAATATCCTTTGTTATTTGTTTATTTCCGCTGCTATCTGTTAACTGCTAATTGCTAAGTACTATATGTGATTTATTATTGCTTATTGCATAATAGCATGTCATGTAGTTGCATTAGTAACTTATTGAGATTTATCTCACCCCCTTTCTTGTATCTTTGTTTTTCCTTAACCCCCCCCAGGAGGAAAGGATTAGTACTCGCTGATCACGAGGAGGACGTCGAGTGTGGAAGTAGCTTTTGGGAAGGTTGTTTCGGTTTGCATTATTTAAATGTATAACCTTTGGGATAGTGTCACTAAACATTGATGTCATTAAGAATTGTGTATTTTGTATTTTTGGGGTATAAGCTTGTGGAGCTTATGCTAGTTGTATTTTGTTGTTGTCAAGCTTGGATTTATAAAACTTGTACTATCATCTTTTGGTATAAAATGGAATTTTTATCTTCATTATTTTGGTAATTGTGTGTTAAGTCGACGTCCAGTTTTCGTGCTCTTGGCCCGTGGGGTCGGGGTCGCGACAGTTGGCATCATAGCTATGGTTTAGCTCTAAGTTTAAGTATAGGTGGACTAGTATGACCTAGGAGGGTAGTCGTGTTCGGAGTGAGTAACGGTTGTTGTTTTATGCAGGCACTTATTCGAAATGGTTAGAAGAAGAAGGGGTGAAGGTAACGCCGGAACTTCAAATCAGAATGAAACAAGAGATGAAGCCCGTGCAATGTTTTAAGGTATGTTTGAGGCGGCCATGATGGCTATTCATGACTAAGGGCCGAGAGTAGAGCAAGCACCACCACCCCGATACGGTTTGGAGCAATTCTTGAAACTGAAACCGACGGAGTATAATGGGGAAACCGATGTGAAGAAGGCCGAGCTATAGATAGAATCAATGGAGAAAATTTACGATGTCTTTGGTTGCACTGGTGAGGATAAGGTCCGATTTGCGGCCTATAAGCTTGTGGGTACCGCCGAGCATTGGTGGAAAGGGATTAAAGCAAGTTGGGACGAGACTAATACACCGTATGCGTGGGAATAGTTTGTGCGGAAATTTAAAGAGCATTTTATTCCGGTAGTTGACCAGAACCAGAAGGAGACCGAGCTTCTCAATTTGGATCAAGGCTTGTTGTCCGTGGCTCAGTACTCGGCTAAGTTCACAGAATTAGCCAGGTACTGTGACTATCTTGTGAGGACTAAGGAGCAGAAAGCAATGAGGTTCATCCGAGGTTTCAAGACATCTATCCGGACTCAGCTTATAGCTCAGAGGATTCTGACATTCCAGGATGCCGTGGATCGTGCATACCTAATCGAGCAAGACATCGGGGAACATAAGAGGAAGACCGAGGTCGCGAACACGGGTAAGCAAGGAAGTCATACCAAATCACAACCACATCAGCGTTCAGATAACCGAGGTAATTCGGGAGGACCATCTCAGTTTAAAGGACAATCCATACCAAGGAATCCGGGTACTACTCCGGGGAACCAAAATAGGAGGCTTTGCACCTATTGTCAGAGGGAAGGCCATTCAGAGGACCGGTGTTGAAAGAAACATGGTAAGTGTACCAATTGTGGTCAGTTGGGGAATTTTGCAAAAGATTGCCCGAGGTTCATAGGCCAACCATCAGGGTCAGGAGCTGGTTCTTCTCAGGGCCAGAAAAGAGATGCTGCGGGAAAGCCCAAGGTCCAAGGAAGGGTATTTACCATGAATCAACAACAAGCTACCGATGATCCTTCCGTTATTGGAGGTATTGTTTCTGTGTCTAATGTGAGCGCTCGTGCCTTAGTAGATCCAGGATCATCGCATTCTTACATATCTGTGCAATTTGCTTCTTTGCTAAATGCTGCATTTGAGTCTTTACCTTATGTGCTAGAGGTGTCGACCCCTAAAGGAGAATGTTTGGTGACCGATAGAGTATTTCGTGCTTGTGATGTGCTTATATGTGGTCGTGTCTTGTGTGCGGACTTGGTAGTCCTTCCGATTCAAGACTTTGATGTTATTTTGGGTATGGATTGGTTGAGCAAGTTTCATGCTTCTGTTGATTGTCGTAAGAAAGTTGTTACTTTTTCTATTTCCAATGTGCCTAAGTTTGTTTTTGAGGCTAGTCCTTTGAGTAGAAAAATTCGTTTAATTTCTTATGTGAAAGCGAGAAAATTATTACATCGTGGTTGTGAGGGTTACTTGGCTAGTGTGCTTGATACCAAGAAAGAATCACCCGGTTTGGAAAGCGTTCGGGTAGTTAGAGAATTTCCTGATGTTTTCTCTTCTGAGTACGATATGCCGCCCGATCGAGAGATAGAGTTCTGTATAGATATTCTACCAGGTACGGCTCCGATCTCGAAAGCACCTTATAGAATGACCCCGGCATTGTTGAAAGAATTGAAGGTTCAGTTGCAGGAGTTTCTTGATCGAGGGTTTATTCGACCTAGTGTTTCCTCGTGGGGAGCACCGGTTTTTTTTGTGAGAAAGAAAGACGGTTCATTGAGGTTGTGTATTGATTACCGAAAGTTGAATCAGGTAACGGTGAAGAACAAATATCATCTACCGCATATTGATGATTTATTCGATCAACTTCAAGGGTCGGTAGTATTTTCTAAACTTGATTTGAGGAGTGGGTAGCATCAACTGAAGATTCGATCGGATGATATTCTGAAGACTGCTTTTCGCACTCGTTATGGTCATTATGAATTCTTGGTTATGCCATTTGGGTTGACTAATGCACCGGCCGTGTTTATGGATTTGATGAACCGAATCTTCCATCCTTATCTTGACTCGTTTGTTGTGGTTTTCATCGATGATATTCTTGTCTATTCTAAATCTCGAGAGGAACACGAGCAACATCTGAGGACAGTTTTATCAGTTCTTGGAAAGGAACAGTTGTTCACGAAGTTTAGTAAGTGTGAATTTTGGCTCGAGAAAGTGTCATTTCTGGGGCATGTTATTTCTAAAGATGGGATTTCTGTGGATCCTTCGAAGATAGAAGCAATTGTTGATTGGAAGAGACCCGAGACAGTGACTGAGATCAGAAGTTTTCTGGGGTTAGCCGGATATTACAGGAGGTTTATAGAAGGGTTTTCACGGATTGCTACACCGATGACTCAGTTGACCCGAAAGAATGTTCCGTTTGAGTGGACCGAAAAATGTAATAACAGTTTTGAGGAAATGAAGAAGAGGTTGACTACTGCACCGATCCTTGCATTACCAAATGGGAACGACGACTTAGTGATTTAGAGTGATGCATCGAAGGAAGGTTTGGGTTTTGTTTTAATGCAGAATGGGAAAGTGATCGCGTATGCTTCGAGGAAGTTGAGTCCGAGTGAACAAAATTATCCTACTCATGATATGGAATTGGCAGCTATCGTATTTGCTCTTCAGAAGTGGAAGCACTACCTTTACGGAGCAAAATTTGAGATTTTCATGGATCACAAGAGTTTGAAGTATCTTTTCTCTCAGAAGGAACTTAATAACCGACAGCGTCGATGGAAGGAACTTTTGAAGGACTATGATTGTAAGATATCCTATCATCCCGGGAAAGCAAATGTTGTAGCCGATGCGATTAGTAGAAAATCTTATGTGGCTTCGATGATGGTTCGAGAGTGGAAGATGCTTGAGGATGTTCGAGATTGGTGTCCTAGTGAATCCAGACATGGGGCTATTTTTGCGAACATTAGGGTATCTCCAACCCTAATTCAAAGAATAAAGGAAGCTCAGAAAGAGGATCCCGAGTTAGTGAAAATAATGGGTAAAATGAATGAGAAGAACTTCGAGGATTTTTCTTTGAGTTCGATAGGGGTGTTGACTTTTCGTGGACGTTTGTGTGTGCCCGATGTTGACAGTATAAAGAGGCAAGTTTTAGACGAGGGTCATAAATCGAGATATACTATTCATCCGGGTAGTACGAAGATGTACCAAGATCTGAAACAACAATTTTGGTGGAACAACATGAAGAGAGAAATAGCTGAGTATGTATCGAAGTGTTTAACTTGTCAGCAGGTCAAAGCCGAGCATCAGAGACCCGCAGGACTACTTCATCCATTAGAGATTCCGGAGTGGAAATGGGAACATGTGACTATGGATTTTGTTACGGGCGACCTCGTACCCGTAGGAAGTATGACAGTGTTTGGGTGATCGTGGATAGATTGACCAAGAGTGCTCATTTCTTACCGATTGATATTAGATACTCGATGGAAAAGCTTGCGACCCTTTATATAAATGAGATTGTGAGATTGCATGGGGTTCCGGTTAGCATTGTGTCGGATCGTGATCCGAGGTTTACTTCTAGATTCTGGAAAGCGTTACAGGAAGCTTTGGGTACCGATTTGAGATTCAGTACAGCTTTTCACCCTCAGACTGACGGTCAATCCGAGAGGACTATTCAGATTTTAGAGGATATGTTGCGAGCTTGTTCGATAGACTTTTCTGATTCTTGGGATGTTCATTTACCTCTAGTGGAATTTTCTTATAATAACAGTTATCAGGCTAGTATCGAGATGGCTCCTTACGAGGCTTTATATGGGAGAAAGTGTAGATCACCTATCTGTTGGGATGAAATCGGGGAAGGGAAGATATGGGGTATCGATTTGGTTCAGAATTCAGTTGAGAAAGTCAAAGTTATTCGGGAACGATTGAAGACAGCCCAGAGTCGACATAAGAGCTATGCGTGTAACGACCCCAAAAACCCATCCCTATTTATTTTATATTTTTGGGGATTTTTATTTGACTATTGTGTGCATGCATATGTGTTATTTAGTTTTAATTGCTGGGTGTCATAGCATATAAATTAATATAAATGTGTTCTTGTCTTCCATGCATTTTAATATTTAAGTAGAAATTGTTAAAACTATATATATGATTTAAAATTGTAATTTTTGGTCATCCTTGAGACTTTGTACGAAAACGGTCGTAACTTTTTGTAGAAAATTTGAAATACAAATCCGAAAAGTGCTGAGGAAATTAGACATTTAGAACTTTCACAAATATATTTATTTTTAATTTGAATTAGTAAAATGTCCCAGAAAATCTGTTTAAGTAAATTAAAATTTCAACCAATCATATTAATACCTTTTGGTTTGAATTCTTGACCATCAAATAAGATAATGCCACATCATGTAATATTAGTCAAATTGACCAAGTCCTTGTAAGTATCAATGTAATTGGCATATCCATGTAGTCGGCTGAAAACCATTAGAATTGATTATCAAATTAATATAATATTAAATTCTTAATACTAACATGATAAAGAATGGAATAGTCACAACCTTTTAATCCAACTTGGCCTGACTTGATGACACGTACTAAAGACCGACTCACCGATCCTTACACTTTCAGTCAACCCTTATCAATAAAAGAAAATGGTAACTATCTATAATACTAGTAAACTACCTGGGAAGAGCAATAGAGTAGAGCAAGGGGTTTCGTTGTTAGAAAAATCACTATATAATTATTTTGCTCGTAATTCAAACTAGCAAACTTCATACGATCGCAAAGATGGATTAGGCGATTATTCCTAACCAAACAAACACAAGTTTAATCAATCTCATTTTGGAACAGGTAAGTTACTAATCCCCCTTTTAAATGTTAAAATGGTCATATATATGTTATATATGCTATATGTGTTGAAAAATCATGTTTTGAATAGTTTCTTGATACTTGTAATTTTGGGATGGAAAGAGTATTACAAGTATTGGTTTTAGTTTGGTGTTAGAGTTGTCTAAGGCTGAATTTGTAGCTTTGGTGAAGTTACAATTGTTGTGTGTTATAAGTATTAGTACTTTTGGTTCGGTGAAACGAAGGGAGTATAATTTATTTTGGTTTTGGCCATAACTTCGTCATCCGGACTCCGTTTTGGTCGTGTAAACTATCGTTGGAAAGCTCTTCTCGAGTACTACACAATGGGTTGGTTTATTTAGTTGGGTTATGATTTTTATATTACAGAAATCCAGTAGGTGTTTAGTACCAAAAAGAGTATTAATGGTTCATTATGATAGAGTTGGTATTTTGTGATCAAGTTTGAATTGATGTGATCGTTTGGATTGATTGTGTGATGACTTAATGTAAATATTGTGCACATTATTATGAAAACGTTTTTACTTCTCTATGATGAGCTTGTGTGGTTCCCTACTTTGGAATCATACCAAAGTATTCTTTACTTCGATTTGTGTAAAGTCCAGCTGGTACTTTTGTGTGTGTTCGGGCAATGATAGGGATTATAATGGCACACGAGCCAAGTTCATTATAAGGCTCCTATCATTGGTTTCCCATTTTTAACCCCCTTCCTTAGGCCAAAGGTTGGGCACTTTGGGTTATGACTCTGTGTCATTTTCCCCTTTGTTGTTGTTGTGATTGTTTGGTTCCAGAACCCGTTTCAGCCTTTGGTGCTGCTCAGTTGAAGCCTCTCAGATGGTTATTGTTTTTGGTTCGAGAACCTTGGCTCAGTATCCACATATGAGTGTTTATTTCCGCTTTATGTGTTGTATGATGAGTTGGTTGTTATTTCCAACCGGTATGGGACGGTTGGCGATAGGGAGCCTCTCATATTATGTGTTATATGCTATATGATTATTTGGTGACATTTTTACTTTATGTTTATCATATCAGCATGTAATGTAGTTGCATTTTAGTAACTTACTGAGATTTATTCTCACCCTTATTTGTTTACTGTTTTAGATAAGAAGGAGCCCAGGGGATAGGTCACATCACAGGGAGGACGTCGCGAAAGAATTTTGGGTAAGACATTTGGGAAGTGTTGTGTAAGGCTACATTATGTAAATGTACAACCTTGTGGGTAGTGTACCCGTGACTTGATCGTTGTATCACCTCTTTTTGGTTATGTTGGTGATTTGTAAATAGTAAGTAAAGTGTGTGGCCAAGTGGCTAAGTACTTGTTTGTGAAAGTTTGTTTTGTGACTCGTAGTCAAGTCTAGTAAATGTTGTTTGGTTATATGAACTTTTTATGAAAGTATATTTCGAAAAATTTTCCTAAAATTTTTTATGACGTCTTTCGTGCGTGTCCCGGACGTGGGGCCAAAGTAGGACCATGGGTCGGGGCGCGATAGTTGGTATCAGAGCTAGGTTGTAGATGGTCTAGAATGACTAAGTGACCTAGGAGGGTAGTTGAGTATGGAGTGAGTAACGTTGAGTGTTTTATGCAGGTACTCAGTAAGAATGCCTGAACATGAGGGTGAACAGTCTGGTACTACAGGCCAGGGTAATGTAAGGGAAGAAGCTCGAGCTATGTTTCAAGGGATGTTCGAGGCAGCTATGAAAATTATACATGATCAGAGGCAAGGAGGAGAACATGCACCTCCGAGGTATGGTCTGGAGCAGTTTTTAAAGATGAAACCAACCGGATATGATGGGGAACCGGATGTAACCAAGGTAGAGAGATGGATCGAGTCCATGGAAAAGATATTCGATGTCTTGGGATGTACTGAAGAAGATCAATTCAGGTTTGCTACCTACAAGTTAATTGGAGCTGCGGAGTACTGGTGGAGAACATTGAAAGCCAGTTGGGATGACGCTCATGTACCTTATACATGGGCAAATTTTCTGAAAAAGTTCAAAGAACATTTCATTCCGAGGGTGGATCAAGATCGGAATGAAGTGGAATTCCTTAGCTTGGAACAGAATGTAATGTCGGTAGCTCAGTATGCAGCTAAATTCATGTAGTTATCAAGGTATTGCACTCATTTAATTGCAACTGAGGAGAGGAAGGCAATGAGATTTGTGAAGGGATTAAAAACTGTGATCCGAACTCAATTGGTGTCCCATAAACTACAAGAATTTCAAGATGCAGTTGATCGAGCCTATCAAGTGGAGCATGATATTGAAGAACACAAGAGGAAGGTGGAATTGGCTGGTGCGGGAAGACAAGGTAGACCACAACAACAACGTAATGATAATCGTGGAGGACAAGGAACTT
The DNA here is from genome assembly GCA_026119855.1 of Campanula takesimana. Lineage (NCBI taxonomy): Eukaryota > Viridiplantae > Streptophyta > Magnoliopsida > Asterales > Campanulaceae > Campanula > Campanula takesimana. The sequence continues at coordinate 381,406 of JAOWBW010001058.1, forward strand.
CAACCCCATTTAGAGGACAACCACCAGGGCAACTGAGTGTTAGAAATCAAGGTAATTTCTCCGGGGGTCAAAGCAAGAGAGTATGTAATTATTGTCAGAGGGAAGGGCATAGTGAAGAGAGGTGTTGGAAGAAACAGGGGAAATGTTTGAATTGTGGACAACTTGGCCATTTTCAAATAAATTGCCCAAGATCGGGGGGTTAACCATCGGGGAGTGGTGTTGGACCATCTCAGGGTCAAAAAAGGGATGCCTCGGGAAAACCAAAAGTTTAAGGTCGTGTGTTTGCAATCAATCAGCAACAAGCTTCGGATGCTTCCACTGTGATAGGAGGTATAATTTCTATGTCAAGTTTGAGAGCACGTGCACTTATAGACCCCGGCTCATCGCATTCATATGTTTCTATGCATTTTGCATCTCGATTGCATTCTTCCTCTGAGTCTTTGCCTTATGTGCTAGAAGTGTCGACTCCTATGGGTGATTGTTTGATAGCTGACAAAGTGTTACGTGATTGTGATGTGCATATTAGTGAGCATGTTTTACTTGCTGATTTAGTCTTATTGCCATTGGAAGATTTTGATGTTATTCTGGGTATGGATTGGTTAAGTAAATATCATGCCTCTGTTGATTGTTTTAAGAAAGTGGTTACGTTTTCTATCCCTAGTGTGCATGTGTTTACTTTTGAGGCAACTTCGTTGGGTAAGGGAATTCGTATTATCTCTTATGTGAAAGCTAGGAGGTTATTGCACCGTGGTTGCGTGGGGTACTTGGCTAGTGTTTTGGATACTACTAAAAAGTCTCCTGAAGTAGAGGATGTGAATGTAGTTAAAGAGTTTCCTGATGTGTTCTCTTCTGAGTATTCTATGCCTCCCGATAGAGAGATCGAGGTTGGTATTGACTTGTTTCCAGGTACCACCCCTATATCTGAGGCACCTTATAGAATGGCTCCAGCTGAACTAAAAGAGTTAAAGGTGCAATTATAAGAGTTGCTTGATCGGGGATTCATCCGTCCCAGTGTATCACCGTGGGGAGCTCCTGTATTGTTTGTCAAAAAGAAAGATGGGTCTTTGAGACTATGTATCGACTATAGGAATCTGAATCAGGTAACCGTAAAGAATAAATATCCTCTACCTCATATTGATGACTTGTTTGATCAACTTCAAGGGTCAGTCGTCTTTTTAAAACTTGAATTGAGGAGTGGGTACCATCAGTTAAAGATTCGTTCTGAAGACATTTCTAAGACTGCTTTCCGTAGTAGGTATGGTCATTATGAGTTCATTGTTATGCCTTTCGGGTTGACTAATGCTCCGGCTGTTTTCATGGATATGATGAATCGGGTCTTTAAACCTTATCTTGACACCTTCGTGGTTGTATTTATTGATGATATTATTGTTTACTCCAAGTCTAGGGAGGAGCACGAGCAACACTTGCGAATGGTTTTATCTGTTCTTCATGAGAAGCAATTGTTTGCGAAATTCAGTAAGTGTGCTTTTTGGCTCGATGAAATCTCTTTTCTGGGGCACGTGATTTCTAATAGAGGAATATCCGTAGATCCTTCCAAAATTGAAGCTATTGTGAAATGGAAGAGCCCTGAATCAGTTACGGAGATTCGAAGTTTCTTGGGTCTAGCCGGGTATTATAGAAGATTTATAGAGGGGTTTTCTAAAATTGCTACTCCATTGACTCAGTTGACTCGAAAGAATGTTCCTTATGTGTGGGATGGCAAGTGTCAAGTTAGTTTTGAAGAGTTGAAGAAGAGATTGACTACAGCTCCTATTCTTGCGCTACCTAATGGAAATGATGATTTAGTGATTTATAGTGATGCTTCTAAAGAAGGCCTCGGGTGTGTGCTAATGCAAAATGGAAGGGTGATTGCGTATGCTTCAAGGAAATTGACTCCGAGTGAGCAAAATTATCCTACCCATGACATGGAGCTAGCTGCGATTGTCTTTGCGTTGCACAAGTGGAAACATTATCTTTACGGAGCCAAATTTGAGATATTTACCGATCATCAAAGTTTGAAGTACCTTTTCTCCCAAAAAGAGTTGAATAATAGGCAAAGAAGATGGATGGAACTATTTAAGGATTATGATTGCACTATCTCTTATCACCCGGGTAAAGCAAATGTGGTAGCTGATGCCATTAGCCGAAAATCTTTTATGGCTTCATTGATGGTGCGTGAATGGAAAATGTTAGAGGATGCTCGGGATTGGAGTCCTTATGAGTCAAAGCATGGGGCTATTTTTGCGATTATTCGAGTATTACCAGTCTTGATTCAACAAATAAAGGAAGCTCAGAAGGATGATCCGGAGTTAGTAAAAATAGTGGATAAAATCAAAGATGGTAAATTCGAGGATTTCTCTCTTAATTCCAAAGGAGTGTTAACTTTCAGAGGCCGGTTATGTGTGCCTTGCGTGAATGGGATTAAACGTCAAGTTCTTGATGAAGGCCACAAGTCGAGGTATACTATTCACCCCGGGAGCACTAAAATGTATCAGAATTTGAAGCAACACTTTTGGTGGAATAACATGAAGAGAGAAATAGCGGATTATGTGTCTAAGTGTCTAACATGTCAACAAGTTAAAGCTGAGCATCAAAGACCTGCGGGGTTACTTCAACCGTTAGAGATTCCGGAATGAAAGTGGGAACATGTTACTATGGATTTCGTGACGGGATTACCTCGCACTCGAAGAAGGTTTGACGCAGTTTGGGTGATCCTTGATAGATTGACAAAGTCTTCTCATTTTCTACCTATTTAGATTAGTTACTCGATGGAGAGGCTTGTAACTTTATATATAAATGAGATTGTGAGATTGCATGGTGTCCCGGTGAGCATTGTGTCTGATCGTGACCCTAGATTTACATCTCGGTTTTGGCAAGCATTTCAGAAGGCTCTGGGTTCAGAGTTGAAGTTTAGTACAGCTTTTCATCCCCAGACAGATGGGCAGTCAGAGAGGACTATTCAGATTCTCGAGGACATATGGAGAACTTGTTCAGTTGATTCTTAGAATTCGTGGGATATACCTTTACTTCTCATGGAGTTTGCTTAATATATCAGTTCTTTTGAGATTTTGGAAAGAAAGTATCCTTGGTTGTTTCATTCGTTTGGTAAGTTATCCTAAAATTCGGGACGAATTTTCTTTAAGGGGGAGTGATTGTAACGACCCCAAAAACCCGTCCCTATTTATTTTATATTTTTGGGGATTTTTATTTGACTTATGTGTGCATGCATATGTGTTATTTAGTTTTAATTGCTGGGTGTCATAGCATATAAATTAATATAATTGTGTTCTTGTCTTCCATGCATTTTAATATTTAAGTAGAAATTGTTAAAACTATATATATGATTTAAAATTGTAATTTTTGGTCATCCTTGAGACTTTGTACGAAAACGGTCGTAACTTTTTGTAGAAAATTTGAAATACAAATCCGAAAAGTGCTGAGTAAATTAGACATTTAGAACTTTCACAAATATATTTATTTTTAATTTGAATTAGTAAAATGTCCCAGAAAATCTGTTTAAGTAAATTAAAATTTCAACCAATCATATTAATACCTTTTGGTTTGAATTCTTGACCATCAAATAAGATAATGCCACATCATGTAATATTAGTCAAATTGACCAAGTCCTTGTAAGTATCAATGTAATTGGCATATCCATGTAGTGGGCTGAAAACCATTAGAATTGATTATCAAATTAATATAATATTAAATTCTTAATACTAACATGATAAAGAATGGAATAGTCACAACCTTTTAATCCAACTTGGCCTGACTTGATGACACGTACTAAAGACCGACTCACCGATCCTTACACTTTCAGTCAACCCTTATCAATAAAAGAAAATGGTAACTATCTATAATACTAGTAAACTACCTGGGAAGAGCAATAGAGTTGTAACACCCCGAATTTTCTTAATGTATCTTGAGCATTTAATGGCATTAAATAACAATAATTAATACCTCAATTTAGGGTTCACAACTAACCCTTTTATTACATCATCAATTCGAAATAAATGCGGAAGCGTAACTCAAAACTTGTCTTGGCAGGTAAACCACCCTAGCCATCAATGTATCTTAACTTACATCAATAAATAAATGTTCTTAAAATACTAAAATAAACATTCTTCAATCCGCCGTTCTTCCTACGGCTGCCCTCCTTTTCTTCCTTTCTACTTAAATCCTGAAACAAAAATTTATAGAGAAGGGATGAGCGAACGAATGCTCAGTAAGTTCATACGTGGCCTCTCCGGTTACTAAGGAGAGACGACCAGAACGAACACTATGAATAATTTTTACAAGGATAGGTTCAGTTACTTTTTGATTCAAGACTGCAGAACAATACAGTCGTATTACTTTTAAGATTTTTACTTTCAAAGGATTATGGCACTACAATCCAAAGGGATTCATTCAAGTTTCCGTCAATTCCGGGGTAACGTACATTATAACCTCAATGCCAAAGGTACAATTTGTACACCTAGCTTCTTCCAAGCCAATAGTGTGGGTCGAAACATATATGGTATCCACACATATATGCTCGAGGTCTAGAATCATCCTTGTAATCAGACAACTCCTGAGAGAAGGCATGTGATCACTCATGCAATCCCTAGTTTAAGGACAAGTCTTTTCTAACTGGACTGTCCGTCAATGTCTTTTCTAACTGGACATTGGCCACTCTAACAAGTAAGCTTTTCGACTTACAAGTTAGAATGAGAACATACCAAGGTACAGGTATGTGATGACAAGTTTCAAACTTCGATACTTAGTAGACCAATGGGGACATCACTAAGTATGGATTCTTTCAAAGAACGTTCAATAACGCAGAGTTCATTCAAATACTATCATGCCATACTGATAGCTAACTTTTAGAAAGAATAGAGAATTCCAATAAACAGGAGTTCAAATACTGTAAGGAACGTAATCCCTTACCTGAATTGCTTTTCCTCGCAATCTCCTCTCTGTGCGAATCTACAAGGCACCGAGTAATTTACTTTAGTACTCTCAATATTGTTAACTACTTCTACTGAGTTAACTGAGAGATGTGTTTTAACTTCTTTACTTCGTTGTTCCTTTCTTACGTTTAAGTTTCTGACTTTGATTTACGAGTCAGTCCTTTAACTTTGATATAATTGTAATTAAGTCCTCTAACTTTGGGTTAATTACAATTTGGTCCCTCAACTTTGGGTTAATTACAATTTGGTCCTTCCACTTTGGATTAATTTCAGATTGGTCCTTCAACTTTAGTTTAATTGCAATTTAGTCCTTCCACTTTGGATTAATTTCAGATTGGTCCCCCAAGTTTCTTTTTACTCACTTAGGCCCCTCTAACTTCAAAGGTTTCCCCTTTTTATTCCTTTTTAACTTTAACCTTTTCAGTTTAATCCTTTTCCATTAGGAAACTAACTGAATTCTTTTATTCTTCCTCCTTTCCGTTAACTTTCTAACTTCCAAGGTTTTCCAAGTGACTATTACATCTTTTCAAGTTAGTTTTCTAACTTCCTAACAATTCTTTTTAAAACTTACGGTTTCTTTTCATTATAAACTTAACGAAAATACTACTTTCCGTCCCAATTCTTAACATTCTTAATCAAAATTAACACCCAATCTTATGTAGCCAATGCCGAATTATACATCATCATCCATTCATTGATTATATTATTCTTTCTAATTCTTTAAACTTTTCCAAATTCCCAACATCGATTTTTATTCACCAATAACAAAAATCATCAAAATCAACAAAAAAATTCTCCAATGAAAATAAGGCCATTCGGCCGAATGTGATTAAAAAAAGAATCCATATTTTTTCTTCTTTTGATAAACCCAATTCAACCTTGATGATTTCTGTGTTCAATTCCCAAGCATTGTATAATATTAATCAATCCCAATCGTGAAAAAAAAATCAATCTTACAAATAAAACTAGTATTAAGATCACTATTCTTCCATAGCATTTAGATCAAATCCTTTAACCTTTTAAAATTTTATCATTAATCACTAGCATGCAAAAACCCTAATATTGGTATTCTTAAATCATGCATAACTTATGATTTACTAATCCAAATTCAATAAAACAAATTTTGGAGAGTAGGATTTAGCATTACCTCGAGAATGATCGGATTATTTCTTCCAAAACAATGGCGGAAATTCTCTCCTCCCTCCTCCTTAGTTCGGCGGCTGCTATAGGGTAGAACTAGGGTTTAGGTTTTTTGTTGTTTTTGTTAATTAAGAAGTAAAACCAAAATTTTTCACTAACCATAGTATTTATACTCTTGGGTAAAATTAATTGGGTTGGGTCTATTTGTTTTGGATTCAAGCTAACCCAATGGAGCCCATTTTGATTTGGCCCAACTCCTTAATTATTCGACTTAGCATTTAATTATTTTAATGTGACCAATTAAAATAATTAAAAAAGAAAAAAAAATGCGGTTATTACATTCTTACCCCCTTAAAAGAAGTTTGTCCTCAAACTTGACAAGTCTTAATCCGAGAAGATGTCCGGGTACAGTTCACGCATTTCACTTTCTTGTTCCCATGTCGCTTCTCTTTTTGAGTGATTGCTCCATTGCACCTTCACATAGGGAACCGTACGCTTTCTTACGACCTCGTCTTTTCTGTCGACGATTTTGATTGGTCGTTCATCGTACGTCAAATCTGCCCGAACTCTTAACTGTTTGTACTCGATCACATGACTCGGATCGTGAATATACTTCCTTAGCATGGAGACATGAAACACATTATGTACTCCAGCTAACACTGGCGGTAACACCAGTCGATAAGCTACTTCCCCGATCTTATCGAGAATTTCGAACGGTCCCACATATCGTGGACTTAGCTTCCCTTTGTATCTCCCTCTTAATTTCGTCATTCTTCGGCACTCATACTCTCTTTTGGTACCTCAATATTCTATCTTTGCCCATGTGAAGATCTTTTACTTGTCCTTTTCCGATTAGGGCTTCTCTCTCCTCGTCTACCTCTTGTGCCTCTTTAATCCTGCCCAACAGTGCAGGCTGTAACGTCAATCTAGCCAAATATCCATTTACCTTCACCACTAAGTTCATCTCCTTGACATCATTCCACATACTTACCCCCTTAGAGATCAATGTCACCAACATTCTGTGATTCTTTCTACTTAAGGCATCTGCCACCTTGTTAGCTTTCCCAGGATGGTACAATATTTCACAGTCGTAATCCTTGAGAAGCTCCAACCATCTCTGTTGTCTCATGTTCAACTCCTTCTGAGTGAAAATGTACTTAAGGCTCTTGTGATCTGTTAAAATCTGGCATTTCACGCCATACAAATAATGTCCAAATTTTCAAGGCAAATACTACTGCCGCTAACTCCAAATCATGGGTCGGGTAATTCTTCTCATGTACTTTCAACTGCCTAGATGCATAAGCTATAACCTTATCATTCTGTATTAACACACAGCCTAGCCCTTTAAGCGAGGCATCGCTATATATTACAAATCCTTCCGATCCAGACGGTAAAGCAAGAACTGGTGCGGACACCAATCGTCGCTTCAATTCCTCAACACTCCTTTCACATTCTTCTTACCAAACAAACTTTGCTCCTTTCTGAGTTAACCTCGTCAATGGCACTGACAACTTCGAGAAACCTTCTACGAATCCCCTATAGTAGCTAGCCAAACCTAAGAAACTTCTGATCTCACTTACTGAAGTTGGTCTTTCCCAATCCATAATAGCTTCTATCTTTGTTGGATTCATGGCAATCCCATCCTTTGACACCACATGTCCTAAGAATGCTACTTCCTCCAACCAGAATTCACACTTCTTGAATTTAGTATATAACTTCTGCTCTCTTAAAATCTGCAGTACTAACCTTAATGCTCTTCATGTTCTTCCTTGGTCCTTGAATACACCAAGATATCATCAATGAATACAATCACACACTTATCCAGAACTTCTGAAATATCCTATTCTTAAGTTCCATAAACGCTGCCGGTGCGTTAGTCAACTCACACGGCATCACTACAAACTCATAATGACTATACCTTGTTTTAAAGGCTGTCTTAGCTATATCATCCTTCTTCACTCTTAGTTGATGGTAACCAGACCTCAAGTCTATCTTCAAGGAATAACACGCTCCACGAAATTGGTCAACCAAATCATCTATTCTGGGCAATGGGTATTGGTTCCTTGCCGTCACACGGTTCAATTCACGATAGTCGATACATAACCTCATCGACGCATCCTTCTTCTTCACAAATAATACCGATGCACCCCATGGTGATACACTCGTTCTAATCAAGCTCTTATCTAACAACTCTTACAGTTGCTCCTTTTATTCTTCAATTCTGACGGAGCCATTCTATACGGCGCCTTCGATATTGGTGAAGTCTCAGGTACCAAATCGATAGAAAATTTTACTTCTCTTTATGACGGTATTCCCGGTAAATCCTCAGGAAACACGTCCTTGAAATATCTAATCACAGAAAGTGATTCTACGGTTACTTCCTTCTTGGTCGTATCACCAATGTACGCCAAGAATCCTTCACATCCTTTCTTTAAAAGCTTACGAGCCTTCATTACCGATATAAGGTTCGATCGGGTTCTAGGTTTCGTTTCTTGAGAACATCACTCTTCTCTAGGTAGTAATCTAAAGTGGACTTCTTTCTTTAAAACAATCCACATGGGCATGGTATTCAGTCAACTATAGTTCATTCCCAAGATTACATCAATTCTTCGATGTCCTAAACTAATGAGATCAACCTCAAGTTCTTCCTCGTCTACTTTCAAAGGACACTTCCTAGATATAGACGTAATAGGGATCGATTCTCTAGTTTGAATACCCATAACTAAAGAATTCTCTAACGCCTCAGGAATTTAATACATATTCTTAGCCAAGCAATCATTTGGCACTTCTTATCAGAACCTTGCCCTTTGACGTCGTTCTTATTACCATCATTTCTATTGCCGTAGCCTTTATTCTGGTACTTACTTGTACTACCTTCCTTTTTGCGATCGTCAATAGCCTTCCTTTAGATTCAGTCGACACTTTCTTAGTTGACTCTTCTTCTCTTTTCACTTACTGCGATAACTATCAGATTCCTTCTCCACTATCCTTGTCCTATCCAACACTTAACCCTAGGTTGGTAGTATTAATGGAATGATTCTATATCGGATTCGGTTGCTCAAACCATCTTCAAATTCTCGAGCCTTTTGCGCTTCATCATCGAAGAGTGTTAGGGTAAATTCTAGCAATTCGGTGAATCTAGTACCATAGTCGTTCACCGTCATACTTCCTTGAGTTAGCATCATAAACTTAGCCTCTCTGGCGTTTTGAACACTTGCCGGATAATATATTACTATCATTAGTTATCATGAATACGAGACTTTTTCACGCACTCTCATACTATAGCTCGTCTCTACAGACTAACATTCAATTTATAGGTCATTCACTAAACCACTGGTCGTTTCAACAGACCATCACTATCTTCATTAGTCAACTTTACTAGACGTATGGGTCGCTTCATTAGACAATTTCTATTTTCATAGGTCATTTCAATTAACCATAATCACTTTCATTGGTCGTTTCAATAAACCATTCTTACTTGTTCCAGGTTAACTCGCACATTTAACCCTATTACTCACGTCAACCCAAGCATTGTACTATGCCTAGTACTTTACATAAATAGGCCGTCCCCAAAAGACGTAATTTTGACAAAAGATCGGTCTACTAGATCTCTGGTCGTTCCAATAGACCAATTCTCCTTAGGGAAGTCATTTCACTAGACTTTACTTATTAATCATAGGTCGATTCACTAGACCTACTCTCATTCACACTTGGCCGTTTCACTAAGCCCATTACTCTTATACTTAACTGTTTCAATAGGTTATTTTATTCTTGTTTCGATCGCTTCAATGGGTCAAAATTAACTTTACTTGGCCGTTTTAATAAGCCAAATACTTTCTCTTGACCGTTTCAATAGGTCACTTTATTCTTGTTTCGATCATTTTACTAGACCAAAATTAATTTCACTTGGCCGTTACCATTGCCGTTTCCGTTGTTTCCACTTCTGGTATTCGAGGCCATCTGCAAGTTTTCCTTTTACTTTAAAACAAGTTCGTGCTCTAGAAATGTTCATCACTACACAATATGTGCGGTGTTCATGGTATACTTAACATTACTATCCTTTTACTAACGGTTACTTGTTAGTTTGGATCGTGTTCGTAGGTCTTTTGTACTAGACCATGATTCAGATTTGGTTAGTTTTCTTAACCTTTCTTCTCCAGTTCAGGAGTTTTCGTACTTCATAATTTACAACCGGTTTACTTGGTTGATTATTATCTCTTCATTCCACTAGTTTTTATTACGTAACTAGTGTTAACTTATTCCAATGGTCGTCTTACTTCGTACCATGGTTACGGAGATTATTTCAAATCACTCCGACGTTTTCCCTTGTCTTTTCTAGACAAGTTGACTTTTAGTCTAAACAATAATAGACAATTTATAATTCTGGTATTTAAATTAAATAACTAACTTTATTCAACTAAGGTGTGAGATTTAAACATCTCAGAATACACCCAAAATTCAACTTAACATAAGCAAAAAGTGTCACGACCCGAAATATAGGCTCTATTTTATTAGTAATTAAATGATTTTTATTTAATTATTTGCTTATTTATTTATTTAAATTATTATTTATTTAAATAATTAGGTGTGCATTTTATGTGTTATAATAATTTATGCCTAGCATTTTATTTGGGTCATTTGGGTTAGTGTGGTATTGTTGGATCTTAATTGATAGTTGGGAGTGTAGTATTTGTGTGTAGTGTGAGAGAGGGGGCCTAAGTGTAAATGTTTGAAATTATTTCCCTACTCCCTCCCTATTCCCCTCACCTCCCTCACCTTCTCCCTCACTCTCACCTCTCCTTCCCATTCCCAGCCACTCTCTTCCTCTCTCCTCCTTGTGGGTAAGTTTTCTTTCCCCTCCTTCTCTCTTCATTTACTCCTTCTTCCTCTCATTATTATTCATTTCTTAAAACGTGAACATTGTTTAGATCGTCGATAGGATCGCGTAGAATCAAAAAGATTTGAAATCCATCAACTTTGAGAAAATTCAAGTAAGTTACTTTTCCCCCATTTTGATGCTAAAATGTTCATACAATGTTTAGATAATGCTTGATGTGTTATATTTGAAGTTTGGTTGGGTTTTGAATTTGTTTAGAATTTGTTTGGAATTTATTTGAGTTTTGGGTAAAAATGGTGGATTGATGAATGTTGGGTTTGATTCTTAGTTTTGGGTTGATAAATGTTGTATTTGGATTCCCATTCTAGTTAGAAGTGGCTGTGGTTCATATTTATGCTTGGTGGAAGATTGATGGTGTTTGATTTTGAGAATTTGGTGTTTTGGGTCGAAATTTGGTAATGCCCAGCTCTGTTTCCCGACCTTGAACCCAGACCAGGTGCCCGCCCGCCTTGACCCGAGCGCCCGCCTGCCCCCCTTTTTCCAGCGACCCAAACCTACTGGCCAAACAAGCGCGCGCCTGCCCCTGCCCGGGCGCCCGCCCCCCCGCCTGTTTGGGTTTTTGCCCTTTTGCTTGGTTTAAGACTTAAGGCTTAAATAGTTTAAGTTTATTCCTTCTAATTAACTTAAGACAACACCGTGGAACACTTTATTAAGTGGAATTGATTCTTATATGAATAAATATGATATGGAATTTGATTAAGTATCATTTTGGGAATGTGGTTCATCTTTGATGTGCTGTTTATATTGGTATTACCTTTGTGGTGATTTATCTGGATTGGTTCCCTACTTTGGAACCTTAAGTTGTTTATTTAAGCTAGTATTTATTACTTAGCATTGATTTGAAAGTCCAGCTGGTATTTTGTGTGTGTTTGGGCGATGCGAAACATTATGATGGCACGGCCAAGTCCATTGTGATGTTGACCATTGTTTTGCCCCATTATTACCCTCCTCCAGATTGGCCTTGGATGTGAGAAGAGCTAGCTCCTTTGTGTGCATTTTAGCTTCTTGGAGCATGACTTTGTGGCATGTCTCCCGTCCCTTGTGACACTCTTATGGTTATTGGTTCCGGTACCGGGGTTTTCTCTTCGGCTTTCATGCTATTATGAAGATGATGATTTGTTGATTATTGAAGCTGCGCAGCGATCCTTTATTTGGATGTTCCGGTTTGGAAAACCTTGGCTATATCCTTTGTTATGTGTTTATTTCCGCTGCTATCTGTTATATGATGATTGCTATGTGCTATGTGATAATTATTATTATCTATTGCTTATTGCATCATAGCATGTCATGTAGCTGCATTAGTAACTTATTGAGATTTATCTCACCCCCTTTCTTTTATCTTTGTTTTTCCTTAACCCCCCCCAGGTGCTAAGGATTAGTCTCGCTGATCACGAGAAAGAGGACGTCGAGGGTGGATCCATTCTTTTGGGGAAGGTTGATATAGGTTGGTTTACATTATGTAAATGTGTAACCATTTTGGGTTAGTTGTACCAATCAATGACGTCATTAAGATTTGTATATTTGTATTTTGTTGGGCATAAACTTGTGGAAGTTTATGATAGTTGTATTTGGTTTTTATCAAACTTAGATTTGTAAAACTTTGGATCATTACCTTTTGGTATCAAATGGAATTTTTAACTTCGGTATTTCTCAGTTTTGGTTTTAGAGTCGACGTCCAGATCGCGGTCTCGGGCCCGCGGGGTTCGGGGTCGCGACAGTTGGTATCAGAGCTATGGCATTAGCTCTATGTATAAGTCTAGGTGGATTAGTATGACCTAGGTGGGTAGTAGTGTGCGGAGTGATTAACGGTTGATGTCTTATGCAGGTAATTACTCGCAATGTCTGGAAGAAGAAACAGAGGAGGTACTAGTGGGGCACAGAATCAGAATGATACAAGGGAAGAAACCCGTGCCATGTTTCAAGGCATGTTTGAGGCGGCCATGAAGGCCATACATGATCAAGGTCCGAGGGTAGAACAAGCACCACCCCATTATGGATTGGAGCAATTTCTGAAGTTGAAACCGGTTGAATTCAATGGGGAACCCGATGTTCGGAAAGCTGAGTTATGGATTGAGTCTATGGAAAAGATTTATGAGGTATTTGGGTGTTCGGATGAGGATAAGGTCCGGTTCGCGGCTTACAAACTTGTGGGAGCCGCCGAGCATTGGTGGAAGGGTGTTAAAGCTACTTGGGATGATACTCACATGGTGTATGCGTGGGAGTTGTTTGTGCGCAAATTCAAGGAGCATTTCATTCCGGTTGTTGATCAGAACCGAAAGGAGATCGAGCTACTCAACCTAGAGCAAGGTGTGTTGTCTATAGCACAATACTCGGCTAAGTTCATAGAATTAGCCCGGTATTGCGACTATTTGGTGAGGACCGAGGAACAAAAGGCTATGAGATTCATTCGGGGATTGAAGACCTCCATCCGTACTCAACTTATTGCTCAACGGATTGTGACTTTCCAAGATGCGGTGGACCGAGCCTATTTGATAGAGCAGGATATTGGGGAGCACAAAAGGAAAACCGAGGTTGCGGGTACGGGTAAATCGGCAAGCCATGCTAAGTCTCAACCACAACACCATTCCGATAATCGAGGTAACTTTGGGGGACAATCTCAGTTCCGAGGGCAACCGATCCCAAGGAACCCGGGTACCACTTCCGGGAATCAAGGGAGCCAAGTTAGGAGGCTTTGTTCGTATTGTCAAAAGGAAGGTCATTCTGAAGACCATTGTTGGAAGAAGCAAGGAAGGTGCACCAATTGTGGTCAAATGGGTCACTTTGTAAAAGATTGCCCGAGAGGTAGAGGACAAGCATCCGGGTCAGGAGTTGGTAATAATCAAGGTCAGAAAAGGGATGCTACCGGGAAGCCCAAAGTCCAAGGAAGAGTATTTTCCATGAATCAACAACAAGCCACCGATGATCCATCCGTTATTGGAGGTATTGTCTCTGTGTCTAATGTGAGCGCACGAGCGTTAGTAGATCCAGGATCATCTCATTCATACATTTCTGTGCAATTTGCTTCCATGTTAAATGCTGCATTTGAGTCTTTACCGTACGTGCTAGAGGTGTCGACCCCTATAGGAGAATGCTTGATTTCTGATCGAGTCTTTCGTGCTTGTGATGTGGTTATTTGTGGTCGAGTCCTTTGTGCGGATTTGGTAGTTCTTCCTATCCAAGACTTTGATGTCATTTTGGGTATGGACTGGTTGAGCAAGTTTCATGCGTCCGTTGATTGCCATAAGAAAACTGTTACTTTTTCTATTCCCGATGTGCCTAAATTTGTGTTTGAGGCTAGTCCTCTGAGTAGAAGGATTCGCTTAATTTCTTTTATGAAAGCGAGAAAATTATTGCATAGTGGTTGTGAGGGGTATTTGGCTAGTGTTCTTGATACTAGGAAAGAATCCCCTAGTCTTGATAGTGTTCGGGTAGTTCGGGAATTTCCCGATGTTTTCTCTACCGAGTATAATATGCCTTCCGATCGTGAGATTGAGTTTTGTATAGATCTGTTGCCGGGTACGGCTCCAATTTCTAAAGCGCCTTATAGGTTAGCTCCCGCCGAGTTGAAGGAATTGAAGGTTCAGTTGCAAGAGTTGCTTGACCGAGGGTTTATACGCCCTAGTGTTTCCCCGTGGGGAGCACCGGTTTTATTTGTGCGGAAGAAAGACGGTTCCTTGAGATTGTGTATCGATTACCGGAAGTTGAATCAGGTTACGGTGAAGAATAAGTATCCTCTACCGCATATTCATGATTTATTTGATCAGCTTCAAGGGTCCGTGATTTTCTCTAAACTTGATTTGAGGAGTGGGTACCATCAGTTGAAGGTTCGATCGGAGGATATTCCGAAGACTGCTTTTCGCACTCGGTATGGTCATTATGAGTTCTTAGTTATGCCGTTTGGGTTGACTAACGCGCCGGCCGTGTTTATGGATTTGATGAACCGAGTTTTCCATCCCTATATTGATTCGTTTGTGGTGGTTTTCATCGACGACATTCTTGTTTATTCGAAATCTCGAGAGGAGCATGAACAGCACTTGAGGACAGTTTTATCCGTTCTTGCGAGGGAGAAATTATTTGCGAAGTTTAGTAAATGCGAATTTTTGCTTGAGAAGGTGTCATTTCTGGGCCATGTGATTTCTAAAGATGGGATTTCGGTGGATCCTTCAAAGATTGAAGCCATAGTGGATTGGAAGAGACCCGAATCAGTGACAGAGATTAGAAGCTTTCTTGGTTTAGCCGGGTATTACAGAAGGTTTATTGAAGGGTTTTTGAGGATTGCTACTCCGATGACTCAGTTGACCCGGAAGAATGTTCCGTTTGTGTGGACCGATAAATGTGACAAGAGTTTCGAGGAATTGAAGAAGAGGTTGACTACCGCACCGATCTTGACTTTGCCTAATGGGAGCGATGGCCTAGTGATTTATAGTGATGCTTCGAAAGAGGGTTTGGGTTGTGTGTTGATGCAGAATGGAAAAGTAATTGCGTATGCTTCGAGGAAGTTGACCCCTAGTGAGCATAATTACCCCACTCATGATATGGAGTTAGCGGCTATTGTCTTTGCGTTGCACAAATGGAAGCACTATCTTTATGGAGCGAAGTTTGAAATTTTTACCGATCACAAGAGTTTGAAGTACCTTTTTTCCCAGAACGAATTGAATAATAGGCAGCGCCGATGGATGGAATTGTTGAAGGATTATGATTGTACGATTTCTTATCACCCGGGGAAGGCGAATGTGGTAGCCGATGCGATTAGTAGGAAGTTTTATGTGGCTTCAATGATGGTCCGTGAGTGGAAAATGCTTGAGGATGTTCGAGATTGGTCTCCTCGTGAATCGAGACATGGGGCTATTTTTGCGAATATTAGGGTATCTCCGACCCTAATTCAGAGGATAAAGGAAGCTCAGAAAGAAGATCCCTAGTTGGTGAAGATAATGGGTAAATTGAAGGAGAAGAACTTTGAGGATTTTTCTATTAGCTCGAGTGGAGTGTTGACTTTCCGTGGAAGATTGTGTGTTCCGGATGTTGATGGAATTAAACAGAGAGTTTTAGATGAGGGCCACAAATCGAGGTATACTATTTATCCGGGTAGTACGAAGTTGTATCAGGATTTGAAGCAACAATTTTGGTGGACTAATATGAGAAGAGAAATAGCGGAGTACGTTTCGAAGTGTTTAACGTGTCAGCAGGTCAAAGCCGAGCATCAGAGACCCGCGGGATTACTTCAGCCATTAGAGATTCCGGAATGGAAATGGGAGCATGTGACTATGGATTTCGTTACGGGACTACCTCGTACCCGTAGGAAGAATGACAGTGTTTGGGTAATAGTGGATAGATTGACCAAGAGTGCCCATTTCTTAGCTATTAACATCAGATATTCGATGGAAAAGCTTGCGACCCTTTATATCGACGAGATCGTTAGATTGCATGGGGTTCCGGTTAGCATTGTGTCAGATCGAGACCCGAGGTTTACTTCTAGGTTCTGGAAGGCGTTTCAGGAAGCTTTGGGTTCAGATTTGCGATTCAGTACGGCTTTTCATCCTCAAACCGACGGTCAATCCGAGAGGACTATTCAGATTTTGGAGGATATGTTGCGAGCTTGTTCGATAGACTTTTCCGATTCTTGGGATTCGCACCTACCGTTAGTGGAGTTCTCTTACAACAACAGTTATCAGTCTAGTATCGAGATGGCACCGTTTGAGGCCTTGTATGGAAGAAAGTGTAGATCACCTATTTGTTGGGATGAGGTTGGTGAAGCGAAGATTGTGGGTATTGATTTGCTTCAGGATTCGGTTAAGAAAGTTAAAGTTATCCGGGATAGATTGAAGACAACTCAGAGTCGACATAAGAGCTACACAGACAACCGAAGGCGAGATCTTAGTTTTCAGATTGGTGATTTGGTATTCTTGAAAGTGTCTCCGAAGGTGGGTATTCGTAGGTTTGGGAAGTAAGGCAAGTTGGCTCCGAGGTTTATTGGCCCGTTTGAGATTTTGGGAAAGGTTGGACTTCTTGCGTATCGTCTTGCGTTACCATCGTCTTTAGACCGGTTGCATAATGTTTTTCACGTTTCTATGCTTCGGAAGTATGTTCATGATCCGTCTCACGTGTTACCGAGGATACCGGAAGATATTGAGCCCGATATGACTTATGAGGAACGACCGGTTCGGATCCTAGATTCTAAAGTTCAAGAGTTGAGAAACAAAAGCATTGCGTTGGTTAGAGTCCTTTGGAGGAATCATAACATCGAGGAGTCGACTTGGGAGCTCCGAGATGAGATCGAGAGGAAATTTCCGTGGCTTTTTGTTTAAGGTGAGTCTAGTTAAAATTCGGGTCGAATTTTCTTTAAGGGGGAGTGAATGTCACGACCCGAAATATAGGCTCTATTTTATTAGTAATTAAATGATTTTTATTTAATTATTTGCTTATTTATTTATTTAAATTATTATTTATTTAAATAATTAGGTGTGCATTTTATGTGTTATAATAATTTATGCCTAGCATTTTATTTGGGTCATTTGGGTTAGTGTGGTATTGTTGGATCTTAATTGATAGTTGGGAGTGTAGTATTTGTGTGTAGTGTGAGAGAGGGGGCCTAAGTGTAAATGTTTGAAATTATTTCCCTACTCCCTCCCTATTCCCCTCACCTCCCTCACCTTCTCCCTCACTCTCACCTCTCCTTCCCATTCCCAGCCACTCTCTTCCTCTCTCCTCCTTGTGGGTACGTTTTCTTTCCCCTCCTTCTCTCTTCATTTACTCTTTCTTCCTCTCATTATTATTCATTTCTTAAAACGTGAACATTGTTTAGATCGTCGATAGGATCGCGTAGAATCAAAAAGATTTGAAATCCATCAACTTTGAGAAAATTCAAGTAAGTTACTTTTCCCCCATTTTGATGCTAAAATGTTCATACAATGTTTAGATAATGCTTGATGTTTTATATTTGAAGTTTGGTTGGGTTTTGAATTTGTTTAGAATTTGTTTGGAATTTATTTGAGTTTTGGGTAAAAATGGTGGATTGATGAATGTTGGGTTTGATTCTTGGTTTTGGGTTGATAAATGTTGTATTTGGATTCCCATTTTAGTTATAAGTGGCTGTGGTTCATATTTATGCTTGGTGGAAGATTGATGGTGTTTGATTTTGAGAATTTGGTGTTTTGGGTCGAAATTTGGTAATGCCCAGCTCTGTTTCCCGACCTTGAACCCAGACCAGGCGCCCACCCGCCTTGACCCGAGCGCCCGCCTGCCCCCCTTTTTCCAGCGACCCAAACCTACTGGCCAAACAAGCGCGCGCCTGCCCCTGCCCAGGCGCCCGCCCGCCCGCCTGTTTGGGTTTTTGCCCTTTTGCTTGGTTTAAGACTTAAGGCTTAAATAGTTTAAGTTTATTCCTTCTAATTAACTTAAGATAACACCGTGGAACACTTTATTAAGTGGAATTGATTCTTATATGAATAAATATGATATGGAATTTGATTAAGTATCATTTTGGGAATGTGGTTCATCTTTGATGTGCGCTTTATATTGGTAGTACCTTTGCGGTGATTTATCTGGATTGGTTCCCTACTTTGAAACCTTAAGTTGTTTATTTAAGCTAGTATTTATTACTTAGCATTTATTTGAAAGTCCAGCTGGTATTTTGTGTGTGTTTGGGCGATGCGAAACATTATGATGGCACGGCCAAGTCCATTGTGATGTTGACCATTGTTTTGCCCCATTATTACCCTCCTCCAGATTGGCCTTGGATGTGAGAAGAGCTAGCTCCTTTGTGTGCATTTTAGCTTCTTGGAGCATGACTTTGTGGCATGTCTCCCGTCCCTTGTGACACTCTTATGGTTATTGGTTCCGGTACCGGGGTTTTCTCTTCGGCTTTCATGCTATTATGAAGATGATGATTTGTTGATTATTGAAGCTGCGCAGCGATCCTTTATTTGGATGTTCCGGTTTGGAAAACCTTGGCTATATCCTTTGTTATGTGTTTATTTCCGCTGCTATCTGTTATATGATGATTGCTATGTGCTATGTGATAATTATTATTGTCTATTGCTTATTGCATCATAGCATGTCATGTAGCTGCATTAGTAACTTATTGAGATTTATCTCACCCCCTTTCTTTTATCTTTGTTTTTCCTTAACCCCCCCAGGTGCTAAGGATTAGTCTCGCTGATCACGAGAAAGAGGACGTCGAGGGTGGATCCATTCTTTTGGGGAAGGTTGATATAGGTTGGTTTACATTATGTAAATGTGTAACCATTTTGGGTTAGTTGTACCAATCAATGACGTCATTAAGATTTGTATATTTGTATTTTGTTGGGCATAAACTTGTGGAAGTTTATGATAGTTGTATTTGGTTTTTATCAAACTTAGATTTGTAAAACTTTGGATCATTACCTTTTGGTATCAAATGGAATTTTTAACTTCGGTATTTCTCAGTTTTGGTTTTAGAGTCGACGTCCATATCGCGGTCTCGGGCCCGCGGGGTTCGGGGTCGCGACAAAAAGTCTAACTGCATTTCTCTGCTAATAAAAATAAACTAAGGAAAAATATCTATTCCAATAACTATTTTGTAGCCATTTGCATCAATTTCCACATTGTGCGTGCTCTGCTTTTAGTTGGTCATATTTCTCTTGCAATTCCAACTTCTCTGCCCAAATCTGATAGCCTGACGCCCATGCTTTTCCTCATAAGCTTCTTGCTCATCTATCTTCTTTTTCAGTTCATTATTCTGCTCTATCTCATCTACTAGTTGTACACTGATACGGTTCCACTCGCGATTAGCTCTAATCACGTGGTTCTCTAAGCTTTCGACTTTCATTAACTGTACTGCTAACTTTCCTTCTACATACATTATGTCCTCATCACGTCCCTTGATGACATTCTGTAGGCTGCTGACTCCTAGAGTCTCCTTCCTAAGCTCCCTTTTTGTCTTGCGCAACTCCATAGTTAACTGCTTAATGACATTATCCTTGGCTTCTATTTCTTCCTTTAGGGTAGCACTGTACCTTACAGATTTCATTGGTCTCCTCGGCATGATCCTACACACACCAACAATAAACTTAATTAGTAATCGTCCCAAGATTTCATTATAACATATTAGTAGAATATAATAGACATGAAATGAAGAGGTTTCTACTTCCCCAAGTATATTCATACTTTACGTACACCCTTAGTATCATTCCTAGAGATAGATTGTATCACTTGAACTTCCTCAAGCAAGATCTTATTCAAGTCAAGTACTAAGTTCTCCCATTAGTCTTAACTCTCTGTTTTCTCCCATAAGACCTAAAGCCATTGCTCTGATACCAACTGTAACACCCCAAATTTTCTTAATGTATCTTGAGCATTTAATGGCATTAAATAACAATAATTAATACCTCAATTTAGGGTTCACAACTAACCCTTTTATTACATCATCAATTCGAAATAAATGCGGAAGCGTAACTCAAAACTTGTCTTGGCAGGTAAACCACCCTAGCCATCAATGTATCTTAACTTACATCAATAAATAAATGTTCTTAAAATACTAAAATAAACATTCTTCAATCCGCCGTTCTTCCTACGGCTGCCCTCCTTTTCTTCCTTTCTACTTAAATCCTGAAACAAAAATTTATAGAGAAGGGATGAGCGAACGAATGCTCAGTAAGTTCATACGTGGCCTCTCCGGTTACTAAGGAGAGACGACCAGAACGAACACTATGAATAATTTTTACAAGGATAGGTTCAGTTACTTTTTGATTCAAGACTGCAGAACAATACAGTCGTATTACTTTTAAGATTTTTACTTTCAAAGGATTATGGCACTACAATCCAAAGGGATTCATTCAAGTTTCCGTCAATTCCGGGGTAACGTACATTATAACCTCAATGCCAAAGGTACAATTTGTACACCTAGCTTCTTCCAAGCCAATAGTGTGGGTCGAAACATATATGGTATCCACACATATATGCTCGGGGTCTAGAATCATCCTTGTAATCAGACAACTCCTGAGAGAAGGCATGTGATCACTCATGCAATCCCTAGTTTAAGGATAAGTCTTTTCTAACTGGACTGTCCGTCAATGTCTTTTCTAACTGGACATTGGCCACTCTAACAAGTAAGCTTTTCGACTTACAAGTTAGAATGAGAACATACCAAGGTACAGGTATGTGATGACAAGTTTCAAACTTCGATACTTAGTAGACCAATGGGGACATCACTAAGTATGGATTCTTTCAAAGAACGTTCAATAACGCAGAGTTCATTCAAATACTATCATGCCATAATGATGTTGGTGTTGGTGCCCTAGGCACGTTTGTTAAACGTTGTATAAGTTATCATTTTATTCATAATAATAAAGAGATAATAAGATTATTATTATGGCTCGTGTTTGCTTATAATAATCTCCATCCCTAGAGCTTGTTAAACACTAGTATAAAGGCTAAATGATCATGGGATGATCATGTTAGATTTATAGGTACTTGTTTGGAACAAGGTACTGGACATGACCCGCGGCATGAGATTTATGTCATGGTCGATGTCATATATAAATCTCATATTAGTTATGTCATTTGAATCCTTAGACATGAAGTTATTATAGTCTTCCACTTGATGAACATTATGTTTGACATATTCAAACGCTACCTTAACACGGTAGTTATAAAAGGGTATGATTGGCGTAATCGGATTCACGTAGGGAAGAATAATAAGCTAAATGGATTTGTCCCTCTTCGGAGAGATGTCAAGCTTGGGCCCCTCGAAGGAATGATGTTGATGAAATGTTTGGCCAAACTCAAATAGATTGATTGGATCAATGTCATTTGGATTATCAACATATTCGGAATCGAGAAAGTATTGAACAATACAAGTTGACTTGTTGACCATGACTTGTGTTCAATGACATCGTGGACAAAGGGATTATGACATGTTCTAAAAGGAATGAGAACTTGTATCTAGTTATACTATTTGGGTAGGTATGACGGTTAATCATATCTTATGGTTTCATGTTTGAACCCATTGCCAACTTAGTATAATCCTAGAGGGTCACACACAATAGAACGAATCCTAAATAAGGACTATATTGGAAATTTGGAAAAATTGGATATTTCTGGGCCTTTGGGCGACCGCCCAAATGGGCTGGGCGACCGCACAAGAACTTGGGCGGCCGCACACCTCAGTTTGGGCGGCCGCACAGTGCTGTCGGGGGCAGATTCCTAATTTGACTCGGAATCGAATTTTGGACGGGTTTTAACACAAGTTTCCTATTTGGAATAGGTCTTACTTGTGTATAAACATCAGAATTCGGCCATAACTCAGACCTAATGTGTGTGCAAGCCTCCAGAGAGTTTGAGAGGGTTTTATTTTGTTCTAAGAAATCCTAGATTGAAGAACAAAATTATACACAAAGAAAATTCCATATAGTTCATATTAATTGTGAAAACGTGTTTCATAATTTGGTCTGGCAACCAAGATCAAGTGTTCTTGATATTCGTTCGTGGTGTGGATACCGCTAGAGGGTGAAACTTATCATCTTCAAAGTTCGTGATTATTACTATGATCGTGATCAAGTTTTCAAGTCTCTATCGAATTCAAGGTTGCAAAATCAAAGGCATCAAGGGTTAGTATTCTAGTATTCATATTGTTATATTTGACTTAATCATATGAATGGATCTATGGGCTTTGGGTTTCATTAAATTTTAAATGCTTAATTCCGCTGCGCATGTGACTACGAAACCCAACAGTGGTATCAGAGCCCCGTTCATGTTGATTATTTCAATACTAGATCATGTTGTGTGTATATAAATTATTTATGTGCCAAGCATGATATGAATATTGGATTATATGATGTTTTTGTGTTATGTGATTTTATGTGGTTTATTGTTTTACAACTTTAATCGCACGATTGAATCGCAATAAATATTATGATGGATTCTGAATTGTTTGATTATTAATTCTGATTGGATCATGGTTTTAATAATCGGGGAAAGACAATTTTGAGACAAATTTTCGAACTTCAAAATTCTTTCTGATGCGTTTGGGCGACCGCACAAATCTCCCTGGGCGGCCGCACATGTTTGGGCGACCGCACAGGAGTGTTTGGGCGGCCGCACAGTTCATCGATTCTGTTCTGATTTTGGTTAAAATTGGAATTTGGAATTTTCGAGAGGTCCAACCGAACCAGTAACAAAACCAGACCAGACTTGCTAATCTGGAATGAGCTTTGGGTAGTTGGTTTGAGTGTGGATTTTGTTTTAGTCTTGTGATTCTAAGATTGGTTCAAGATTTGGATGGCTAATCTACGTTCATCGAGATTGTGTTTCCCAAACTTGATCGCAATCAAAGTTTCAAAGATAAAACGAAGTTAGAATTATGAAGAGTTCATAATTGCTAAAATTGAGAAACAAAGTTCTTGATTCAAAGTTTGGAGATCCATGTGGAATTGTGAATGCAATTGGCCTACGTTCATCGAGACCATCTATTGCTTAGTTTCGGCCACATGGACTACTTTCTTGGTCTCTTGAATTAGTGCGGGATTGTGGTTGCCTAACGGCTTAGTTCGACCGCACTTCTTGCTGTCTTGATTTGGAAATAACGACCAAAGTTGAAAAGGTCTCATCCTCATAATTATAGAGAAACTAATGACACATAAATATTGTGCTTAAATTAATGGAGATTAATTTTGTGGCTAAACTTGATGCGTAACATGTTTATCTTATGTGCTCATAAATGTGTTGTATGCTATATGTGATGAACCTTCAAGAAAGTTTTAAGTCCTTTTTGCCATGCCATGATTAAAACACTTGTAAGTACACGGGTATTTTCATGTGGGCTCGCCAAAGCGAGGTGCATTGATTTTATCTTTGTATGAGCAAGATGAGTGAATAAGAGTTTCCTATGCGTTTAAAATGGTTGGACTTAATTAGGCGTCAAAACAGTTTTGGGCCTAGGCAAAAGATGAGATTAAACATGCTTTCGAAATTGGATCCCTAAGAATCATATGAGATATGATTGACAAGAAATTGTCTACCTAATTAATTTGATTTTGAGCGGTCCGCCTCTGTGGAATCAAAGTTAAATTAAAGTTGGATCTTAGCCCAATATCAAAAGAGTCTCATGAAAGGATGATCTAAGAGTCATATGAGATATGATTGACAGGGTTGTCTACCTAATTAATTTAGTTTTGAGCGGTCCGCCTCCGTGGACTCAAAATTAAATTAAAGTTGGATCTTACCCCATTTAAATTATATTATACATTGGATGTGTAAGAAGGTTATATAATTTAGTGGGAGTATTTTTGGAAAATACATTATTTATCTCTTTAATGAGATTGGTACTTGTAAAATTTTGGAAATTTTGCATAAGCTGTAGATGACAACTAACTTCGTTGCGATCAATCCTTTAGAAGGATGAGCTTCATAGAGAATGGTACAAACTTCATGGATTGGATCCTGAGCCTAAGAATTGTTCTAAGGCAAGAAGATGGGTTGTACATTCTTGATGGGCCTATTCCTAAAGAACCTAATGCCGGAATAGACAATCACAAGAATCATGAGTATGATTCTAGGAATGTGAGTTGTCTTATGCTCACGATTATGTTCTCTTAAACTCCAACAAAGTTTGGAACTTGTGGAAGCCTATTAAATAGGCGTGGAGT
This sequence comes from Campanula takesimana, assembly GCA_026119855.1. Classification (NCBI taxonomy): domain Eukaryota; kingdom Viridiplantae; phylum Streptophyta; class Magnoliopsida; order Asterales; family Campanulaceae; genus Campanula; species Campanula takesimana. The sequence goes on from JAOWBW010001058.1 coordinate 406,014, forward strand.
TGAGTTACATGTTTCAAAGAGCAATCTAAGCAAGAGAGGTATAAAACCATTATTGCATTCACTTCTTGCAAAAGGAGTAAAGGGTAATAAGTGGAACCTCACATGCTTAAGATAATGGCTACAAAGAGCATCTTGAGAAACATGGGAGTCCAATTGGATTGGAGCTAGCCATGGATCTTATTCTTAATTCATTGACTAAGAGTTATAATCACTTTGTGATGGACTATAACATGTTTAGAATGAATAAGAATTTCTTCGAATTGCATTAACATGCTAAAAACTGCGAAGATGAAGATATTGGAGAATGGTTCTCCAGAGCTCATGGTTCATAAGGAAAAGGGCCAAGTGCCAAAAGAAAGGTAAGACAAGAGTTGTCAAACCTAAAAGAATTAATTATGGTTAAAATAATAACTCTAATTGATGCAATTTGGTAAAATGGCAATTGGATTGACCATTTAGAATTGTAGTCAAAATTCTGGATGATCAATAAAAGGAATGGTAGTGGGACTACCACTTGGGAATTTTATGTTATAAATTATTCTTTCTAAATTTAATTATTGGGTATTGGATACCAGAATAATTAGTAAAATGAAAGACTACTTATAGTAAAGTTTTATCTACAAACGGTAATGATGTAATGGTTGCAACATTGTTCGTAGAACACTTGTAAAGTGACTTTACTGATGAAGTAGAAAAACATTATTTTGTTAAAAGATAATGAAGGATATTAATTTCTTGTTTGGAATAAGAAAAGTGCTTTATTTATTATGATTTACTTCATTGTGTTATCATATAAATAAATCTTATATCCTAAATCTTGAAGAACAAAGTAATAAAGGCTATAACATAAATAATTAAAAATTCTTTATGCATTATTGTTTTGATCAAATAAATAAAAGATGCATATCTAGAATTCCATGGGACGGAGTTTTAAGTCATATGATTTGAAATCACATGATTTATGCAAATCTTATTTACTTGGACCAAGACATCTTTTACTATGATTGGTAAAAGGCTAATATCTTAATTGACCTAATACATTTTGATGTGTATGGTGCATTAAGAAGCAATGCTAAAAGAAATTTTTATTATACTTGGTAAAACTATTCAAAGATTCTGATTGGATCATGATGACGAATAATTGAACCAAGAATTTGACAGTCATCATTAAAGTTGTGAAATGGTTTCACAAATTAACTTCACTAAGAACATCATTTTAAATGATGTGTCTGCATGGAAGTATAAGAACTTTATTGGATATGGTTAATTGGATGACTAAGTCAAATAGATCTTCCGTTATTTGTTTTGGGGTTATGTATTTGAAACCGCTATGATTATACTAATCTGAATTCCATCAAGAGAGGTTAAATAATGAAATAAAACTCGGTTTGTCTTTCATAAAGATTTAAGACGGTGAGACCTTTTGAAAAGGAGATGTCTGGGACACACTCACATTTAAATCTAATAAATATACTTTCATAGGATATCCTAAGGAAACTTGAGGATATAATTTTACTCATAAGAAACAAATGGTTTGTTGATTATGATGATACTTTTCTAGATAAATGGTTTATCTCTAAAAGAATCAGTGGGAGTAAAATGTATCTCGAATGGTTCGAGACCTAGAAAATATATATTTTAACCTAAGATGGAAGTTGAACAAGTTTTCACAAGGAGTCGTGAAAAGTCCGTTCAAAAGATATACAAGAACTTGCGTATGTGATAGGACACAATCTATTGCAAGAAATATTGGATATTTCGAAATAGAAAGTGTTGAGGTAAAGTTCATTTGGAATGAAGTATTTACCATCTATCAAAGATGCAATGTCAACTCCACATATTTAGATTAATGACTTGGAGTCATGAAATCTAAAAGGCAACCCATGTGTAATAATCAAGTTTGGAACTTGATCATTCTAACCTAAGGTGTAAAACCAAAAGAGAGGAATGAGTTTTCTTGGAGAAAATGTTACATGGATAGCATAGAAATTTACTAGAATTCTCGTAGTCACATGTTCATATTTGGAATATGAAAATTGACAAAATGATGTCAAAACAAGTGTTCCTCAACGGGAACTGACTTAAAGATGTATTGGAGACAACCTAAAGGTTTTGACAGTCAAAGAAAATTCTGATAGAAAGTTGCAGAAATCCATTGGATAAAGCAAACTTGTGGGAGTTGGAATCTCTGTTTTGATAAATCAAAAGAGTTTGACTTAATCAATAACGAAGATGAACCTTGTATATACAAGAAGATTAGTGGGAGCATAGTGATATTCCTTAAATTAAATATGTGGATGACATATTGCTCATTGGAAACGAAATTCCTATACGTTAGTCTGCAAGGATTTTGTTAAGAAAGTGTTTCGCAATAAAGAATATGGATGAAACTGCATATGTCCTTGGCATTAAGATCTATAGAGATAGATCGAAGAAGCTAATTGATTAAGCCAAAGTACATACATTGACAAAGTCATTAGAAGATTCCGCAAGGAAAATTCTAAGAGAGGACGGTTGTTAATGTTACATGGAGTTTTCTATGCAAAGACTCAAATGTCCTGAGACAAATGATGAGCATGAGAAGAATGAATGGAATGCCATTTGCTTCGGCAATTGGATCCATCATACCATGATAAGTACTAAGACGGATATATCTAAATGCTTGGAACATGACGAGTAGATATTAATCCGACAACAGGTGAGAATCACTGGATGGCTGTGAAACAATTCTTAAAGTACTTAAGAAGGACTAAAGAATTGTTATGATCTATGAAGGGATGGAAGATGATCTCATCGTATATGGGTACGCGGATGCATGCTTCCAAACCGACAAAGATGATAAAAGATCGCAATTGAGTTTTATAAATAATAGTGAAGCTGTAAGTTGGAATGGTTCCAAGCAGAGTCACTAAATTCTACATACTAAATCTAAGTATATTGCCGCATTGGATGCTGCAAAGGAAGTGGTTTGGATTAAGAAGTTCATTGTGAACTCAAGATGGTTCCTAGTATTGCTAATTCAATAGACTTTATTAGTAATAATAGTCGTGCTATTGATCAAGCAAAGGAACCAAGGGCACATCCTAAATCCAAACACATACTTAGGCGTTTTCTTATCGTTTGAGAAATCGTTGATAAGAAAGACGTATATATATGCAAAGTACCTTACTTATGATAACGTTACGAACACGCTAAACAATGGAACTTCCATAAAGCTAAACATGATGGTCATGTTAGGTCCATGGGTATTGGATACCTAGGAAATTGGGCCTAGGGCAAGTGGGAGATTGTTGGTGTTGGTGCCCTAGGCACGTTTGTTAAACGTTGTATAAGTTATCATTTTATTCATAATAATAAAGAGATAATAAGATTATTATTATGGCTCGTGTTTGCTTATAATAATCTCCGTCCCTAGAGCTTGTTAAACACTAGTATAAAGGCTAAATGATCATGGGATGATCATGTTAGATTTATAGGTACTTGTTTGGAACAAGGTACTGGACATGACCCGCGGCATGAGATTTATGTCATGGTCGATGTCATATATAAATCTCATATTAGTTATGTCATTTGAATCCTTAGACATGAAGTTATTATAGTCTTCCACTTGATGAACATTATGTTTGACATATTCAAACGCTACCTTAACACGGTAGTTATAAAGGGTATGATTGGCGTAATCGGATTCACGTAGGGAAGAATAATAAGCTAAATGGATTTGTCCCTCTTCGGAGAGATGTCAAGCTTGGGCCCCTCGAAGGAATGATGTTGATGAAATGTTTGGCCAAACTCAAATAGATTGATTGGATCAATGTCATTTGGATTATCAACATATTCGGAATCGAGAAAGTATTGAACAATACAAGTTGACTTGTTGACCATGACTTGTGTTCAATGACATCGTGGACAAAGGGATTATGACATGTTCTAAAAGGAATGCGAACTTGTATCTAGTTATACTATTTGGGTAGGTATGACGGTTTGCTAGAACCTAATCATATCTTATGGTTTCATGTTTGAACCCATTGCCAACTTAGTATAATCCTAGAGGGTCACACACAATTGAACGAATCCTAAATAAGGACTATATTGGAAATTTGGAAAAATTGGATTTTTCTGGGCCTTTGGGCGACCACCCAAATGGGCTGGGCGACCGCACAAGAACTTGGGCGGCCGCACACCTCAGTTTGGGCGGCCGCACAGTGCTGTCGGGGGCAGATTCCTAATTTGACTCGGAATCGAATTTTGGACGGTTTTAACACAAGTTTCCTATTTGGAATAGGTCTTACTTGTGTATAAACATCAGAATTCGGCCATAACTCAGACCTAATGTGTGTGCAAGCCTCCAAAGAGTTTGAGAGGGTTTTATTTTGTTCTAAGAAATCCTAGATTGAAGAACAAAATTATACACAAAGAAAATTCCATATAGTTCATATTAATTGTGAAAACGTGTTTCATAATTTGGTCTAGCAACCAAGATCAAGTGTTCTTGATATTCGTTCGTGGTGTGGATACCGCTAGAGGGTGAAACTTATCATCTTCAAAGTTCGTGATTATTACTATGATCGTGATCAAGTTTTCAAGTCTCTATCGAATTCAAGGTTGCAAAATCAAAGGCATCAAGGGTTAGTATTCTAGTATTCATATTGTTATATTTGACTTAATCATATGAATGGATCTATGGGCTTTGGGTTTCATTAAATTTTAAATGCTTAATTCCGCTGCGCATGTGACTACGAAACCCAACAACTGATAGCTAACTTTTAGAAAGAATAGAGAATTCCAATAAACAGGAGTTCAAATACTGTAAGGAACGTAATCCCTTACCTGAATTGCTTTTCCTCGCAATCTCCTCTCTGTGCGAATCTACAAGGCACCGAGTAATTTACTTTAGTACTCTCAATATTGTTAACTACTTCTACTGAGTTAACTGAGAGATGTGTTTTAACTTCTTTACTTCGTTGTTCATTTCTTACGTTTAAGTTTCTGACTTTGATTTACGAGTCAGTCCTTTAACTTTGATATAATTGTAATTAAGTCCTCTAACTTTGGGTTAATTATAATTTGGTCCCTCAACTTTGGGTTAATTACAATTTGGTCCTTCCACTTTGGATTAATTTCAGATTGGTCCTTCAACTTTAGTTTAATTGCAATTTAGTCCTTCCACTTTGGATTAATTTCAGATTGGTCCCCCAAGTTTCTTTTTACTCACTTAGGCCCCTCTAACTTCAAAGGTTTCCCCTTTTTATTCCTTTTTAACTTTAACCTTTTCAGTTTAATCCTTTTCCGTTAGGAAACTAACTGAATTCTTTTATTCTTCCTCCTTTCCGTTAACTTTCTAACTTCCAAGGTTTTCCAAGTGACTATTACATCTTTTCAAGTTAGTTTTCTAACTTCCTAACAATTCTTTTTAAAACTTACGGTTTCTTTTCATTATAAACTTAACGAAAATACTACTTTCCGTCCCAATTCTTAACATTCTTAATCAAAATTAACACCCAATCTTATGTAGCCAATGCCGAATTATACATCATCATCCATTCATTGATTATATTATTCTTTCTAATTCTTTAAACTTTTCCAAATTCCCAATTCAACCTTGATGTGATCAAAATCAACAAAAAAAAATCTCCAATGAAAATAAGGCCATTCGGCCGAATGTGATTAAAAAAAGAATCCATATTTTTTCTTCTTTTGATAAACCCAATTCAACCTTGATGATTTCTGTGTTCAATTCCCAAGCATTGTATAATATTAATCAATCCCAATCGTGAAAAAAAAAAATCAATCTTACAAATAAAACTAGTATTAAGATCACTATTCTTCCATAGCATTTAGATCAAATCCTTTAACCTTTTAAAATTTTATCATTAATCACTAGCATGCAAAAACCCTAATATTGGTATTCTTAAATCATGCATAACTTATGATTTACTAATCCAAATTCAATGAAACAAATTTTGGAGAGTAGGATTTAGCATTACCTCGAGAATGATCGGATTACTTCTTCCAAAACAATGGTGGAAATTCTCTCCTCCCTCCTCCTTGGTTCGGCGGCTGCTATAGGGTAGAACTAGGGTTTAGGTTTTTTGTTGTTTTTGTTAATTAAGAAGTAAAACCTAAATTTTTCACTAACCATAGTATTTATACTCTTGGGTAAAATTAATTGGGTTGGGTCTATTTGTTTTGGATTCAAGCTAACCCAATGGAGCCCATTTTGATTTGGCCCAACTCCTTAATTATTCGACTTAGCATTTAATTACTTTAATGTGACCAATTAAAATAATTAAAAAAGAAAAAAAAAATATGCGGTTATGACAAGAGTAGAGCAAGGGGTTTCGTTGTTAGAAAAATCACTATATAATTATTTTGCTCGTAATTCAAACTAGCAAACTTCATACGATCGGAAAGCTGGATTAGGTGATTATTCCTAACCAAACAAACACAAGTTTAATCAATCTCATTTTGGAACAGGTAAGTTACTAATCCCCCTTTTAAATGTTAAAATGGTCATATATATGTTATATATGCTATATGTGTTGAAAAATCATGTTTTGAATAGTTTCTTGATACTTGTAATTTTGGGACGGAAAGAGTAGTACAAGTATTGGTTTTAGTTTGGTGTTAGAGTTGTCTAAGGCTGAATTTGTAGCTTTGGTGAAGTTACAATTGTTGTGTGTTATAAGTATTAGTACTTTTGGTTCGGTGAAACGAAGGGAGTATAATTTATTTTGGTTTTGGCCATAACTTCGTCATCCGGACTCCGTTTTGGTCGTGTAAACTATCGTTGGAAAGATCTTCTCGAGTACTACACGATGGGTTGGTTTATTTAGTTGGGTTCTGTAGACACCCCGCCTTGGACCTCTCACCCCGATTGCATACATAGTATTTTTCTTTAACTTATTTTTATTAATTTCTGTTACTTCGGTTAAGTTCTTAACTGATTCCGTTAGTTTCGGACTAAACTGCATAATAGAATTAATTTTAGAGTCATTTCTGTCTTTCTGTCATTTTTAGAATCGCGCGCTTCCGGCACTGCTAACGGGACGCGCGCGCCTCCCGTCCCAAAGGCGGGACTCGCGCGCTGTCCGATATGGCAGTAACGGATTGCACCTTATTTCCCTCCCTTTTCTTATTTACAAACATCTTTTCTTGATCAGAAAAACCATCTTTTTACATCCACATTCATCCCCCCCCCCCTTTTCTCATTAACTCCCAATCCCAAATTCTAAGCCTTTTTCCCAAAAACTAATATTTCTTTCATTTATTATTTGATTTCTTTTATTTCTTTTATTCATTTATCTTATTTGTGATTGGCCCATTCCATTTCACATGGATGACCAATTTCCCTCCATCATTTCCCTCTCTTTTTTACCTATAAAAACCATCATCTTCTACCTTGGAAAAGGGACTTCTTTTTGGACTCCAACCTTGATTCACCAATTACATTATACACAAATTCTCCCAACAAGAGTTCTTAGTAACAAGACTCTACACAAATTGTTCTACAACAATTTCATTACAACAACAACACTTTCAAGTCAAGGTTCCAAGTCCTCTTTCTCAAGGTACAACTCCATTTTCTTCCTTTGTTTTCTTCTTCTTGATGTATGCAATCCCCATTAATGGGACATGACCAACATGACTACTTCACATATTTTAGTTAGTTAAGGTTATCTCCCTACATTTTAATCTTAACTTTAATTCACCATGTTAATTTCTCTTCATCTCTTAATGTAATTCTTTAACATTACTTGTTACATGTAATCTTTATCATTAAATAAATAAAAAAATTCTATTTTATTTCCCCTTTATTTCCCCTTTACTTCTCATCACAATTGTTAGCACATTTCTATTTAATTAATTGAAGGACATGTAAATATTAGAACACCAATAGTAGCAAGACCCGCGTAAGCGGGGCGGAGTGTGTGTTTAAGTACTTCCCACTCCGTCACCTAACCCCCGAACCCTTCTCTCCCGAATCTCTGGTTTTGTACATAAATTAGGCTATTTCTAGGTTTTTCTTATGTTCATTTAAAAACATAGGTGGCGACTCTAAACAATCTAAAACAAGTTAGACATCCTAGGATAATTCACCGCTCTAGCCAAGCCGTGGTCCCCCGGGGTATCTACAGTGGCGACTCCGCTGGGGAAGATAGAGGGTTAAACTTGCGTTTTCATTTTTGGTGTTCTTTTATTCTGTTTTCTGGGCATTCTGGTAAAAAGGGTAGGAAGCGCGCGCCTCCGGCCTTCTTGGCCTAAAGCGCGCGCGTCCGACCCTTATTACCAGAATCGCCCGCCTCCTTTCTTGTCCTTCAATTCCATGTTTTTGTGCTAACAAATTCTGCAGGGGAAAGTTTTCTTAATTAAGGGTCAAGGCAATCCCTTGAACCCACTGATTTGCAGGTTCTCACCCAGAAGCGGGTGCCTCTGCCTGCCCGGCTTCCTCTCACGCGCGCGCCTTCCGCATAGGCAACCCAATGCGCGCGCTTCTGGGCGCATTCCCGGAACAGAACAGTGCACAGAAACAGAACAGAATGACAGTGTGTGGGCACCGGGCCTGCATACAATTTCTTTTACTTTCTGTTTATTTTTTACCGGTCACACGGGTGATTCGGGAGTTGTAAATACGTGCTTATTTGTTTCCTTTTTTTTCTTTCTTTGAAAATAAAATAAAATTTTGTCACTTGTTAGACCTCACACTAGATGCACATATTCTCATCAATTGCTCACTATCGAGTCGCACAAGTCCAACCCCAAACCCGTCGAGGCCCGTCCTAGAAAGTTTCAAACTCCACCCGACCTTGACTCTTTCGAAGCGGTCAACCTCAGCCTGTGGCGTAGTTCAAGACTACATGCCGGGGGTGACCTTTAAGCCTCATATTCAAGCCGAGCACAAGCCACACAATTCTAGTCTAAGGTCTAACACTCCGTGACTCATGTCGGTTTTTCATGTATCGAGATTTCCCTAAACTAATGTCTTCAAATCATACATGCCAGCTTGTTGCAATGGACGAAATAAAACTCTGTCCCCAAAAGTGGGCATTTTGGACGAAAATAAAAATCCGTCCCCGCATGTATGATTTACTACATTAATTTAGTTTAATCCCGTCACATGTAGGTATCACAAACGTGGTGGAATCCGATGAGTATATGGGACCGCGAGAAGGTCTATATACTAGTGTGACGATTCCACTATTTTTCTAGAAACCCCAAAAAGGACTCCGTCCTTCCGACTTTTGTGTAAATAAAAAAAAAAAAAAAAAAAAGAGTCATTTTCTTTATATGGTTGAGTCTTTTTTGTGTTTGTGGGTTAAATTTATTTTACTCAAAAGGTGTTTGTGGGGCCAATCTAAGATCAACCGTGCTCTTCCAATAGGTCCAATGGCTTCCAACGGCGACAACAACAACGGTGGAAATGATTTCGTGTCCAACGAAGGGTTACTCAACGTAATGAAATCAATGGGGGAACAAATGGATAGGATTGTCGAGGATGCCCGCCGTAAAGACAATTTGTGGCAAGCCCGTTGATCTCGAGAGGAAGATTCACAAAGAAGAGGTTTCCGAGCTCAAAGCCCGTTTTCAAGAGCTCAAAGCCCGTTTGCAAGAGCTCACCAACAACAAGGCAAAGTTTAAGGGTAAAGCATGCTCAAGTGGCCCGTCCCTCAAAAGCTACAAAGGTACCGCCAACAACCGAATTTTCACTCATCTCCTAGGAGTAACCCAAGCCGAAGCATTTGAAACTTTGGTGGCAAGTGGAAAGGTCAAGCCCTTAGAGGGGTACAAGCCGAAGACGATACCGAAGAATCATGCACATGGTGAATGGTGCGGCTACCACAAGCATAGTGGCCATACTACCTAAGGGTGCTTCCTTCTCCGAAACATCATCCAAGATTTGTTCGACAACGGCGAATTTACTGTAGGTGAAGAGCAACCTTTAGAGAGTGCCAACATGCAAGAACTCATCAAAGAAGAATGATTTGGTTTCGAAATGGGGCTTCTACAAGAAATCATGCCACAAGGAGACTACAACGACAATGGGGACTACAACAACAATCTCCGTTTCTCTTTCTCTACCTAGTAATAGGAATTAAAAAAAAAAAAAAAAAACAAAAAAAGAGTCAAAGTCCTCTTAAGTGTGCATTAAGTTTTCTTTGTCCAATTAATGTGAAATTTTGAGTCAAGTCTCATCATCAAATAAAAGTCGTTCTTGTCCTCATACACTCTTCCAAGTTGTTCAATCTAATTCTTGGCAAAATGATGAAAAGATGTCTAAACGAGTTTTGGAATGAAGGCCATCACTTGAACGCCTAGGGGCTAAACATTGTGACGAAGGCAACATAATCAACAACGAAGACATCAACAACGACGAAATCAAGACAAAGAAAGGTGGAGCAACGATCATGAAGCAAAGTTTTCAAAAGGGGATAAAAAAAAAAAAAAAAAAAAAAAAAAAAAAAAAAGCTCGCTAGGTTGAAATCCTCAAATCAACCTAGGCAAAAGTTAGAGCACAAAAAAAATAATAAAAAAAAAAAAAAATCCCCCTCATTCAAGGAAGTACAAAAGAACAACATCATTCCACCAAACGAAGAACGAAGCAACATTGACAACAATCACGACGAAACCATTCCATCTCGACGAATGGAGAATTCACAAGAACTACGGTGACCTGAGCCTCTTCACTGGAGGAACGTAGGCAACCTTCGGGTCCGGTCTCATGCAAGAAAGAAGAAATGTTTAGCCCTAGCGCGTTAGGGTGATTGGCCTTCATCTCGAACTTGTCAAGACATCTTTGTACAATTCATTTGCCAATGAATTAATCACCAAAAAGATTGAACAACTTTCTTAGATTTGGAATCATTTCGCATTCCTTGTCGAGTCTAAGGACTTCTATTCTTTCTGCATACTCCCAATTTCTTGCAATCAAATTGGGGCTTTCCTTCTCTTCTCTCTTAATGACTTACTTGCCTTCGCGAGTCATTCAATTCAATAAAAAATACGTGTCAATACTAGGGACACTTCCCTAGTCAAGTCAATGTCACTCATCATTAGTGACAAAAGGTCTCCACCGCAAAATCACATGTCTTATCTCCTCAGCTAGAGTCAATGCACACTTCCTCATCAATTGAGTAAAAAAAAATGATGAAGACGCAAAAGAGATGCCCGCTAGATTGAAAACCCGAAAGGGCGGTCTAGGCAAAAAACAGGGTGCGTCATAAAAAAAAAAAATGAGAGAGTGAGAGAGAGAAGGGAAAGAGAAATGGAGATCCCCGGCCTCTAAAGAAGACAAGTTCTACATTGAATCTCCTCAGCAAGTCAATTCCCCACCGAGTCAACTTTGGGATTGCAAAAGACTCGACAAGATATAGCACCATCAAAGGTTGTCTTGGGTTATCGGCATCATTCTCCAGCAGTGTGCATTTTTGGGTTCATGAAAAGAAGGCCCGTGGTAACCAAGACCCATCCGAGAACGAGCCCATCATAAAAGGGCACGAGGTTGCACAAATAAACCCTAGCTAGTCAATTGGCTTGGGCAACAAATAGCAACAACATGTGTCTCAGTTTTCAAAGCTTCTTCAAGTATGTGCTTCTAAAGTACGCCGAAAGGCTCCCGAGAAATGGAGTAGCTCTTGCCATGTCCTCTCATGTTTGTTCCCTCGCACGAGGACGAGTCACTCTTGCTTTGCTCAACAAATGGTGACGCCCTAGGGGATATGTGACTCAAGAACAAGGGATTCTTTTGCTTCATTTGGCAATCAATACGCCCTAGAGGCTATGTTCGAGAAAGATGTGTGAGACTATCCCCAAAGTCTCCCAAAAGGGATGTCAAAAAGCCCTCTTGTCGCGTGTGCCCGTGCTCGTTCCCCCAATCAAGGATGGACCTTTCCCGCAATCAATGATGGCACTCTAAGGGCTACGATCAAGTCTTAAAGCCTCCCTCGGCAAAGAGCAATTAACTCCCCAGCAGTATCCCCAGCCGAGTCATGTGCAACATTGGAAGCTTCCTCAATTCGGCACCGAAGGTCTCAACGGGCATCGCAATCTACAATCTTTTGGGCTATGGCATTACAGTAATTCAAGCAAAGGGCAGTATTAGGGCTTCGCGACCGACAGTCTTTTGGGCAACAATACTCGAGCAAGTGCAATGTGGAGTAGTCTTATGGCTCCATGAGAACAATCAAGATTCAAGGGTCTCTCAACACTTCAAAGGCCTCTTGGTTTTAAATGAAGACTCCGATGTTATGAATGAAGTTGATGATTTTGTTAGAACTTTCAACGAGATCATGAAGAAAGTCTTAGAGAAAAGGGAAAAGATTTAATATGCTAAACTCTAATCAAAACAGGGTTATAGCGGGAAATGCCACGGCCAATCCCAATGTTTCTGCAATTCATCACCCCCTTCTCCAAGATCAAAAGCACAAGGTGCAGCTCAGATAAAGTTGGGCCACAGCACTAGTTGCATCCGAAGATCCGTCATTAGTTCAACTCAAGAAGAGTCAAGCAAGCATACTTATTTGGGACTTTATCACACCAAGACCTTATACTCTGCGACCTCGACGGCACCGCAAGACATTACTGCATCCTTTGACATAAGCCCTCAGCCATTTGGGTATCGACCACAATGAGGCCATTCATCTCCCCAGTAAGAGCAAGAAGGAGATCTCTATCAAGAATTCTACCAAACGGTACACCCGTTCTCAATGCCGAGCCAATCGCGAGGTAATTTGGGGCTTTACAATGAAAGGTCTTCACATCTCACCATCTACAAGCCCACGACACTTGGGGCTTTGCAATCTCTCGAAGCTTGGCATCAATGATCTCCTCTTGGGGCTTTCTCACTACAACAACAAAGGGCGATTTACTCGAATGGGCCAAGAGCTGATTTATCTTGGAGCTATGCAAGTCCCTCAAAATTTGGCATCAAAGGCATTCTAGGGGCTTTACAATCAGCAATGTCGCGACCCCGGACCCCGCGGGCCCCGGGACCGCGAGCTGGACGTCGACTCTATAACCAAAACCTTGAAATACTGAAGTTAAAAATTCCAATTGACACCAAAAGGGTGAAGAACCCAAGTTTTACAAAACCAAGTTTGATAAAAACCAATTACAACTAACATAAACTTCCATAAGTTTATGCCCAACAAATTACAAATATACAATTCTTAGTGACGTCATTGTTTGGTACAACTATCCCAAAATGGTTACACATTTACATAATGTAAACCAACCTATATCAACCTTCCCCAAAAGAATGGATCCACACTCAACGTCCTATTTCTCGTGATCAGCGAGACTATTCCTTAGCATCTGGGGGGGGTTAAGGAAAAACAAAGATAAAAAGAAAGGGGGTGAGATAAATCTCAATAAGTTACTAATGCAACTACATGACATGCTATGATGAAATATACAATAAGCAATAGTAAATATCACATAGCACATAGCATTTAGCATGTAACAGATAGCAGCGGAAATAAACACATAACAAAGGATATAGCCAAGGTTTTCCAAACCGGAACATCCAAATAAAGGATCGCTGCGCAGCTTCGATAATCAATAAATCATCATCTTCATAATAGCATGAAAGCCGAAGAGAAACCCCGGTACCGGAACCAATAACCAAATGAAGTGTCACAAGGGACGGGAGACATGCCACAAAGTCATGCTCCAATAAGCTAAAATGCACACAAAGGAGCTAGCTCTTCTCACATCCAAGGCCAATCTGGAGGAGGGTAATAATGGGGCAAAACAATGGTCAACATCACAATGGACTTGGCCGTGCCATCATAATGTTTCGCATCGCCCAAACACACACAAAATACCAGCTGGACTTTCACGTAAAGGCTAAGTAATAAAATACTAGCACGATAAACAACAAAGGATTCCAAAGTAGGGAACCAATCAAATTAAATTACCACAAAGGTGAACCAATCCAAACAACACATCAAGGATGAACCAACATTCCCAAAACGGTACTTAAATAAATTCCATATCATATTTGTTCACAAAAGAATCAAATCCACACAATAAAGTGTTCCACGGTATTATCTTAAGTTAATTAGAAGGATTAAACCTAAACTAATTAAGCCTTAAGTCTTAAACCAAGCAAAAGGGCAAAATTCCTGGAACAGGGGCGGGCGGGCGCCTGGAAAGGGGGCAGGCGGACGCCTGAATGACCAGAAGGTCTGGCTACTAAAAAGGTCATGTAGGCGGGCGCCTGGGTCAACACAGGCGGGCGCCTGGTCTACAGACTGGGGAAAAACAGAGCTGGGTTCTTCACATTTCCTTGCCATTTTCATACCAAATTCATAATACCCAAAATCAACACTCCCAAGATGGTTTCTAAGGTATCCAAACATCATTTATAACTAGAATGGGAGTCTAAACACACCATTATAGACCCAAAACCAAGAATCAAAACCAACATTCCAAAATCACCATTTCTTCCCAAGAACTCAAATAAATTCAAAATAAATTCAAAACTCATCCAAACTTCAAATGTAACACATCAAACAACATCTAAACATGATATGAATATTTTAGCATTAAAATGGGGGAAAAGCAACTTACTTGAAAAATCTCAAAGTTGATGGATTTCAAATCTTTTTGATTCTACGCGATCCTATCGACGATCTAAACAATGTTCAAGTTTTTAGAAATGAGAGAAGATGAGAGGAAGAAGGAGAAAATGAAGAGAGATGAAGAGAAGAAAAACTTACCAAAATTGGAGAGAGAGAAAGATGAGTGCTGGGAGGGAGGAGAGAGTGAGGGAGAAGGTGAGGGAGGTGAGGGGGAGTAGGGAAATATTTTTAAAAAGATTTACACTTAGGCCCCCTCTCTCACACTACACACAAACTACACTCCCAACTAACAATTAAGACTCAACACTTCCACACTAGCCCAAATAACTCGAATAAAATGCTAGGTATAATTATTATAACACATAAATTGCACACATATTTATTTAAATAAATAATAATTTAAATAAATAAATAAGCAAATAATTAAATAAAAATCATTTAGTTACTAATAAAATAGAGCCTATATTTCGGGTCGTGACATTCACTCCCCCTTAAAGAAAATTCGACCCGAATTTTAACGAGACTCACCTTAAACAAAAAGCCACGGAAATTTCCTCTCAATCTCATCACGGAGCTCCCAAGTCGACTCCTCGATGTTATGATTCCTCCAAAGGACTCGAACCAACGCGATGCTCTTGTTTCTCAACTCTTGGACTCTAGAATCTAAGATCCGAACCGGTCGTTCCTCATAAGACATATCGGGCTCAATATCTTCCGGTATCCTCGGTAACACGTGAGACGGATCACGAACATACTTCCGAAGCATAGAAACGTGAAAGACGTTATGCAACCGGTCCAAAGATGACGGTAACGCGAGTCGATACGCAAGAAGTCCAACCTTTCCCAAAACCTCAAACGGACCAATAAACCTCGGAGCCAATTTGCCTTTCTTCCCAAATCTACGAATACCCACCTTTGGAGACACTTTCAAGAATACCAAGTCACCAACCTGAAAACTAAGATCTCGCCTTCGGTTGTCTGCGTAGCTCTTATGTCGACTCTGGGCTGTCTTCAATCTATCCCGGATAACTTTGACTTTCTCAACCAAATCCCGAAGCAAATCAATACCCACAATCTTCGCTTCACCAACCTCATCCCAACAAATAGGCGATCTACACTTCCTTCCATACAAGGCCTCAAACGGTGCCATCTCGATACTAGCCTGATAACTGTTGTTGTACGAGAATTCCACTAACGGTAGGTGCGAATCCCAAGAATCGGAAAAGTCTATCGCACAAGCTCGCAACATATCCTCCAAAATCTGAATAGTCCTCTCGGATTGACCATCTGTCTGAGGATGAAAAGCTGTACTGAATCGCAAATCTGTACCCAAAGCTTCCTGAAACGCCTTCCAGAACCTAGAAGTAAACCTCGGGTCTCGATCTGACACAATGCTAACCGGAACCCCATGCAATCTAACAATCTCATCGATATAAAGGGTCGCAAGCTTCTCCATCGAATATCTGATGTCAATAGGCAAGAAATGGGCACTCTTGGTCAATCTATCCACTATTACCCAAACACTGTCATACTTCCTACGGGTACGAGGTAGTCCCGTAACGAAATCCATAGTCACATGCTCCCATTTCCACTCGGGAATCTCTAACGGCTGAAGTAGTCCCGCGGGTCTCTGATGCTTGGCTTTGACCTGCTGACAAGTTAGACACCTCGATACATACTCGGCTATTTCCCTCTTCATATTAATCCACCAAAATGGTTGCTTCAAATCCTGATACATCTTCGTACTACCCGGATGAATAGTATACCTCGATTTGTGGCCCTCATCAAGAACTCTCTGTTTAATTCCATCAACATCCGGAACACACAAACGACCACGGAAAGTCAAAACTCCACTCGAACTCAAAGAAAATCCTCGAAATTCTTTTCCTTCAATTTACCCATTATCTTCACCAACTCGGGATCTTCTTTCTGAGCTTCCTTTATTCTCTGAATTAGGGTCGGAGACACCCTAATATTCGCAAAAATAGCCCCATGTCTCGATTCACGAGGAGACCAATCTCGAACATCCTCAAGCATTTTCCATTCACGGACCATCATCGAAGCCACATAAGATTTTCTACTAATCGCATCGGCTACCACATTCGCCTTTCCCGGGTGATAAGAAATCGTGCAATCATAATCCTTCAACAATTCAATCCATCGGCGCTGTCGGTTGTTCAATTCCTTCTGGGAGAAAAGGTACTTCAAACTCTTGTGATCGGTAAAAATCTCAAACTTCGCCCCATAAAGGTAATGCTTCCATTTGTGCAACGCAAAGACAATAGCCGCTAACTCCATATCATGAGTCGGGTAATTCTGTTCACTCGGGGTCAACTTCCTCGAAGCATAAGCAATTACTTTCCCATTCTGCATCAATACACAACCCAAACCCTCTTTCGAAGCATCACTGTAAATCACTGGGCCATCGCTCCCATTAGGCAAAGTCAAGATCGGTGCGGTAGTCAACCTCTTCTTCAATTCCTCGAAACTCTTGTCACATTTCTCGGTCCACACAAACGGAACATTTTTCCGGGTCAACTGAGTCATCGGAGTAGCAATCCTCGAAAACCCTTCAATAAACCTTCTGTAATACCCGGCTAAACCAAGAAAGCTTCTAATCTCTGTCACTGATTCGGGTCTCTTCCAATCCACTATTGCCTCTATCTTTGACGGATCCACCGAAATCCCATCTTTCGAAATAACATGACCCAGAAATGACACCTTCTCAAGCCAAAATTCGCATTTGCTAAACTTCGCAAATAATTTCTCCTTCGCAAGAACGGATAAAACTGTCCTCAAGTGCTGCTCGTGCTCCTCTCGAGACTTCGAATAAACAAGAATGTCGTCGATGAAGACTACCACGAACGAATCAAGATAGGGATGGAAAACTCGGTTCATCAAATCCATAAACACGGCTGGCGCGTTAGTCAACCCAAACGGCATAACCAAAAACTCATAATGACCATAACGAGTGCGAAAAGCAGTCTTCGGAATATCCTCCGATCGAACCTTCAACTGATGGTACGCACTCCTCAAGTCAAGTTTAGAGAAAACCACGGACCCTTGAAGCTGATCAAACAAATCATCAATATGGGGTAGAGGATACTTATTCTTCACCGTAACCTGATTCAACTTCCGGTAATCGATACACAATCTCAAGGAACCGTCTTTCTTCCGCACAAACAAAACCGGTGCTCCCCACGGGGAAACACTAGGGCGGATAAACCCTCGATCAAGCAACTCTTGCAACTGAACCTTCAGTTCCTTCAATTCTGCGAGAGCTAACCTATAAGGTGCTTTCGAAATCGGAGCCGTACCCGGCAAAAGATCTATACAAAATTCAATCTCACGATCGGGAGGCATATCATACTCGGTAGAGAAAACATCGGGAAATTCCCGAACTACCCGAACACTATCAAAACTAGGGGATTCCTTCCTAGTATCAAGAACACTAGCCAAATACCCCTCACAACCACTATGCAATAACTTTCTCGCTTTCATAAAAGAAATTAAGCGAACCCTTCTACTCAGAGGACTAGCCTCAAACACAAATTTAGGCACATCGGGAATAGAAAAAGTAACAGTTTTCTTACGGCAATCAACAGAAGCATTAAACTTGCTCAACCAATCCATACCCAAAATGACATCAAAGTCTTGGATAGGAAGAACTACCAAATCCGCACAAAGGACTCGACCACAAATAACCACATCACAAGCACGAAAGACTCGATCAGAAATCAAGCATTCTCCTATAGGGGTCGACACCTCTAGCACGTACGGTAAAGACTCGAATGCAGCATTTAACATGGAAGCAAATTGCACAGAAATGTATGAATGAGATGATCCTGGATCTACTAACGCTCGTGCGCTCACATTAGACACAGAAATAATACCTCCAATAACGGATGGATCATCGGTAGCTTGTTGTTGATTCATGGCATAAACCTTCCCTTGAACTTTGGGCTTCCGGTAACATCCCTTTTCTGACCTTGATTATTACCAACTCCTGACCCGGATGCTTGTCCTCTACCTCTCGGGCAATCTCTTACAAAGTGACCCATTTGACCACAATTGGTGCACCTTCCTTGCTTCTTCCAACAACGGTCTTCAGAATGACCTTCCTTTTGACAATACGAACAAAGCCTCCTAATTTGGCTCCCTTGGTTCCCGGAAGTGGTACCTGGGTTCCTTGGGATCGGTTGCCCTCGGGACTGAGATTGTCCCCCAAAGTTACCTCGATTATCGGAACGGTGTTGAGGCTTGCCTTAAGCTCCTTGCTTACTCGGGTTAGCTACCTCGGTCTTCCTTTTATGCTCCCCAATATCTTGCTCTATCAAATAGGCTCGGTCCACCGCATCTTGAAAAGTCACTATCCGTTGGGCAATAAGTTGAGTATGGATGGAGGTCTTCAATCCCCGAATAAATCTCATAGCCTTTTGTTCCTCGGTCCTCACCAAATAGTTGCAATACCGGGCTAATTCTATGAACTTAGCCGAGTATTGTGCTATAGACAACACACCTTGCTCCAAGTTGAGTAGCTCGATCTCCTTTCGGTTTTGATCAACAACCGGAATGAAATGCTCCTTGAATTTGCGCACGAACAACTCCCACGCATACACCGTGCGAGTATCATCCCAAGTAGCTTTAACACCTTTCCACCAATGCTCGGCGGCTCCCACAAGCTTGTAAGCCGCGAACCGGACCTTGTCCTCATCCGAACACCCAAACACATCATAAATCTTCTCCATAGACTCAATCCATAACTCAGCTTTCCGAACATCGGGCTCCCGATTGAATTCAATCGGTTTCAACTTCAGAAATTGCTCCAATCCATAGCGGGGTGGTGCTTGTTCTACCCTCGGACCTTGATCATGTATGGCCTTCATGGCCGCCTCAAACATGCCTTGAAACATGGCACGGGCTTCTTCCCTTGTATCATTCTGATTCTGTGTCCCACTAGTACCTCCTCTGTTTCTTCTTCCTGACATTGCGAGTAATTACCTGCATAAAACATCAACCATTAATCACTCCGCACTCTACTACCCACCTAGGTCATACTAATCCACCTAGACTTATACTTAGAGCTAATGCCATAGCTCTGATACCAACTGTCGCGACCCCGGACCCCGCGGGCCCCGGGACCGCGAGCTGGACGTCGACTCTATAACCAAAACCTTGAAATACTGAAGTTAAAAATTCCAATTGACACCAAAAGGGTGAAGAACCCAAGTTTTACAAAACCAAGTTTGATAAAAACCAATTACAACTAACATAAACTTCCATAAGTTTATGCCCAACAAATTACAAATATACAATTCTTAGTGACGTCATTGTTTGGTACAACTATCCCAAAATGGTTACACATTTACATAATGTAAACCAACCTATATCAACCTTCCCCAAAAGAATGGATCCGCACTCGACGTCCTCTTTCTCGTGATCAGCGAGACTATTCCTTAGCACCTAGGGGGGGGGGTTAAGGAAAAACAAAGATAAAAAGAAAGGGGGTGAGATAAATCTCAATAAGTTACTAATGCAACTACATGACATGCTATGATGCAATATACAATAAGCAATAATAAATATCACATAGCACATAGCATTTAGCATGTAACAGATAGCAGCGGAAATAAACACTTAACAAAGGATATAGCCAAGGTTTTCCAAACCGGAACATCCAAATAAAGGATCGCTGCGCAGCTTCGATAATCAATAAATCATCATCTTCATAATAGCATGAAAGCCGAAGAGAAACCCCGGTACCGGAACCAATAACCAAATGAAGTGTCACAAGGGACGGGAGACATGCCACAAAGTCATGCTCCAATAAGCTAAAATGCACACAAAAGAGCTAGCTCTTCTCACATCCAAGGCCAATCTGGAGGAGGGTAATAATGGGGCAAAACAATGGTCAACATCACAATGGACTTGGCCGTGCCATCATAATGTTTCGCATCGCCCAAACACACACAAAATACCAGCTGGACTTTCACGTAAAGGCTAAGTAATAAAATACTAGCACGATAAACAACAAAGGATTCCAAAGTAGGGAACCAATCAAATTAAATTACCACAAAGGTGAACCAATCCAAACAACACATCAAGGATGAACCAACATTCCCAAAACGGTACTTAAATAAATTCCATATCATATTTGTTCACAAAAGAATCAAATCCACACAATAAAGTGTTCCACGGTATTATCTTAAGTTAATTAGAAGGATTAAACCTAAACTAATTAAGCCTTAAGTCTTAAACCAAGCAAAAGGGCAAAATTCCTGGAACAGGGGCGGGCGGGCGCCTGGAAAGGGGGCAGGCGGACGCCTGAATGACCAGAAGGTCTGGCTACTAAAAAGGTCATGTAGGCGGGCGCCTGGGTCAACACAGGCGGGCGCCTGGTCTACGGACTGGGGAAAAACAGAGCTGGATTCTTCACATTTCCTTGCCATTTTCATACCAAATTCATAATACCCAAAATCAACACTCCCAAGATGGTTTCTAAGGTATCCAAACATCATTTATAACTAGAATGGGAGTCTAAACACACCATTATAGACCCAAAACCAAGAATCAAAACCAACATTCCAAAATCACCATTTCTTCCCAAGAACTCAAATAAATTCAAAATAAATTCAAAACTCATCCAAACTTCAAATGTAACACATCAAACAACATCTAAACATGATATGAACATTTTAGCATTAAAATGGGGGAAAAGCAACTTACTTGAAAAATCTCAAAGTTGATGGATTTCAAATCTTTTTGATTCTACGCGATCCTATCGACGATCTAAACAATGTTCAAGTTTTAAGAAATGAGAGAAGATGAGAGGAAGAAGGAGAAAATGAAGAGAGATGAAGAGAAGAAAAACTTACCAAAATTGGAGAGAGAGAGAGATGAGTGCTGGGAGGGAGGAGAGAGTGAGGGAGAAGGTGAGGGAGGTGAGGGGGAGTAGGGAAATATTTTTAAAAAGATTTACACTTAGGCCCCCTCTCTCACACTACACACAAACTACACTCCCAACTAACAATTAAGACTCAACACTTCCACACTAGCCCAAATAACTCGAATAAAATGCTAGGTATAATTATTATAACACATAAATTGCACACATATTTATTTAAATAAATAATAATTTAAATAAATAAATAAGCAAATAATTAAATAAAAATCATTTAGTTACTAATAAAATAGAGCCTATATTTCGGGTCGTGACAAGCAACCCCTCATCTCGGCATCAAAAGCCTTTTGAAGCCCCATAATCGACAAATCTCTTGGGGCTAGACATCAATCTTCGTTGGGCACACCAGCGACAACAGAATTCAAGCGAGGCAATCCGGACTTCGACTGAACATGACTTGATCTTGGGTTGGCTTCACAAGCACATAATGGTTAAAATGGTTCACCCACGAACTTAAAAAAAAAAAAAAAAAAAAAAAAATCTTTTCCTCACATGTGTGCATATTCTTTCCTTTCTAATCTTTAAAAAAAAAAAAAAAAAAAAAAGATTTTTTCTTTCTTTTTCTCCTTCTATGTGCAAAATTATGTGCTTTACTTTGCTTTGCTCCTAGCCTCTCCTCCAGCGTTCTCCATCATCCTTGAACTACACTGGTCTGATTCCCTTCAAAGGATACGTAGGCAGCCTTTGGCACGACCAACCCATCATCCAGAATACCATATCGCCAACCCAACATCAAGGGCATTCTCTCATCAACATCTAAAGAATGGACATTCTCCATCAAAGCATCCTCCGCGGACATCAAGAATCCATCTCCACTCAAGCGGCAATGGTAAGTGAAGGTATGAATACATCCAATGCTTTCCTCAAAATCACACCGCACACAAGATCACTTTCTACATTCTTACTTCTCTCTCATTACAAAGGTGCTTTCAAGATCATATCACACCACAATCACAATTTTCTCTCGCAATTCCTATTTCACATCTCACACAAGCACGTATATCTGGAAAGCATACACATAACAGGTGCCGGACAGAGCACCAGGTGCCGCACAAAGCACCAGAATCAAAAAGTGCCGCACAGCGCATCAGAATATGCCGCACCGCGCACCAGAATCAACAAGTGCCGCACAGCGCATCAGAATATGCCGCACCGCGCACCAGATTCAACAAGTGCCGCACAGCGCATCAGAATATGCCGCACCGCGCACCAGAATCAACAAGTGCCGCACAGCGCATCAGAATATGCCACACCGCGCACCAGATTCAACAAGTGCCGCACAGCGCATCAGAATATGCCGCACCGCGCACCAGAATCAACAAGTGCCGCACAGCGCATCAGAATATGCCGCACCGCGCACCAAAATCAACAAGTGCCGCACAGCGCATCAGAATATGCCGCACCGCGCACCAGAATCAACAAGTGCCGCACAGAGCACTAGGTGCCGCACAGAGCACCAATTTTGGTCCATGGTGAACCACTAAAATCACCATACCTCTTCCATCAGCAAAAGTCGCTCACACAGGGAGCGCATTTCTATCCTTTGTAATTTCAAATTCCTGCTTTATCGAGTCTTTGTTTTCTCTTGTCGATGTCCTCGGCGGTTGTCTTTCTTTCGTCGACGCGTTTTGCTTCGCAATCCACGTCGCCGAGGGGCTCTGTAGACACCCCGCCTTGGACCTCTCACCCCAATTGCATACATAGTATTTTTATTTAACTTATTTTTATTAATTTCTGTTACTTCGGTTAAGTTCCTAACTGATTCCGTTAGTTTCGGACTAAACTGCATAACAGAATTAATTTTAGAGTCATTTCTATCTTTCTGTCATTTTTAGAATCGCGCGCTTCCGGCACTGCTAACGGGACGCGCGCGCCTCCCGTCCCAAAGGCGGGACTCGCGCGCTGTCCGATATGGCAGTAACGGATTGCACCTTATTTCCCTCCCTTTTCTTATTTACAAACATCTTTTCTTGATCACAAAAACCATCTTTTTACATCCACATTCATCCCCCATTTTCTCATTAACTCTCAATCCCAAATTCTAAGCCTTTTCCCAAAAACTAATATTTCTTTCATTTATTATTTGATTTCTTTTATTTCTTTTATTTTTCTTTTATTCATTTATCTTATTTGTGATTGGCCCATTCCATTTCACATGGATGACCAATTTCCTTCCATCATTTCCCTCTCTTTTATACCTATAAAAACCATCATCTTCTACCTTGGAAAATGGACTTCTTTTTGGATTCCAACCTTGATTCACCAACTACATTATACACAAATTCTCCCAACAAGAGTTCTTAGTAACAAGACTCTACACAAATTGTTCTACAACAATTTCATTACAACAACAACACTTTCAAGTCAAGGTTCCAAGTCCTCTTTCTCAAGGTACAACTCCATTTTCTTCCTTTGTTTTCTTCTTCTTGATGTATGCAATCCCCATTAATGGGACATGACCAACATGACTACTTCACATATTGAAGTTAGTTAAGGTTATCTCCCTACATTTTAATCTTAACTTTAATTCACCATGTTAATTTCTCTTCATCTCTTAATGTAATTCTTTAACATTACTTGTTACATGTAATCTTTATCATTAAATAAATAAAACAATTCTATTTTATTTCCCCTTTATTTCCCCTTTACTTCTCATCACAATTGTTAGCACATTTCTATTTAATTAATTGAAGGACATGTAAATATTAGAACACCAATAGTAGCAAGACCCGCGTAAGCGGGGCGGAGTGGGTGTTTAAGTACTTCCCACTCCGTCACCTAACCCCCGAACCCTTCTCTCCCGAATCTCTGGTTTTGTACATATATTAGGCTATTTCTAGGTTTTTCTTATGTTCCTTTAAAAACATAGGTGGCGACTCTAAACAATCTAAAACAAGTTAGACATCCTAGGATAATTCACCGCTCTAGCCAAGCCGTGGTTCCCCGGGGTATCTACAGGTTCTGATTTTTATATTACAGAAATCCAGTAGGTGTTTAGTACCAAAAAGAGTATTAGTGGTTCATTATGATATAGTTGGTGTTTTGTGATCAAGTTTGAATTGATGTGATCGTTTGGATTGATTGTGTGATGACTTAATGTCAATATTGTGCACATTATTATGAAAACGTGTTTACTTCTCTATGATGAGCTTGTGTGGTTCCCTACTTTGGAATCATACCCCGGTTGTTGTTTAAGCAAGTATTCTTTGCTTCGATTTGTGTAAAGTCCAGCTGGTACTTTTGTGTGTGTTCAGGCAATGATAGGGATTATAATGGCACACGAGCCAAGTTCATTATAAGGCTCCTATCATTGGTTTCCCATTTTTAACCCCCTTCCTTAGGCCAAAGGTTGGGCACTTTGGGTTATGACTCTGTGTCATTTTCCCCTTTGTTGTTGTTGTGATTGTTTTGTTCCGGAACCCGTTTCAGCCTTTGGTGCTGCTCAGTTGAAGCCTCTCAGATGGTTATTGTTTTGGTTCGAGAACCTTGGCTCAGTTTCCACGTATGAGTGTTTATTTCCGCTTTATGTGTTGTATGATGAGTTGGTCGTTATTTCCAACCGGTATGGGACGGTTGGCGATAGGGAGCCTCTCATATTATGTGTTATATGCTATATGATTATTTGGTGACATTGTTACTTTATGTTTATCATATCAGCATGTAATGTAGTTGCATTTTAGTAACTTACTGAGATTTATTCTCACCCTTATTTGTTTACTGTTTTAGATAAGAAGGAGCCCAGGGGATAGGTCACATCACAGGGAGGACGTCGCGAAAGAATTTTGGGTAAGACATTTGGGAAGTGTTGTGTAAGGCTACATTATGTAAATGTACAACCTTGTGGGTAGTGTACCCGTGACTTAATCGTTGTATCACCTCTTTTTGGTTTATGTTGGTGATTTGTAAATAGTAAGTAAAGTGTGTGGCCAAGTGGCTAAGTACTTGTTTGTGAAAGTTTGTTTTGTGACTCGTAGTCAAGTCTAGTAAATGTTGTTTGGTTATATGAACTTTTTATGAAAGTATATTTCGAAAAATTTTCCTAAAATTTTTTATGATGTCTTTTGTGCGTGTCCCGGACGTGGGGCCAAGTAGGACCATGGATCGGGGCGCGACAATGCGGACCACCGTGATCTTAATTTTCAGACCGGAGATTTTGTGTTCTTGAAGGTGTCTCCGAGGTTTATAGGGCCGTTCGAGATTTTGGAAAAAGTGGGACTTCTTGCTTATCGACTCGCATTTCCATCTTCTCTTGACCGGTTGCATAATGTTTTCCATGTTTCTATGCTTCGGATGTATTTGCGTTACCTATCCCATGTGTTATCGAGGGTACCCGAGGATATAGAGCCTGACATGTCATATGAGGAACGACCGGTTCGGATTCTAAATACTAAAGTCCAAGAATTGAGGAATAAGAGCATAGCTTTGGTTAGTGTTCTATGGAGGAATCACAATGTCGAGGAATCAACGTGGGAGCTTCGAGAAGAGATGGAACGGAAATATCCGTGGTTTTTTGTTTCGGGTAAGTATCTTTAAAATTCGGGTCGAATTTTCTTTAAGGAGGAGTGAATGTCACGACCCGAAAACCCGTCTCTATTTTAATTAATAAATAATTATTTATTTATTTGATTATTTATTTATGTGCGCATTTTATATCTCATAATATTAATTTGTGTCTAGCATTATTTGGTTGATTTTGTGTTAAGTGTGAAGTAGGGGTTTAAATTGGTAGAAAGATTATTCGGGTTTATTTGTCCTAGGTAGATGAGGAGGAGCCTAAGTGTAACTTTTTGAAATGATTTTTACTACTCCCTCCCTACTCCCTTCTCCCTCACCTCACCTCCCTCATTTTTCTCCCTGGCAACCCTCTCTCCTCCATAGAAAGGGTAAGTAAACTCCCCTCCCTCATTTCCTCCCTTTTGTTCATCTTCTAGGCATTATTTCTTATTGCTCGTTTTATGAAATGTGTTTAGATCGTCGATAGGATCGTGTAGGGCCAAAAATATTTGAATTTCGTCTCATTCCCTAAAATTCAAGTAAGTTACTTTGCCCCCATTTTTATGCTAAAATGTTCATCTTTAGTTTATGTAATGCTTTAGTTAATATATATGTCATTTTGGTTGAGTTTGGAATTTATTTGTATTTTTGTTCATCTTTTGTGATTTTTGAGAATGTTGGGATCAAATCTTGGTTTGGGTTGTTAAATGATGTTATATGAGTTAATTTTAGGCTTAGAAGTTATTTTGGCATTTGGGTAAACTAGTTGGAAGTGTTGGTGTTGATTTGGGTTACAATAGTGAATTTTGGTGTTCATTTTCGGGTTGAAGAACCCAGCTGATTTTCTACCCAGCTCGCCGACCGAGCGCCCGCCCGGGTTGAGCCAGGCGCCCGCCCACCTGGCCAATTTCCTTCGACCAACCCTCTGCCTAAATGAGCGCCCGCCTGACCCATAGCGCGCGCCCGCCCGCCCCTTGTATCTGGAAATCTTCTTTTTGGTTGTTTAAAACTAGGTTGCTTCCTTAGTTTAAGTTTTATTACTCTAATTAACTTGAGTTAACATCTTGGAACATTTTATTAATTGGAATTGGTTCCTTTGTGAACAAATGTGATGTGAAATTTTATCAATTATTGTTGGGAATGTTGGAACACTTGTATGATGTGTTGTTGGTTTAATTCATCTTTTATGGTGGTTATTTGATATGGTTCCCTACTTTGGAATCATTAGTTGTTTATTTAAGCTAGTATTTATTACTTAGCATTTATTTAAAAGTCCAGCTGGTTACTTGTGTTCGAGTCAGGCAATGGATAATGCTATAATGGCACAAGCCAAGTCCAGTATAGCATCGCCCATTGGTCCTTCTTTCCTCATCCAGATTGGCCTTGGTTGGGATGAGCTAGCTTCCTTCGGAAGTAGTCTAGCTAACTTTTTGGGTATGACTTTGTGTCATTTCCCTTGTCCTTTGTGACATGTTACTTTGTTATGGTTCCGGTACCGGGGTTGTTCTCTTCAGCTTTGATGCTACTATGAAGATGTTGGTTGGTTGATTGCTGAAGCTGCGCAGCGATCCTTTATTTGGTTCTATCAGTTGTGAAACCTTAGCTAATATCATTTGTTATTTGTTTATTTCCGCTGCTATCTGTTAACTGCTAATTGCTAAGTACTATATGTGATTTATTATTGCTTATTGCATAATAGCATGTCATGTAGTTACATTGGTAACTTATTGAGATTTATCTCACCCCCTTTCTTTTATCTTTGTTTTTCCTTAACCCCCCAGGAGGAAAGGATTAGTACTCGCTGATCACGAGGAGGACGTCGAGTGTGGAAGTAGCTTTTGGGAAGGTTGTTTCGGTTTGCATTATTTAAATGTATAACCTTTGGGATAGTGTCACCAAACATTGACATCATTAAGAATTGTGTATTTTGTATTTTTGGGGTATAAGCTTGTGGAGCTTATGCTAGTTGTATTTTGTTGTTGTCAAGCTTGGATTTATAAAACTTGTACTATCATCTTTTGGTATAAAATGGAATTTTTATCTTCAGTATTTTGGTAATTGTGTGTTAAGTCGACGTCCAGTTCGCGTACTCTTGGCCCGCGGGGTCGGGGTCGCGACAAGACATCCCTGTCAATCATATCCCATATGACTCTTAGGGATCCAATTTCAAAAGCATGTTTAATCTCATCTTTGCCTAGGCCCAAAACTGTTTTAACGCCTTGTTAAGTCCAACCATTTTAAACGTATAGTTAATGTGCCTCGCTAGGGCGTGCCCACATTATCTATCTTGCTCGTACATGAATAAAATTAATGCACCTCGCTAGGGCAAAAACTACATTAAAATCACCCATGTACTAACAAGTGTCTTAATCATTGCATGGCAAAAGAGACTTAAAACTTTCTTGAAGGTTTATCATATATAGCATACAACACATTTATGAGCACACAACATAAAGATGTTACGCATCAAGTTTAGCCACTAAATTAATCTCGATTAATTTAAGAATAATATTTATGTGTCATTAGTTTCTCTATAATTATGAGGATGAGACTCTTTGAACTTTGGTTATCATCTCCAAATCAAGATAGCAAGAAGTGCGGTCGAAATAATCCATTAGGCAACCACAATCCCGCACTAATTCAAGAAACCAAGAAAGTAGTTCATGTGGCCGAAACTAAACAATAGATGGTCTCGATGAACGTAGGCCAATTGCATCCACAATTCCACATGGATCTCCAATCATTGAATCAAGAACTTTGTTTCTCAATTTTAGCAATTATGAACTCTTCATAATTCTAACTTCGTTTTATCTTTGAAACTTTGATTGCAATCAAGTTTGGGAAACACAATCTCGATGAACGTAGATTAGCCACCCAAACCTTGAATCAATCTCAGAATCAAACGACTAAAACAAATAGGATTTCAAACCAACTAAATCCACCCCTCGATGAACGTAGTATCAGAATGGTTTTTAGAGTTTGAAATTTTGTCTCAAAATTGTTTTCCCCGATTATTAAAACTTTGATCCAATAAAAAATTAATAATCAAACAATTCAGAATCCAACATAATTTTTAGTGCGATTCAATAGTGCGATTAAAGTTGTAAAACAATAAACCACATAGAATCATATAGCACATAAACATCATATAATCCAATATTCATATCATGCTAGGCATACAAACAATTTATATACACACAACATGATCTAAGTATTGATATAATCAACATGAACGGGGCTCTGATACCACTGTTGGGTTTCAGAGTAACATGCGCAGCGGATTTAGCATTTAAAATTTTATGAAACCCAAATCCCATAGATCCATTCATATGATTAAATCAAATACTTGCAATATGAATACTAGAAAAACTAACCCTTGATGACTTTGAATTTGGTCTTTGATCTTGGTGGAGAAATTGAAGCTTTAATCACGAACAAGTAAGAACACGAACTTTGAAGATGATGAGCTTCACCCTCTAGCGGTATCCACACCTTGAACGAATATCAAGAACACTTGATCTTGGTTGCTAGACCAAAATTGTGGAGCACATTTTCACAATTAATATGAACTATATGGAATAATATTTTGTGTATTATTTTGTTCTTCAATCTAAGATGTCTTAGAACAAAATAAAACTCTCTCAAACTCTTTTGAGACTTGCACAAAAGCTAGGTCAAAGTTTCTGGCCGAATTTTGGTGTTTATATACAAGTAAGACCTATTCCAAATAGGAAACTTGTGTTTAAACCCGTCCAAAATTCTTTTCCAAATCAAATTAGGAAATCTGTCCCGACATGCTTGTGCGGCCGCCCAAAACTAGCTGTGCGGTCGCCCAAAAACTGTGCGGCCGCCCAGCCCAGTTTCTGCGGTCGCACAACATGGTTCAGAAGGCCATATTTTCCATTTTAGTCATTTTTAAGATTCGTTCTCTCGTGTGTGACCCTCTAGGATTATACTGAGTTGGCAATGGGTTCAAACATGAAACCATAAGATATGATTAGGTTCTAGCAAACCGTAATACCTACCCAAATAGTATAACTAGATACAAGTTCGCATTCCATTAGAAATATGTCACAATCCCTTTATCCACGATGTCTTTGAACACAAGTCATGGTCAATAAGTCTACTTGTTTTGTTCAATACTTTTCTCGATCCCGAATATGTTGATAATCCAAACGACATTGATCCAATCAATCCATTTGAGTTTGGCCAAACATTTCATCAACATCATTCCTTCGAGGGGCCAAAGCTTGATATCTCTCCGAAGAGGGAAAAATCCATTTAGCTTATTATTCTTCCCTACGTGAATCCGATTATGCCAATCATACCCTTTATGGCTACCTGTTTAAGGGTAACGTTTGAATATGTCAAACATAATCTTCATCAAGTGGAAGACTATAATAACTTCATGTCTAAGGATTCAATTGACATAACTAACATGAGATTTATATATATGACATTGACCATGACATAAATCTCATACCGCGGGTCATGTCCAGTACCTTGTTCCAAACAAGTACCTATAAATCTAACATGATCATCCCATGATCATTTAGCCTTTATACTAGTGCTTAACAAGCTCTAGGGACGGAGATTATTATAAGCTAACATGAGCATTAATAATAACCTAAATATCTCTTCATCAATATGAATATAATGATAACACATACAACGTTTAACAAACGTGCCTAGGGCACCAACACTAACATGATCATCCCATGATCATTTAGCCTTTATACGAGTGCTTAACAAGATCTAGGGACGGAGATTATTATAGGAAAACATGAGCAACAATAATAATCTTATTATCTCTTTATCATCATGAATAAAATGATAACTTATACAATCGTTTAACAAACGTGCCTAGGGCACCAACACCAACAATCTCCCACTTGCCCTAGGCCCAATCTCCTAGGTATCCAATACCCATAGACCTAACATGACCATCATGTTTTGCTTGTGGAAGTCCCATTGTTTAGCGTGTCTGTAACATTATCATTAGTTGGTACTTTGCATATATTTACGTCTCTCTTATCAACGATTTCTCGAACGATAAGAAAATGCCTAAGTATGTGTTTGGATTTCGGATGTGCCCTTGGTTCCTTTGCTTGATCGATAACACCACTATTATCACTAATAAGGTCTATTTGATTAGCAATTCTAGGAACCATCTTAAGTTCACCAATGAACTTCTTAGTCCAACAGCTTCCTTTGCAGCATCCAATGCAGCAATATACTTAGTTTTAGTTGTAGAATTAGTGACTGTACTCTGCTTGGAACCATTCCAACTTACAGTTCCACTATTCGACATATGCACAAAACCTGATTGCGATCTTTTATCATCTTTTTTGGTTTGGAAGCATGCATCCGAGATCATCTTCCATATCTCCATAGATCATAAACGAATCTTTAGTCCTTCTCAAGTTATTAAGAATCGCTTTCATAGCCATCCAGTGATTCTTAATAGTGTCGGATTGATATCTACTTGTCATGCTCCAAGCATTAAATATATCCGGCTTAGTACTTATCATGGCATGATCGATCCAATTACCGAAGTAAATGGCATCCCATTCATTTTCTCATGCTCATCATTTATCTTAGGACATTTGATTCTTTGCATAGAAAAACTCCATGTAACATTGGCAACTGTCCTCTCTTAGAATCTCCATGTGGAACCTTCTAATGACCTTGTCAATGTATGTACTTTGGCTTAAACCAATTAGCTTCCTTGATGCCAATGACATATGTGGTTTCTTCCATATCTTTCATTGCGAAGTACTTTCCTACGTGTAGGAATGTCGTTTTCAATGAGCAATATGTCATCCACATATTAAATAAGGAATAACACTATTCTCCCACTAATCTTCTCGTGTCTACAAGATTCATCTTCATTCTTGATAAAGTAAACCTCTTTGATTCATCAAAACGAAGATTCCAACTCCCAAAAAGCTTGCTTCAATCCATCCCATGAATTTTCGTAACTTACATACTTTATTAGAATTTTCTTGACTATCAAAACCTTTAGGTTGTATCCAATACATCCTTAAGTGAGTTCCCGTTAAGGAACGCTGTTTTGACATCTTTTCGTCAAATTTCATATTCCAAATATGAAGATGTGACTATGAGAATTCTAGTATGTTTCCTTGCTACCCATGTGAGTTTTTCTCCAAGAAAATACATTCTTATCCTTTTAGTTTTTACACCTTAGGTTAGAATGATCAAGTTCCAAACTTGATTATTACACATGGATTGCCTTTTAGATTTTATGACTCCAAGTCATTAATCTAAGTGTGGAGCGGACATTGCATCTTTGATAAGTGGTAAATACTTCATTCTCAATGTACTTTACCTCAATACTTTCTATTTCGAAATATCCAATATTTCTTGTAATAGATTGTATCATATCATGTATGCAAATGCTTGTATAACTTGAACGGATTTTCACAATCCATTGTGAAAGTTTGTTCAACTTCCATCATAGGTTAAATATTATCTTCTGGGTCTCGAACCATTCGAGATATATTTTACTCCCACTGGTTCTTTTAGAGATAAACCATTTATCTAGAAAACTACCATCATAAGTAACAAACCATTTGTTTCTTATGAGTAAAACATTATCCTCAAGCTCCCTTAGGATGTCCCATGAAAATATATTTGTTAGATTTAAATGTGAGTGTGTCCCAGACAGCTCCTTTCCAAAAGATCTCACCATCTTAAATCTTTACGAAAGACAAACTGAGTTTTCTTTCACCATTTAACCTCTTTTGATGGAACTCAAATTAGTGTAGTTGTAGCGGTTTGTAATACATAACCCCAGGACAAATAATGGAAGGTCAATTTTAACTTTATCATTTTATGATCCATATCCAATAAGGTTCAATACCTCCATGTAGACACATCATTCTAAATGGTGTTCTTAGTGGAGTTTATTGTGAAACTATTTTACAACCTTAATGATAACTATCAAAATCTTGGTTCAATTATTCATCATCACGATCTAGTCAGAATCTTTGAATAGTTTTTACCAAGTATAACCAAGCTTCTCTTTTAGCATAGCTACTTAATGCACCATATACATCGAAATGTATTAGGTCAAGTAAGATATTAGCCTTTTACTATTCATAGTAAAAGATGTCTTGGTCCAAGTAAATAAGATTTGCATAAATCATATGATTCCAAATCATATGACTTAAAACTCCGTCCCATGGAATTTTAGATATGCATTTCTTATTTATTTGATCAAAATAATAATACATAAAGAATTTGATTATTTATGTTATAATCCTCAGTTATTATTTCGTTCTTCAAGATTTAGGATATAAAATTTATTTATATGATAACACAATTTAGTAAATCATAATAAATAAAACACCTTTCTTATTCCAAATAAGAAATAAATATCCTTCATTATCTTATAACAAAATAATATATATATATATATATATATATATATATATATATATTTTACTTCATAAGTAAAGTCACTTTACAAGTGTTCCACGAACAATGTTGCAACCATTGCATCATTACAATTCATTGATCAAACTTTACTATAAGCAGTATTTCAATTTACTAATTATTGCGATATCCAATACCCAATAATTAAATTTAGAAAGATTAATTTATAACATAAAATTCCCAAGTGGTAGTCCCACTACCATTCCTTTTATTGATTATCCAGAATTTTGACTACAATTCTAAATGGTCAATCCAATTGCCATTTTACCAAATTGCATCAATTAGAGTTATTATTTTAACCATAATTATTTCCTTTAGGTTTGACAAGTCTGTCTTACCTTTTCTTTGGCATTTGGCCTCCTTTCCATTATGAACCATGAGCATTGGAGAACATTTCTCCATTATCTTCATCTCCGCAGCTTTTCAGCATATCATGCAACTCGGAGAGATTCTTATTCATTCCAAGCATGTTATAGTTCATCACAAAGTGATTATAACTTTTGGAAAATGAATCAAGAATGAGATCCATGGCTTGCTCCAATCCAATTGGACAACCAAGTTTCTCAAGATGCTCTACGTAGCCTTTATCTTAAGCATGTGAGGTTCCACTTATTTCCCTTTACTCCTTTTGCAAGAAGTGAATGCAATAATGGTTTATACCTCTCTTGCTTATATTGTTTTTTGAGACATGTAACTCAACTCCACGCCTATCTAATAGGCTTCCACAAGTTCCAAACTTTGTTGAAGTTTTGAGCACATAGTCATGAGCACGAGACAACTCACATCCCTAGAAACATACTCATGTCTCTTGTGATTGCCTTTCTCTGGCATTGGGTTATTTTAAGAATAGATCCATCAAGAATATACAACCCATCTTCTTGCCTTAGAACTATTCTTAGGCTAGGATCCAATCCATGAAGTTTGTACCATTCTCTTGAAGCATTATCCTTATCAAGGATTAATCGCAATGATTTTAGTTGTCATCTACAACTTATACAAAATTTTCAAAATTTTACAAGTACCAATCTCATTAAAGAGATAAATAATGTATTTTCAAAAAATACTCTCACTAAATTATATAACCTTCTTATATATCCAATGTATAATATAATTTAAATGGGCTAAGATCCAACTTTAATTTAATTCTAAGTCCGCGGAGGCGGATTACACAAAATTAAATTAATTAGGTAGACAACCCTGTCAATCATATCCAATATGACTCTTAGATCCTTTTTCTGAGATTCCTTTTAAAATTGGGCTAAGATCCAACTTTAATTTACTTTGAAGTCCGAGGAGGCGGAACATACAAAATCAAATTAATTAGGTAGACAATTTCGTGTCAATCATATACAATATAATTCTTTAGGGATCCAATTTCAAAAGCATGTTTAATCTCATCTTTGCCTAGGCTCAAAACTGTTTTGACGCCTTGTTAAGTCCAACCATTTTAAACGCAAAGTTAATGTGCATCGCGTGGGCGTGCCCACATTATCTATCTTGCGCATTCATAAATAAAGTCAATGCACCTCGCGGAGGTGAAAACTACATTGAAATCACCCATGTACTAACAAGTGTTTTAATCATGGCATGGCAATAAAAGACTTAAAACTTTCTTTGAAGATTCATCACCATATAGCATACAACACATTTATGAGCACACAAGATAAACATGTTACGCATCAAGTTTAGCCACTAAATTAATAATCATTAATTTAAGCACAATATTTATGTGTCATTAGTTTCTCTATAATTATGAGGACGAGACCTTTTGAACTTTGGTTATCATCTCCAAATCAAGACAACAAGAAGTGCGGTCGAACTAAGCCATTAGGCAACCACAATCCCACACTAATTCAAGAAACCAAGAAAGTAGTCCATGTGGCCGAAACTGAGCAATAGATGGTCTCGATGAACGTAGGCCAATTGCATCCACAATTCCACATGGATCTCCAATCTTTGAATCAAGAACTTTGTTTCTTAATTTTAGCAATTATGAACTCTTCATAATTCTAACTTCGTTTTATCTTTGAAACTTTGATTACGATCAAGTTTGGGAAACACAATCTCGATGAACGCAGATTAGCCATCCAAACCTTGATCCAATCTCAGAATCAAACGATCAAAACAAATAGGAAAATTAAACCCCGAAAGATCCACATCCAAACCCTAGAAAGAACCCCCAACCGGAACCCTAGGTCCGGCCGGGTCTCTTCATTGGGTCCGGTCGGACCTCCTCTGAAAATCCCAGATTTTTAAAGTTCCAAAGTTTTGCTCAAAATTGTTTTTCCCGATTCAATTAGGATTTGGTGTTCTTGATGATCCAATCATCATGAACATCAGAACCTTGAATGAACAATTCATGAATCCTTAGATTATCAAAACTTTGATCCAATCAAAATTTGATAACCCAAACAATTTTAAATCCACCATAATTTTTATTGCGATTGAATAGTACGATTAAAGTTTATAAAACAATAAAACACATAAAATCAATATAACACATAAACATCATAATCCCAATACTCATATCATGCTAGGCACATAAACAAACAATTTATATACATACAACATGATTATGTATTGAAATAATCAACATGAACGGGGCTCTAATACCACTGTTGGGTTTCATAGTAACATGCGCAGCGGAATTAAGCATTTAAAATTTAATGAAACCCAAAGCCCATAGATCCATTCATATGATTAAGTCAAATACAACATAATGAATACTAGAATACTAACCCTTGATGCCTTTGATAGTGCAACCTTGAATTCGATGGAGGCTTGAAATCTTGATCACGAACAAAGCAAGAATCACGAACTATGAAGATGATAAGTTTCACCCTCTAGCGGTATCCACACCACGAACGAATATCAAGAACACTTGATCTTTGTTTCTAGACCAAATCATGAAACACTGTCACGACCCGAAAAACTAGGCTCTATTTTATTGGTAATAAATAATAATTATTTAATTATTTGCTTATTTATTTATTTAAATTATTATTTATGTAAATATTTATGTGTGCAATTTATGTGTTATAATAAATATGCCTAGCATTTTAATTGGGTCATTTGTGCTAGTGTAATATTTTGGATCTTAATTGTTAGTAGGGAGTGTAGAAATTGTGTGTAGTGTTGAGGAGGGGGCCTAAGTGTAAATTCTTTGAATTATTTCCCCTACTCCCTCCCTACTCCTTCCCTTCTCCCTCACTCTCCATCCTTTCCCAGCATTTTTCTCTCCCTCTCTCCTTGTGTGGGTAAGTTTTTCTTCTCTCATTCTCTCTTCATTTTCTTCATCTTCCTCTCTTAATCTCTCGTTTCTTAAAACTTGAAACATGTTTAGATCGTCGATAGGATCGTTGGAAGCCAAAAATATTTGAAATCCATCAACTTTGAGATTTATCAAGTAAGTTACTTTTCCCCCATTTTTATACTAAAATGTTCCTTTCATGTTCATATAATGCTTTAGTTGTTATATATGAAGTTTGATTGACTTTGAGATTTATTTGGAATTTATTTGAGTTTCTGGGCAAAAATGGTGATATTATGATTTTGGGATTTAATCTTGGATTGGAGTTGTTAGATGATGTGATTTAGGTCCCCTCTTAGCTTAAATGTGGTTTTGGTTCACTTTGGAACTTGTTAGAAGGATTGGTTTGGAGTATTTTAGAGATTGGGGTGATATTGGTTCGAACATGATGAACCCAGCTCTGTTTTCCCGACTGGAATCCAGACCAGGCGCCCGCCCGACCCCCCTCCAGGCGCCCGCCTACATGTCGATTTCTGATGACCAGACCTTCTGGTCATTCAGGCGCCCGCTCGCCCCATTCCAGGCGCCCGCCCGCCCCCTGTTCCAGGAAATTGCCCTTTTGCTTGGTTTATGACTTAAGGCTTAACTAGTTTAGGTTCATTCCTTCTAATTAACTTAAGATAACACCATGGAACACTTTAGTAATTAAAATTGGTTCCTTTGTGAACAATAGTGTTATATAATTCGATCAAGTATTGTTTGGGGCATCTTGATGTATTTGTGTTTATCCCAACCGAATTGAATTTCCCATAAGACTTGGCCTAGGTTTTAGGCGATGTCCTATAGTACCTAGAGGGTTGTTATTGAACACCAAGGTGTAGGGTTTAGTCCTGTCGTGATCATGTTCTAATAAGGGTAACCCTTCGGATTCGTTTGGGGTGTTTAGAATGGGTTCGTTATGAACGGAGATAAAGCGTGAATTGGTAATTGGGTACCTATGGTTTGATTAACCTTAAGGTGTATTCATTCTGATTTCCTATTTTGGGATTTCAGGTGTGATGAGATGGTTGTGTTCATAGTCCTAGTACCTCTTTATGAGTAAACGTTTAGGATAATTTTGGATTATAGTCGTTGCATTATTTGTGAGCGACCGTCTGGGTTGTGTTCTTTATGATTAACTTGTGGGTATTATATTTGGGATGTATTGATATGTGCCTTGTCTTGTAATCTTCTTGTTTTAATGATCAATGTTGTTGTGCTCTTTATGAGAAATTCCGTTTATCGTTGTTGTGCTCTTCATGAGAAACTCTGTTATAGTTGTTGTTAAACTCTTCATGAGTAACCGTTGCATCTTTATGGTGATTAATTGGTATGGTTCCCTACTTCGGAACCCTAAGTTGTTTAATTAAGCTAGTATTTATTACTTAGCATTTATCTGAAAGTCCAGCTGGTTATTTGTGTATCGAGTCAGGCAATGGATAATGCTATAATGGCACGAGCCAAGTCCAGTATAGCATCGCCCATTGGTCCTTCTGTCCTCATCCAGATTGGCCTTGGTTGGGATGAGCTAGCTCCGTTGTGGGTATTCTAACTAATCGTTTTGGAGCATGACTTTGTGGTATGGCTCCCGCCCCTTGTGGCACTTTACATTGTTATTGGTTCCGGTACCGGGTTTCTCTTCAGCTTTTATGCTACTATGAAGATGGTTTGTTTGATTGATGGGTTGAGTGGTCGCTTTTGACCGGGGATTCCTCTTCAGCTTTCATGCTATTATGAAGATGGTGATTTGTTGATTATTGAAGCTGCGCAGCGATCCTTTATTTGGATGTACCGGTTTGGAAACCTTGGCTAATATCCTTTGTTATGTGTTTACTTTCCGCTGCTATCTGTTGACTGTTAATTGTTACATGCTATGTGATATTTATCATTGCTTATTGCTTATTGCATTATAGCATGTCATGTAGTTGCATTAGTAACTTACTGAGATTTTATCTCACCCCGTTTATTTCCATCTTTGTTTTTCCTTAACCCCCCCCAGGAGGAAAAGGATTAGGATTCGCGGATCGAGGAGGACGTCGAGAGGATTGAGATTTTGGGGCAGGTTGTTATGGATCGGTTTACATTATTTAAATGTATAACCTTTTGGGGATAGTTTTACCATTATTGACGTCATTAAGAATTGTATATTTTATTCTTTTTAGTTTAAGCTGTGGAGCTTATGTCAGATGCATTTTGTTGATTTAAACTTGGATTTGTAAAACCTTGTGTTATCGTCTTTTGGTTCAAAATGGAATTTTTAACTTCTATATTTTAGAGTTTTGGTTTTAAGTCGACGTCCAGCTCGCGTATCCCGGACCCGTGGGTTCGGGGTCGCGACAGTTGGTATCAGAGCTATGGTTTGGCTCTAAGTATAAGTCTAAGTGCACTAGTATGACCTAGGAGGGTAGTGTGTTCGGAGTGAGTAACAATTGTTGTTTTATGCAGGTACTTGTTTGAAATGGCTCGAAGGAGAAGTGGTGAAAGTATTACAGGTAATGCAAGTCAGAATGAAACAAGGGAAGAAGCACGTGCAATGTTTCAGGGCATGTTTGAGGCGGCCATGAAGGCCATACATGATCAAGGTCCGAGGGTAGAACAAGCACCACCACCCCGCTACGGATTGGAACAATTTCTGAAATTGAAACCGGTTGAGTTCAATGGGGAACCCGATGTAAGGAAGGCCAAGCTATGGATTGAGTCGATGGAGAAAATTTATGATGTCTTTAGTTGCACCGATGAAGACAAGGTCCGGTTTGCGGCTTATAGACTTGTGGGTGCCGCCGAGCATTGGTGGAAGGGTATTAAAGCGAGTTGGGATGATACTCACACAGTGTATGCATGGGAATTGTTTGTGCGAAAGTTCAAGGAGCATTTCATTCCGGTAGTGGATCAAAACCGAAAGGAGATCGAGTTGCTCAACCTGGAGCAAGGTTTGTTGTCTATAGCTCAGTACTCGGCTAAGTTCATAGAATTAGCCCGGTATTGTGACTATCTTGTGAGGACCGAAGAACAGAAGACTATGAGATTCATCCGGGGTTTGAAGACTTCTATTCGTACTCAGCTTATAGCCCAGAGGATTGTGACATTTCAGGATGCGGTAGACCGGGCATACTTGATCGAGCAAGATATTGGGGAGCATAAGAGGAAGACCAAAGTTGCAAATACGGGTAAACAAGTAAGCCATGCTAAATCTCAACCACAACACCGTTCAGACAACCGAGGTAATTTGGGAGCACCATCTCAGTTTAAAGAACAAACCGCGCTAGGGAATCCGGGTACTACTTCGGGGAAACAAGGGAAACAAGGTAGGTGGCTTTGCACTTACTGTCAGAGGGAAGGCCATTTGGAGGATAAGTGTTGGAAGAAGCAAGGAAAATGTATCAATTGTGGTCAACTGGGTCACTTCATAAAGGATTGTCCGAGGTTTAAGGTTCAATCATCAGGAACAGGAACCAGTACTTCACCGGGTCAGAAGAGAGATGCTTCGGGGAACCCTAAGGTATAGGGTAGAGTAATTGCGATCGATCAGCACTCACCAGGTAACGGATAAATTTCAGGAGGTATTATTTAGCGTCGTGAGAGCGAGCGCGTGCACTATAGGATCATCGCATCTATGTGTTTCTGTGCATTTAGTTGCATTTATTTCTTTTGAGTCTTTGACTTATGTGTTGTCGGTGTCTACTCCTATGGAGGAGTGTAGGATATCTGATGGAGTCTTATGTGCTCATGTTGTGCTTAAAGGTAGATATGACTTACCTGCTAATTTGGTCATATTGCTATTATGAGATTTTTGATGTCATTTTGAGAAGGGAAATGTCGTGCTTTAGTCAATTGTTGTAGGAAAATTGTTATACCCTCTCTTCCCTTTTGCTTAAAATTGTTTTGAGACCGTTCCTTTGTGTAGAGTTAAGCATATCTTTTCTTATTTGGAATTTGGCTATTTCGCTTCGATGGGTGACAATGGGTGTCTATACCAAGTTGTTGTGTGTATTTATCATTTGTAAGATTTCTATTTTTCTTCTGAACAGTACCTAGTGTTTAAGGGAAACTTGGGTTAAATTGAATTGTTGTGGTACAAGGTTGTAATTCTAATATTTAGATCAATATCCATATTGTATCGGTTGGACTATAGGAGTTGAGGATTCAATGAGGATCTCTTAAGAAAAAAATTATGGTCACTTTTAGTACATCCCCGTGAATGCATCGGAATGGATTAGTATGGAGAGGTGTACGATTTGTTACGGATGATGAGTTTGTTGTAGGAGTTATAATCGATAATGGTGGTAAGCGTGTTAAGTTAGAAAGGAATAATAAGTACATTTTGGGAGAGTAACAATTTCTCAATCTATGTTAAAGGCATTTTGAAATTTGGTTAGGTAGTGGTTCTATGGTCCTAAATCCCCTTTTTGGTGACGTTTCCCGAATTGGATCAAGTGTATGTGAAGGAAGTTGATTGTCAATACTTGGACATAATTAAGAATATCATGAATTGATATTGGGTCAGTTGGAACGTGGCTAGCTAATTGGTTTATTATGACGGTAGTACTATTGAGCCTAAGTATCATTAGGTTAATAAATGTATGCATGAAAGAATAACTTGGGTTAGTTATCGAAGATTTAGAATTGTTAAAATTCATTGAGTATATGAGCACGGATTATAATTTAAATGGGAGTTAGAGAAAACCTTTTGAGGATGAAATTAGGATCGTTTTGCAGACTATTGAGTATATTGAATTGTTTGGGCTTCAAGACCGGATTAATGAAGGGATGAGAGTATAACATAGATTAAGTGGACACTTTGTACGAGAAATTTTGGGGTTTGTATGGTACTATTAATTTAAGGTGCTAACTCAAAGCGAAGACACTATAATGGTAATCCATAGAGATATAGCCATTTCGATGAATATTGTGGAAATAGAAATTTCTTTAGCCTTTTTATATTTTAAAAGCTAATTAGGCTCGGGGTGGTGAGGTTTTTGAAATTCTGGGGAATACTACTAAGCATGCGATTTACAAAAGGAAACACCTTTGCAGTGTAATTAAGGATTTAATAAGGTGAGCTTGGGATATCTCGAAAGTTATGTTTGGGAGCAATTGGGATTCTCCAATTTT
Source organism: Campanula takesimana (assembly GCA_026119855.1). Taxonomy (NCBI): domain Eukaryota; kingdom Viridiplantae; phylum Streptophyta; class Magnoliopsida; order Asterales; family Campanulaceae; genus Campanula; species Campanula takesimana. Next base: position 447,907 of record JAOWBW010001058.1, read on the forward strand.
GATCGTGGATTCTAATTAGTAGTGAAGGTTATGATTGAAGGAAGTTATGTGCGAGAGGTCGTGGTATGGTGAACATTATTTAAGGTTACCTTGTAGTAGTTTAGAATGGGCAATTGAGGAATTTGAGAAATGGCGGAATTATCGTGTCCGTAGCTATTTGGTCTTTCGGGTAAGTCTCGTTAAAATTCGGGTCGAATTTTCTTTAAGAGGGAGTGAATGTCACGACCCGAAAACTAGGCTCTATTTTATTGGTAATAAATAATAATTATTTAATTATTTGCTTATTTATTTATTTAAATTATTATTTATGTAAATATTTATGTGTGCAATTTATGTGTTATAATAAATATGCCTAGCATTTTAATTGGGTCATTTGTGCTAGTGTAATATTTTGGATCTTAATTGTTAGTAGGGAGTGTAGAAATTGTGTGTAGTGTTGAGGAGGGGGCCTAAGTGTAAATTCTTTGAATTATTTCCCCTACTCCCTCCCTACTCCTTCTCTTCTCCCTCACTCTCCATCCTTTCCCAGCATTTTTCTCTCCCTCTCTCCTTGTGTGGGTAAGTTTTTCTTCTCTCATTCTCTCTTCATTTTCTTCATCTTCCTCTCTTAATCTCTCGTTTCTTAAAACTTGAAACATGTTTAGATCGTCGATAGGATCGTTGGAAGCCAAAAATATTTGAAATCCATCAACTTTGAGATTTATCAAGTAAGTTACTTTTCCCCCATTTTTATGCTAAAATGTTCCTTTCATGTTCATATAATGCTTTAGTTGTTATATATGAAGTTTGATTGAGTTTGAGATTTATTTGGAATTTATTTGAGTTTCTGGGCAAAAATGGTGATATTATGATTTTGGGATTTAATCTTGGATTGGAGTTGTTAGATGATGTGGTTTAGGTCCCCTCTTAGCTTAAATGTGGTTTTGGTTCACTTTGAAACTTGTTAGAAGGATTGGTTTGGAGTATTTTAGAGATTGGGGTGATATTGGTTCGAACATGATGAACCCAGCTCTGTTTTCCCGACTGGAATCCAGACCAGGCGCCCGCCCGACCCCCCTCCAGGCGCCCGCCTACATGTCGATTTCTGATGACCAGACCTTCTGGTCATTCAGGCGCCCGCTCGCCCCATTCCAGGCGCCCGCCCGCCCCCTGTTCCAGGAAATTGCCCTTTTGCTTGGTTTATGACTTAAGGCTTAACTAGTTTAGGTTCATTCCTTCTAATTAACTTAAGATAACACCGTGGAACACTTTAGTAATTAAAATTGGTTCCTTTGTGAACAATAGTGTTATATAATTCGATCAAGTATTGTTTGGGGCATCTTGATGTATTTGTGTTTATCCCAACCGAATTGAATTTCCCACAAGACTTGGCCTAGGTTTTAGGCGATGTCCTATAGTACCTAGAGGGTTTTTATTGAACACCAAGGTGTAGGGTTTAGTCCTGTCGTGATCATGTTCTAATAAGGGTAACCCTTCGGATTCGTTTGGGGTGTTTAGAATGGGTTCGTTATGAACGGAGATAAAGCGTGAATTGGTAATTGGGTACCTACGGTTTGATTAACCTTAAGGTGTATTCATTCTGATTTCCTATTTTGGGATTTCAGGTGTGATGAGATGGTTGTGTTCATAGTCCTAGTACCTCTTTATGAGTAAACATTTAGGATAATTTTGGATTATAGTCGTTGCATTATTTGTGAGCGACCGTCTGGGTTGTGTTCTTTATGATTAACTTGTGGGTATTATATTTGGGATGTATTGATACGTGCCTTGTCTTGGAATCTTCTTGTTTTAATGATCAATGTTGTTGTGCTCTTTATGAGAAATTCCGTTTATCGTTGTTGTGCTCTTCATGAGAAACTCTGTTATAGTTGTTGTTAAACTCTTCATGAGTAACCGTTGCATCTTTATGGTGATTAATTGGTATGGTTCCCTACTTCGGAACCCTAAGTTGTTTAATTAAGCTAGTATTTATTACTTAGCATTTATCTGAAAGTCCAGCTGGTTATTTGTGTATCGAGTCAGGCAATGGATAATGCTATAATGGCACGAGCCAAGTCCAGTATAGCATCGCCCATTGGTCCTTCTGTCCTCATCCAGATTGGCCTTGGTTGGGATGAGCTAGCTCCGTTGTGGGTATTCTAGCTAATCGTTTTGGAGCATGACTTTGTGGCATGGCTCCCGCCCCTTGTGGCACTTTACATTGTTATTGGTTCCGGTACCGGGTTTCTCTTCAGCTTTTATGCTACTATGAAGATGGTTTGTTTGATTGATGGGTTGAGTGGTCGCTTTTGACCGGGGATTCCTCTTCAGCTTTCATGCTATTATGAAGATGATGATTTGTTGATTATTGAAGCTGCGCATCGATCCTTTATTTGGATGTACCGGTTTGGAAACCTTGGCTAATATCCTTTGTTATGTGTTTACTTTCCGCTGCTATCTGTTGACTGTTAATTGTTACATGCTATGTGATATTTATCATTGCTTATTGCTTATTGCATTATAGCATGTCATGTAGTTGCATTAGTAACTTACTGAGATTTTATCTCACCCCGTTTATTTCCATCTTTGTTTTTCGTTAACCCCACCCAGGAGGAAAAGGATTAGGATTCGCGGATCGAGGAGGACGTCGAGAGGATTGAGATTTTGGGGCAGGTTGTTATGGATCGGTTTACATTATTTAAATGTATAACCTTTTGGGGATAGTTTTACCATTATTGACGTCATTAAGAATTGTATATTTTATTCTTTTTAGTTTAAGCTGTGGAGCTTATGTCAGATGCATTTTGTTGATTTAAACTTGGATTTGTAAAACCTTGTGTTATCGTCTTTTGGTTCAAAATGGAATTTTTAACTTCTATATTTTAGAGTTTTGGTTTTAAGTCGACGTCCAGCTCGCGTATCCCGGACCCGTGGGTTCGGGGTCGCGACAAACACGCTTTCATGATATGTAGAACTATATGGAATTATTATGTATATGATATTCTTGTTCTTCAATCTAGGGATATCTTAGAACAAGTAATAAACCCTCTCAAACCCTTGGAGGCACTCACAAACATAACATAATCATTAGATCTTATTTGGGGTGTTTGAACATCTATTTATACTCACAAGTCCTTAACCCTTAAGGTCTTTGAGTCTAAATCCCGTCATAGTTCGAAACTTTCCAAATCAACCTTCCAGCGGTTGCTCGGCCGAGAGCTGCTCGTCCGAGTCCTTTAGTTTGCGCGGCCGTGCACTCATATTTTAGCATTCAAAAATTGCACGCTCGGCCTCTCCTTTTAAAGTGCTCGACCGAGCTGCTCGGCCGAGTCCTTTAATCTACGCTCCCGTGCCCACCGAAATCTACCAAATTCCAATTTAGTCCTTTTAGGATTCGTTCTATTGTGTGTGACTCTCTAGGATTACACTAAGTTGGCAATGGGTTCAAACATGAAACCATAAGATATGATTAGGTTCTAGCAAACCATCATACCTACCCAAATAGTGTAAATATATACAAGTTCGCATTCTTTTAGAACATGTCATAATCCCTTTGTCCTTCGATGTCATTGAACACAAGTCATGGTCAATAAGTCAACTTGTTTTGTTCAATACTTTCTCGATTCCGAATATGTTGATAATTCAAATGACATTGTGTAGATATCCCGGGGAGCCACGGCTTGGCTAGAGAGCGTGAATTACCTAGGATGTCTAATTGTGTTTTAGAGTCGCCACCCATGTTTTTGAGAAACGTAAGAAAACCTAATGTTTATGAGCCTAAGTTTGATTTACGAAAACAGAGATTCTTTGGGATGAGGGGTTCGGGGGTTAGGTTACGAAATGAGAAGTACTTAAACACTCATTTCGCCCGAGCAAAGTCGGTCTTGTTTGTTCATAATTCACTTTTAAAGATAAATGTGTTCTTCCTATTTGAATAATGATAAAAAGGGGTTTAAAAGTTTAAAATGTAGGGAGATGACTCCTAGGCCAATTCAATGTAATGAAAGGACCATTGGTGTCATGTCCCAAATGGTTTTGGGGTGATTGCACATTTGATTGGAGAAGAAGAAGAAGAAGAAGAAAGTTTAAGACATTTACCTATAGTATCCTTCAAAGAGAACCTCTTGAAAAGCTTTGAAGAAGAGGTTGAATACTTAGTTGAAGAAGTCCCAAGGAAAAGTCTAGAAAAGAAGTGAGGAAAAAGGTCTCAAAAGTCCCCCTTCCATTGATGGATTGGAGGGGTTTTTATAGTTGAAAGAGGGGAGTTTTTGGAGCCAAACGGAGTCTACAAGAAATCTTTCCCGGGAAAAATCATGTATAATGATCAAGGGAGAGATTCTTGGGCAGAATCTGTAACTGACACACCCCAGAAGCGCGCGCATCCCACCTAGGCAGCGGAAGGCGCGCGCGTCTGGCCTCAAGAGGCGGAGGCGCGCGACTCTGAAAAGCAATTTTTGACAGAATGGACTAGAAAGTTAGAACTGTTATTCAGTTTAGTCCCAGGACTTAACGGAGTCCGTTTGGAACTTAACCAAAGTAACAGAAACTAACAGAAAACACTTAAAAGAGGGAGAAACACAAAATCAAGTGTGCAATCGGGGTGAGAGGTCCAAGGCGGGGTGTCTACAGAGCCTCTTGGCGGCATGGATTGCGAAGCAAACGCGCCGACGAAAGACAGACATCCGCCTAGGACATCACCAAGAAAAAGAAAAGACTCGATAAAAGCAGGAATTTGAAATTGCAGGGGATAGAGGTGCACTCCCTGTGTGAGAGGCTTTGAGAGATATATGTGCGCTCCCTGTGTGAGCGGCTTTGCCAATAGCGGGATCCGTTTGAGAGAGCCCGCGCCCGAGATGATCGGATCACCGCGAAATGACCGCCCGTGAAAGCGGTTTGCGCCCGTCTCGTGCTGATGCGCTTTTGGAAATGCGCTCGGTTCTCACACAATGGTTTCCTCTTGATGCTGTGATTTGATTGCAAGAGTCGCCACCTCATTTTGATTTTAGGAAAAATGAAGAAAAAACCTTTTTTGAGAAAATAGGTTCGGGGGCTAAGTTACGAGAAGAGAAGGGGTTAGGCACTCTTCTCGCCCGTGATGGTCTCTATATGCGTGCCACTTATATTAAATTTTATGCCTTTTAATTTGGATTTTATGCCCTACCAAAAAATGGTGATGAAATATATATGGAGGTCTTCCTATTCTAGGAAGTTTCATTTTTATTCACAACCGGGAACTCGGTTTGAGTGGATTCCCCGATTGGTTTTCAAGAATGGTTTTGATCATATCAAGCAATAATACATCCACGGGAGGGGATATTTACACAATTACACATATACAAAAAATATGGGAGACAAATCCCACAAATAATAATAAATATCCTCGACGGTGCTTTTGTTGATTTCGGTGACATTTTCCGTCCCCGAGCCGTCGTACCTGTCCTAAAATCAATCCGATTCCAAAAATAAAAATTGGGGGTTAATCCTTGAATACTAGGGATAACAAGGGAGTTTTTGTATACTTTTTGGACCAATTTTAGGCCCCAAACACATGCAATAAAATTGATCACAAAATTCAGCCCAGAAAAGGCAAACAGAAACCTTAGCATTTTTATCACCAATTTTCACCATCTTAGCTTGGGAATCTGACAAAACCCAAAGAACAAAAGTTTAATACCACGCACACAACATGAAGATCCCAAAATTTGGAGTTCATAGGATTATTTTTATTGGTTCAAAAGGTTTCTGACATTTCAATGTCAGAAACTGGAAGTGCAGAATCTGAATTTTTGAGTTTGAAACATATGTTTGAAAGGAGAACTTCCATTGATCCAAAAAAAGTATAAAAATATGATAATCATCCTGAGTTCGTTTAGAACAAAATACATTATTTGATCTTTGTCCAGAAAATTATTTTTCATCATGTTTGAAGCCCAAGAACACAGAAAGGTACCACAGTGAATAAACAAATCAGAATCACTGAGACCCAAATTTATGCATGAAAATATGATCTAGGCATGGAATATGAACATGAAACTTTAGGATCATATATTTAAACATGTTATGAATAACCTTTGTTCTTTGACATAAACCAGAAAACCATTCTATGATGGATTTACAAGCTCATCAAAATCAAGACTTTATACAGAAAGTAAAAACTGATTATATGAGGCATGATTATAGACCTCAAAACACTACTGTATCTTCAAACCAAGGCATGAAACTCAAGGAATTTGATATTTAACATGTTAACAACATTATCCAAGAGCTATTTCTCAACAAATAATGATTTTCACATGCATGATCATGAAGGAAAGCCAAAGAGGGCAGATTTACGCCCTTTGAGAGAAACATGAAGATTTTCATACACAAATTAAAGCATATGAATATTATGACTATTATGAACATATATAAACATAATAAACTGAGTATTAGCATCACATGATCATCATTTATATACATAAACAAAGATTTACAAAGCTAAAAAAAACATGGAAGATGAAGGAAACCTAGTCATTATTTGACTAGGTTCCAAACCACTCCCAATATTGCTTACATATCTAAAGAGCCAAGGTTTACATAGAGTTTTACCTAGCTTTTGAGATTATGGGTGCTTCCTTTGTCAACCAAGGGAAGACTTTTTCTTTTCTTTTTGCTTTGTGTTTGATCAAAGTTTTGGCTTTGATGTGTTTTTTGTGGTTTGTTTGGTGATTTATGGGTGGTGTAGGGGTGGTGGTGTGGTGGTGGTGTTCTTGTTGAGAGAGAATGAGAGTGGAGGATGGTAGGGTTTTTTTTTCTTTTTGTTTTTGTGTCTCTCTTTTTTGAAATGGATGAGAGTGGTGTATATAGGAGGAGGGAGGTGGTAAATTGGTTGATACTTGGAGGGGGGAAGTTGTAAATTGGTGGATTCATCATCTATCCTTCTTGACTAAGGCTTAAAGTCATCTTCCTTATCTCTGTTCCGGCTTTCCGCTCCGTAACTGCTCCGTTGTGCGCGTCTCCGGTGTCCCGGTTGTCCGCGAGTCCAACATGAAAGTTGCTCGGAATATTTTTCTGGTCAGGCCGGTATATCTGAAATATTTTTATGAGCAAGGAACGACAATAATATATTTTTTGCTCTTCTTGACCAGTTGATAAGATATTTTGAGATATTTTCCAATTTGGATAACTATCTTTCTGGCTCCGGCTTTCCGCTCCGTCGTGCGCGCTCCGGTGTCCCGGTTATCCGCGGGCCTAACATGAAAGTTGCTTGGAATAATTTTGTGGTCACGCCGGTATATCTGAAATATGTCAATTAGCAAGGAAAGGTAATAATATATTTTTAATACACAGAATGGATAACAGCGAGCAGTTCGGGGGGGTTGCGGGCCCCGTTTCCGGTCCCGCACCTCGAAAAACGAAATTTTTGCCTGTTTGTTCATTTTTTCGCTCTGATCATGAATTTGAAGTCCGTTTATCCATTCGATGCACCGATAAGGCTCATGGCAGTCCCGCACAGCCAAATCGAGGGTTTTAGGTCAATTTTCGGGTTTAGACCGATTCAAGGTGGGTTTTTAGGGGTGCGAGATCAGGGTATCTACAAAGCCCCTCGTCGAATCTCCTGGTTAAAGGGGATTCTACGATTCACTAAGAGACACTCGATCTCATCTAGGGTGTAACGGCTGGGTCCAAGGTAGGACTTCATACGTATCTCTTTCGAGAATCAAGCTTCCGTAGTTCTAACTCAAACTATCAATCAAACACAGACAATGGTCGGTTCCGGTTTCCCGGTTTACCTACGTATCTCTCTCGAGAATCAGACCAAACGTAGTTCAGGTTTATTAAAATTTAAAGCATGGGGTAGCATTGAGATGCGATATCTCTTTGCTGGGGATGGGGGTTGGCATTGAGACATGGTTATGAGAATGGGCGGCTGAGCTCACCAAGGTAAGCTGCCTACGTATCCCTTGCGGGAATCAAATCGCGGCGTAGTTCTGGGGAGGTACAACTCGGGCCCCCGAGATGAACAAGGTGGAATAACATAACTTCAACTGGGGAACGTACGACGTTGCGCAGTTCGGGGGAGGTAATCTCGGGCGCCCGAGAATACCGGGGTGGAACAACATAGCATTGCTGGGGAGTTACATTGAGAAGCGAAGTCTCTTTGCTGGGGGGTTGGTATTTGACCAACAAATTGCGAGAATTGGCGACTGAGTCCAACGTTGTGAACTGCCTACGTATCCCGCTGTGGGAATCAAGTCGAGTCGTAGTTCTGATTAGAACCGACTCGAATAATTAAGAGAAGGTTTAAGACCAACACGACTCAAGGGTTGACGCAAGGTACAATCCGAGTAAAGGATGCATTGAGATTTGATCTCTCTTTGCAAAGGGATGGAAATCATGAAGGGAGAACGTACGACGCTGCGCAGTTCGGGGAGGTAATCTCGGGCGCCGGAGAAGACCAAGCTGGACAACATATCTTTTCAAAAGGGGGACCTACGTGGTTGCGCAGTTCGGGGGAAGTAATCCCGATCTTTCGAGAAAACTGAGGGCAATAAACAACTGAAGCCATTTATGTACACAAACTAAAATCAAGAATACGCTGCATTCTGCGCCGTCCAGATTCTTCTGCCTTTGTTTTTGCTGTGTGATGAGATTTTTGTACTTTTTAAGCGAGAGACCACCGCTTTGTGTGATCCACTGGTGCTGTTTTAACCCCGACTGATTTTTTTTTGCTATTGGGAGGGATAACAGGATCGGCTTCATCCGTTGATCTGACCGAACACAATCTTTCTTTTATTCTGAAATTCCGGATACTCTTTTTTTTTTTTTTTTAAATGACACCGACTCGCGATTAATGACCAACACTGAATCAAGCCCGGATTTCAGAGGGCGGCTGCGGTTATATTCATGACAAAGGGGACAAGGTTCAATGCCTAGGGATGAGGACAAGGAAAATGTCAGCTTTTCTAAGAGCCGCCGCACGGACGACTGACACCTTCTGCTGGGTTTTTGACTTTTCGAACCTTGCTTTTGGCTAGGGGGGACGGGGAGACAACCCCTTTTGGAATACTGATGATTTAGGCCGAGTTTTTGGGAGGTTATAAAAGGGGAGGGGGAGCTCTTCTTATTTTCACACCAACCAACTTCTCCTTCTTTCCTGCTTTGCATCCTTTAGCTCATTTCCCTTCTAAAATGGCTAATCGTGGCCAAACCCTGGTTAACATCGAAGAATACCGGGTAGGACTCGACTGATGGGTGAATTCATACCCAAATAATGTACGAGCGGTGCTAGAAGAAAACTATCATTTCAAGTTGCTCTTTACTCTGAGGAAGCTTCCCATTCAGTGGGAGATGATCCGCGGTGCTTCTGTTTTCTGGTCAACCCGGACCCACTTGTTCAATTTCAATCAAGACGAACTGTGTCCCACCTTTGAGGAATTCTGCGCCATTACAGGCAATACCATTTACGGCGAGGCCATGGTGCCCACTTCCCGCAGGACACCTGCTCGGTGGCTCATTGAAACCTTTGGCTTTGATATTGACTTCTCAAGGGTTCTCCTTCATGGGACCCACCTTGACATTACTTGCTTCCCCGAACTCTTTGGCGAGGCTGACCCTCATAACCCGGTGTACTCCAACCGTAGGACTTTGCCTTGGTTATGTGCCTATTTGCAGAGATGTTTTTCGTTTCTTACGATGGCTTCATCGACTCAAGGATGGTGGACATCGTTGATTCTTGCAAGCGTGGTGCCGGCAACGTGATGACTGTCCTCTTGGCTGAGACTTTGCATGGGCTGGACGGCTACTATCCCAGAGGTGATGCTTTCACGTCGGGCAGCCCCATTCTATTGCAGATCTGGCTTCAGGAGCATCTCAAGATCATTCGGCCGGTGTCGAATCCAGACTATACCCCTTCTATGCTTCCAAGGCGAGGTTTATACAGGCAAAACTGCACTACCGTCAAGGAGTGGGTTGGACACTTTTAGCGGATCACATCGGCAGACATCACGTGGGTGCCTCCGCATTGGGTTTTGAGCAGGTATATCATTACGAGTGCGGGTCATTCCTTCATCTGGCTGGCTGGGCTTCGCTCCACCACTTTCTACTTGGGCCAACGGGTGGCTCGCCAGTTCAGACAAGTCTAAGGGATCCCCTTTTCTGACCTTCCCATCACATATAATTTGCCGGTGAGTACCATCATATGCAACTTGATCAAAGAGGTTTGGTATCAGAATGGTGCACACATCGGTCGAGGCAGGCGCCGGGGTGAAGGGGACACATTTTATGAACCCATTTTGGAATATCTTGAGTGGTTGGGCCCTCAAATTGCTGAAGAAACTGCTACCATTGCAGCTTTGGTACTGGAGCTCGTAAGTCCTGAAATTTTTTCTGGGGATTACTATTCCCAGATAACAGGGCCGACAGTTTTCTAGAATCAGATTGGCGGGAGTCAACCACGCAGCGGTCATCGATCCGGATGCCGCAGAAATTATCGGGGCTCAACTTCAAGGAACACCCAGCCTGATGCAACGAACTCTGAGAATCAAAGGGGAGAAAGCTCGACGGGTCCTTATCCGAACCTGTTCGATTGTCTCAGTCCCTGAATAAAGTTTCAGTTATTTTCGCTTTAATCCTTGGTTGCCACGCCAAGATGATGTGTTTTTATTTCAAAGTTTGTTGTGTTTGTTTTTCCTTTTGAATGTAATGTTTGCAAGTTCAACGTGGGGAATAAAAATCTTTCTTTACTTTTAATGACCGGACCCGAAGGTTGCCTACGTTCCTCTTTAGAGGCTCAGGTCAAGTGAATAAGGAGTAGCCCCAGTCGGTGTCCGAACAGATGTGCGGTATCCCCACAAGGCTAAAGGCAGCTTCTCGGACCAATCTTTTCCAGTGATAGCCATCTTTCTAATGATGTTCTCCAGGGTTTTGTTCGCCGCTTCTACCGCTCCATTGTCTTGGGGTCGATAGGGGGATGACTTGTGTCTGACCACCCGGAATTCGTTAAGCAATCGGTTGACTTCCCCTTCAAAGTGAGTTCCATTATCTGAGATCATCTCATAAGGGACCCCATATCTGTAGAAAATGTTGGTACGAATGAACTCGGCTACCTTCTTGGCATTCAAAACTTTGTAAGAAGCGGACTCAACCCACTTGGTGAAGTAATCGATAGCTACGAGCACGTATTCTTGCCCACCCAAACCTTTTGGTTTGACCTGACCAATAACATCTATCCCCCATGTGGAGAAAGGCCAAGGAGCAGTTGATTGATAAAGAACGTGTGGCGGCAGATGTTGTAGACTAGCGTACCGCTGACACTGATCACAGGTTCGCACTTTCATCATATAATCCTTTTCCATCGTGGTCCAGTAGTACCCTTGCCTCACTATCTTCTTAGCGAGCATGTGCCCATTCATGTGGGGTCCACACAGTCCCCCCATGGATTCATCCATGATTCTATTCGCCTCAGTCTTATTTACACAGAGCAAATTTGGTCCGTGATGATACCTTTTGTACAACAGATCTCCGGAAATCACAAATTGGGAGGCCCATCTGCGCATTGCAATCCTTGCCCTTTTGTCCTTTATGGAGGGTAGGTCCCATTCCTGAGCACATTCCATACGTCTGTATACCACGGCTCTTCATTCTCTTTGCTTTCTAGCTCAATATCCAGGCAGTAGGCTGGGATTGATCTCTTACTAACCACAAACGGCTTTACCATAACATCTGCAGGGAATTCAATGATGGAGGCTAGGGTAGCCAATGCATCTGCGAATCTGTTTCGGTCCCTTGGGAGATAATGGAATGAGATATTTGAGAAGCGTTCTGTGAGTGCTACCAGTCGAATATGATACTGCTGTAGTCTTGGATCCAGGATTTTCCATTTTCCCTCGACCTGATTGATGATCAAGGCAGAGTCCCCGAACACTTCAATTTCTTTGACCCCTCGATTTAATGCTTCTCCCAGGACGGCGATGCAAGCCTCATACTCTGTTGTGTTATTCGAACAGTCGAAGTCTAACCGGATAGCAATGGGCGTGTGCGCATCACTTGGATCAATGAGCAAGATTCCAATTCCGAAACCTCTCTTGTTGGCAGCCCCATCAAAGAAGAGTTGCCACTTATTCTCCGAACAATCAACAGTGTAGATCCCTTCATCGGGAAACTGAGCTTCTGGTCCGGGCTCAAGATCATGAGCCAAATCTGCAAGCTGGTCTGCTATCACCCTTCCTTTAATGGACTTAGGCGTTGCGTAAGTCATATCAAAATCGCTTAAGATAAAAGCCCACTTGGCCACTCGATTGGACATGGTTGGCCTTTCGAGGATGTAATTCACTGGATCCATTCGGGATATAATCTGGATAGGTAAGGATTGCAGATAAATTTTAATCGCTACGAGACCCAAACCAAACCGGTACATGCCTTTTCCAACGCTGAGTAGTTCAATTCACTCCCTTATAGCTTTCTGCTACAAAATAGATGGCACTTTCCACCCAGGAGTCCTCTTTTTCTTGTGGAAGCATTGCTTCTACTGCAGTATCAGTAACTGTTAGGTATAGTCGTAAGGGTTTGTACGAATGAGGTGGCGCCAAGACGGTGGGCTTGTCAAGTATTCTTTGACCTTTCAAAAAGCATCTGGCATTCTTCATCCCATGATCGATCGGTGTCCTTTTTTAGGAGCTTAAAGAGCGGTTCACACATCATGGTTAACTACCGTATGAATCTGCTAATGTATTGAATCCTTCCCAAGAAACCTTTCACCTCTTTTTGAGTTCGAGGTTGAGGCATTTCTGTGATGGCCTTTATTTTGTCGGGGTCGACTTCAATCCCTTTTTCAGTTACCAAGAAACCTAAGAAGTACCGAATGTGCATTTAGCAGGATTCAATTTCATGTGGGTACTTCCGCAACCTTTCGAAGAACTTTCTGAGGTCAATCAGATGCTGAGCGCCTTCTTCAACTGAGTGCACAATCATGTCATCCACGTAGATTTCAAGCTCTTTGTGGATCATGTCATGAAAAAGGGTCGTAGCACCTCTTTAATAAGTGGTTCCGGCATTTTTAAGACCGAAAGGCATCACAGTATAGCAGAACGTCCCCCACGGGGTGATGAAGAAAGTTTCTCTTGATCTTCTACTGCCATCTTAATTTGGTTATAACCCGCCATTCCATCAACGAACGACTTCACTTTGTGCATTGCAACCGAGTCCACCAAAATGTCAATATTGGTAACGGGAAATCATCCTTCGGGCAAGCCTTGTTGAGGTCTCTGAAATCAACACATATCCGGACTTTGCCGTTCACCTTTTCAACTGTGACCATATTGGACAACCATGGGGATACTCCACAACTCGGATGAAGCCTACTTATAGCAGCCTCTCGATCTCCTCTTTAACCTGAAGGGCCCACTGCGGCTTGATTCTGCGTAGTTTCTGCTTGACCGGTTTGGCGTCAAGAAAGTAGGAATTCGGTGTTCCACGATCGTCGGATCTAACCCTGGCATTTCTTCATACGACCAGGCAAACACATCAAAAAATTCTTTGAGTAAACTGATCAGCTGTTCCCTGTCAGCCCCTTGCATGAAGCTCCCGATCTTCATTTCTTTGAGTTATTCATTCAGCCCCAGATGATGGTAGACAGATTTTCCCCACAGGCTTCTAATTTTCGTTCCCCACGCTGTTTTGCTAACCTGTTTAAATCGATTAAATAGTCTTTTTCATCTTGACTTATGTTTTTAAAGATTCATGATTAACTTTAGTTGTTGTTAAATTTTCACTTGTTAAATCATTTTTTTAAAATATTGGCAACCGAGGAGTAAGCGGAAATAGAGGAAACTTCATGCACAAAAGAGGGGAGTACAAGCTCGGCGACCGCGTCGAGGTCTCGACAGTGAGGTCCTCTTCGGGAGTCCCGGAAACAACATTAGATAGCACAAAGGGTTCAAAAGCGGGGCCATCAGGGCGAACATAACCAAACTGCTCCACCAGAGTGTCAGTAGTAGCGAGCGGGCCAGTGGTTCTGGACAGTTATTAAGTGGTGCCACTGCCTGCTTGAGGTGCTTCACCGGGTCATAAGCTTCACCATTACCATTTTCGATCATAACCACATATCCGTCTTCAAGACCAATTCCTTCAAACAACCCGAAGACATCATCTTCTTCATCAATATTCCAGGGAATAATCGGGTCCAGTTGCATATAGGAACTGCCCACATCAATGTTTTCATCGACCATCTTGATATTCTCAATACTTCCCATCCAGCATGAGGCTTTTCATTAATGCCAATAACTGGCTCAAAAGGCATAACATACGCGACATCTTCAACTTTGCAAACAAAATATCCCTTCCAGGGCTTTCATAAGGACGGAGTGGGGGGAGCTTATAGGTCCTTCCACTTTTGATAGCAGTATGTCTCTCCCTTTTCTGACGTACAGCTTCGGTGATTTCGGCAGGAGTCGGTTTGTAGCCAAGCCCAAAAGGAAGGAAGAAAAATGGAACATCATCCTTGATAGGTTCAATACACCCTTGTTGCTCTTTTCCAAGCCCCATCATAGGCAGGAACTTCATCTTCTTGACCATATTCAAGGCCATTGCGTCTCCATACATGGTCCGCTTTCTACCAATTAGATCGGTCTCCTTGACATATTCAATAGCATGGATCCGAGCTTGTGGGATCACTTCAAAACCACTCAAGAAGATGCTAGTATCTTTGTGCTCAATTCCCAAAATCGGGAGGTCATGAACTTGCGTATCATCTTGGGGATGAACTACCACTACATGATTGTCGTAGATGAACTTGATGCACTGATGGTAGGAGGAAGCTACCCCTCTTACTCCATGGATCCAAGGGCATCCCAAGAGTAGACTGAATGAGGACTTGATATCAATCACTTGAAATTCAATCGGCATGACAAGAGGGCCAATGGTGAGAGTGAGAAGGACAACACCCAGAACACAGCGACTGGTGCTATCGTAAGCACGAACCACTTGAGAAGATGGGGCCAAATCAGTTATCTTGATTCCCAAATCTGTGAGAACATGAACGGGGCATACATTTACTGAGGAGCCATTATCGATCAAAACACGAGCTAAGTGCTCACCTCCGACCCCAACTGTGATGTGCAGAGCCTCGACATGACTAAGACCAATTTTGGTGCATCTAGATCGGTAAAAGTGATGATATTCCCAAAATGAATGTTGCCGATCATGTGGACAAGGTCATTGGGAGAAGTCTCGATCGGGATGACAGCTTGAGCAAGAGCTTTAACCAACAGTCTCGGTGCTCCTGTGAAGACGAGAGCAAACCCCAAATGGATATATTAGCCTGGGTTTTCTTTAACTGGGTCAAGACCGGGTTCTCGGCGACCTTCTCTTTCTGAGCGGGGACTTCTTCTTTATCCTTTCCCAATTCACTTGCCTCGGGATTTGGAGGCTGATAGGCTCTTCCCGAGCGAGTGAGGTGATTCACATTTCCGCCAACCCAAGTGGCCTTTTAACAGGGGCCTTTTGCTCCTTAACAGCTTTAGCACTAGACAAAATCGAATCCAAGAGATCATATGGCATTCAAAATCTTCGGAGATAACAGGAGTTACAGTGTAATTCAAATCTTCTTCGGAACGATGAACTAGTCCTTGAGTAGTTTCCTTCAAACTCGATCACATGGATCCCTGGCAAGGGATTAGTCACCACATTTGGTTGGGGCGGCTTCTGAATGAGTCCATCGTCTATCATGTCTTGCAGAGTGTGTCTCAAACTCCAACATTAATTTGTCGCATGACCAGGTGATACGTGGTATGCACAATATTTACTTGCATCCCAATTCTTAGGAGGCGGATTAGGCGGGCGGTATCCTTCTATCGGCTTTAGTACTCCTTGGGCGACCAATCCTTGAAAGATAGTAGACATGGAGCGCTGAATTTATCAAAATGGCGATCTCTCCGATTTCCACCATTCCTTCGCTGATTGGTGACAGAGTTCACAGACCCGTCTTGATTATAACACGGAGGTGCCTTATTGTAGCTTCTTCGGCTTGGTCCCACATTGCTGTTCCAAAAAGGAGCAGGGGTCATGGCAACATTGTTCACAACTGGTGCCGGGGCTTTAACAGCGGATCGGAATCTGTAGGAGCTAGGAGAAGAATCTAGCTTGATCACCCCAGTTTGGACATCTTCGTCAATACGAGAACCACATCAAGAATAGAAGAAAAATCTGGAGACGGGAGATATTTCATCTTATCTGCATACACCGGCTGAAGATTCTTAAGGAAAATACGAGTTTGCTCGGCACTGTCAGGCCTCTTCAGAGTTGAGCACTTTCTTCCTCCACCTACTTGCAAATTCAGAAAGGATTCCTTCTCATGCTGAGCACACGAATCGAGGTCACGACGGCTCTTCTCCCAGTTGGAGTTATCTTTGTATCACTTCTGGAATTCATCCACGAGCTTCCCCCATTATCAACCAGATTGGCATCCACAGTCATAAACCATTTCTTAGCGGCTCCTACCAAAGTCAGATGGAAGTTGGAGGCCATCGCACCAACATTAGCCCCACGAGACTGCATTGCATGAGCGTAAGATTTCAGGTGGGCCATTGGGCAACCTGTACCGTCAAATTTCTCCACATCGGGCATTTGAATTTATGAGGCAGAACAGCAAATGGAGATAATTTTTCAGGAATCTGCAGAAAACTCCCCTTTATTCATGACCTTCTCAACATTTCTTTCATTTCGCTCATTTCAATCTCAACTTTAGTAAGGGTACATATGGGACACCCTTGTAGAACGCTTCCATTTGGCTGACTAGGTTAGGATCTTGCCCCTGGGAAGTTCCTGATTAATCTGAGAGGCACGCTAGCAAAACGCACCATAAGCGTTGGGCTGCTGATTCAGATACAGAGTCTGCATATACTGAGCAAAGGTATTATGATCAGGCGGATACTGAGACGGATGCACAGCAAAATTTGCTGGATTCGGGATGAAGGGCTGGTGAGTGCTACTGAAGTCTGGATGAGCCACATTACCCTGAGGAGGGATGTTCTGGTGATGACTCTGGCCGATGGTGTTGCTACCAATTGGATCAAGTTTATGGTAGGGATGCCACTTCCATTGGGACCTGTATTGCCATTGGGATTAGGATTGGGAACCCCATTTCCGGTCTGATTAACGTTCGGATCGCCATTGGGATTTCTGTTGGGTTGCCATTGGGAGCCCCCATTACTATTCTGATTCTGCATCTGCACAAGTGTAGCCAGTAGCTCATCTTGTTGAATCCTCATCTGACCCAACACATTCTGCTCCAACCATGCTTGAAGACTCTGGTGGCGGCACATAGGCTTCCTCATTTCCTTCCTGGGCCATTGCAATAGCTTCTTCGGTTATAGGCACTGTCTCGGCAACTCGGATCAACTTCCCCTTACTGTTCTAGCTCCCCTTTCAAGTAGATGCCAGGCTTAGAGTATCTGAAAGGGATGGGTTTAGGGCTGATTAGAGAGTGAAAAAGGATCGAGATTTTCCGAGTTTGATTCAAAAGGAGTTCAAAAATCAAAATCAATCCTAGAATGCCGGATAAGCACTTGCTTTATTTTGACATGTTTTTGCATGAATCTTGGAATAGTGGATACCATCTCCAAAGTATAGGACCAACGTTTTTCACCTGTAATGTACTATTGGCCGTCCGAGCCCCTAGCGAAGGGCCTATACTCTTTCTGGGATCCACCATTCGGTTACGGTCTATGTGAGGGTCTTGACAATTTCAAGTCATCCAAGATTTTCAACATGATATCCACAATTGAGGTCAAT